>PYXC01000176.1:1082500-1300000 GCA_015244755.2 Tenualosa ilisha | reverse complement strand
ATTAATGTCAAATGGTTCATAAATGAATGCTTTTTGATTTTGAACATTTCTGCTTTATGCCTACTGTCTTGTGTGCTGTGTATTGTGTTTTAGGCGCTTTAACCAGTGCTGATGCTGACCAGAAACAGGGAGTTCAGTATTTTTAAAGTGTTTGTCGGTGGTTGTCTGGCAGTGAGCTTCTTTGGCCATTAAACACAAAAGCACAGCTCTGTGTGTTCGTGTGTGTGTGCGTGTGTGTTTGTGTGTGTGTGTGTGTGTGTGTGGTGTGTGAGGGGGAGCGGAAGCTAACCCAAGCACGGGAAGAAGTGTTTAAGGCAAAAGTGTGTTGAGTGTGTTATAAATTAAGATGAGGTGCATACATAGACGTCTCCCATAAGCAAACAGCTCGGCATCATCACCTGGGTACTTCTGTTTAAACTCTTAGAAACTTTCACCTCAGTTCAACCTCAAACTGCTAAATGAGTTACAAAAATGGTCTTTTGGTTTGGTGATAAGTGTTAAGTAGTGTTTGGTAAAGCACAGTCCTTAACAGTTACTATTCTTGGCCAAACATTTTTATGGTTAAGGAAAAAGCTATCTGAAAATGTCATTGTGAGGGCTTAAATGTTTGGAGAGTAGTGGTATGTGTGGTGCACTCACAGAGACCGAAGTATTTTTGATAGGGTTATTATGTTTATATCAGGTCCATTGCGTAGATGTTTCTTGCGAGGCAAGGAATGAGTGTGTTTACTGCCACTCTCAGTATGGAAAAATAGAAGTTGGAGCCAAAGCATGTTTAACAGCTCCCTAAAGCATGCAACTCCAAAAGCTCTCACAGGTAGAGTGAGCTTTTGTTGTGTGTTTATGTGTGTGTGTGTGTGTGTGTGTGTGTGTGTGAGAGTGTGTGTGTCTTTGCGTGCATGTACGTATACTCTTGTACACTTGTGTGTACACGCCAAAAAGTGTATTTTCAGTATTCTGCACAAAATTAAATCATGCAGAGCAAACTTCATCTTGCACCTTTTTGCAGATGTGGGAGCTGATTTAGGTGCTTTCCTTCCATGCATTAACCTCTTCTCCTTGCTCCTGCAGAAATACCACACACACACACACACACAAAAAAAACTTTTTACAACCATTTTTTACCTATTTTTCTCCTCACTCCCTATTCTCCCTCTTTCTTTCTCTCTTGTTTTCCTCTTTTCTTCCTTTCACAGGTTCTCTTTCCATCCTCAAAGCTCTGGATCGTGAGGAGCAGGAGACCTTCAACCTGACTATCGTCGCAGAGGACCACGGAACCCCCCAGCACTCCACCACGCAGGTGTTGTCCGTCCAGGTGATTGACGTGAACGACGAGCCTCCTTTTTTCGAGAAGAGCCAGTTTGAGGCCCAGATTCAAGAGAACCAGGTGCCAGGGAGCACCGTCCTCACCGTCTCCGCCACTGACCGAGACCAAGGTGACCTCAACGTCTTACGTGACCTTAACCTTTGATGTGGCCTTGTGAACTCGCACTCCCCCATAGTGGATAAAACATTTCTCCAGAATTCAGTCATATCTTGTTAGGCTGTTGACGCTACCCAGAATGGAGTGGAGTTTACACTAAGCCCTGATTCTGCTGCTGGCTTGTTTAGAGGGGGAATAATATTACGCTGTGTTTGCCACATCGTAAGACAGCAGTGTTTGTTTTTAATCAAACACTGACAGGGGGTGTGGGCCGCATTCTGACAGTCTGAGTCAGGAGAATATGAAACAGAGCGATTATAAACTCTCTGTCCAGGAACTATTAGTGGAGTAAGGAGTCGTTGTTTGCCAAAGCCCATTCACTTTGCACGCAATCGGGCAAAGGGGTGTGCCAAGGACCATGGAGAGAAACGAGAGCGGGAATGACAGAAACAAAGAGAAAGTGCAAGTGTCAAATGCTTTCTCAGCAGCACACTGAGCTGCTAGTGAAACAGATGGTGTATTTATTGTCTTCACAGAAACAAAAAACAATCCAGGGTAACACGTTTTAGTAGTCTGTATTTTAGATGTTGGTTGACCAATGAAAGGTGTATTAAAATATAGTTATATATCTTAATGAGACATATTGAGTATTTACAGCTTTAAGGAAACACATGTAACGTAGTGAATGTCATTTACTTATTTCATATTATTACATTCAACTTTTAGGTGACCACACAAAGTCGGCTAATAATAAATTGTCTTGAATGAAAGCATTCAGCTGCAATTTTAGCCTTGTTGTAATATGTAAACACAGATGATAGACACATACAGTTTTGTATCTGATAAATATTGTGGCAGCATCTGCACCCTTGACAATCTATCCATTGTGTATTCCCAGGTTCAAATGGACATGTGACTTATGGGGGAGTATCTGAAGAAGGATTCACCATAGACCCAGCAACAGGAGTCATCACAGTCACCAAAGCCCTGGACAGGGAACAGCAGGACCACTACACTCTCACAGGTAAGGTCCCAGCTCCCAGTGTTACACTCTCACAGGTAAAGTCCCAGCTCTCAGTGCTACACTCTCATAGGCACAGTCCCACCTCCCAGTGCTACCGCACAGCAGGATTAACACTGCAGCTTTAAAGGCTGCCAACTTTTTCCAATTACATACCCACCTCCACATTTACCCCCCCCCCCCCCCACACACACACACACACACCTGCTTTGTTCTAACTAATCACGTCTCACTGCAGTCTATGCCAAGGACGGTGGCATGCCTCCAAACTTTGCCAAAGCCACTGTGCACATCTCTGTGCTGGACGAGAATGACAATGCCCCGGTGTTCGGACGGCCCCAGTACAGCCTGGAGGTGCCCGAGAACCAGGCCCCCGTGGAGCTGTGTGTCCTGCGAGCCACAGACCTGGACTCCGGGGAGGGCGGAACACTGGAGTACAAGATCATAGGTGTGTATGGTAGTCATTACTCTCTCTCTTACCTCCAGTATGCACATACTGTCCTATTTAATTATTTCTTAGTATTTCTGGGCCTATTTAGTTATTCTTTAGTATTTCTGGTCCAGTTGTCATTCACCTGAGAGCTCAGACTGACTAATGCAGACTTTTATGTAGGTCAGTTTATCGTTGGTCTTCTAACTAACTTCAGTATGTTCACTCTTTTTTTACTCACACTTCGGGTTGTGTTTTCCCTGTCCTTAAAGGAGAAATCAGGTGTGAATCAATCCATAGCCCTGTTGCTCCAGGTCAGTGAGTACTGTTGGTATGGAAACAAACGTGATTTTAATAACAACATACAGTACAGCATTCTATTTTCCACCGACAGCGATCGGTGACCTGGAGCAACAGGGAAATGGATAGACGTTACAATATAGTATCTGTTTTGATGCAGATACAGTGAAGTATCTGAGGTGTGGTTTCCCATTGCCTTACACTCATACCTCTGTGTGCCAGATCTGGAGTGCACTTTCATTACTTTTCCCTAAAAGTTTCTGGAGCTACAATAAAAACAGCTGTAAAAAACTCTAAGGTGATTTAACAATGGATGTTTTCTTTTTGCATCCATGGAGAGCATGGCCTGGTTTTGGAGATGGATCACAGTTATGCCTCATTAGTGCATATAATCTGACACCTTGTGTAATGCCTCGTGCATCAGGTGTGTTACACCTTCGCAGGTGAAACTCACATGGGAACGCCAGAGCGTGGCTCAGAAAAATAAGCTGTGCAATGCAATGCCTAAAGCTCAGTATATTTACTCAGGAAAGATTTAAATCTCACTGTCACCAGATGTCACCACTATGTGTGTGTGTGTGTATGTGTGTTAAATATGTTTGTGAGTGTGTGTGTGTGTGTGTGTGTGTGGGAAGGCAGTGGCAAGTGGGTGTGAATTTGTGTGCAGATATGTATGAGTGTGTGTGATGATAACAGTAACAGCAGGAGTCAGTATTTGTGTGTAGAATATAGACTTCCTTGCGTTCGTCGTCAGGGAGATTGACCTGATTTGCTGTGACATTTTCAAAGGAAAACAGAGCGCTTCAGATCTGACATAAGCTTACTTATTTATCTCAAAGTTCTCTTCACCTGGGATAGCCTCATGCTGTTTCTTTTGAAGTAAAGATAAAGTCAAGTGTGTCTGTGGCATTGGGATTGAGCTTGTGGTTAAGCTGAACGAGTGCTCTCTGGAATAATACACACCCTGAGCTCCATTGTGTTTCAGACCATGATATGTCATTCTCGTGGTTTTAAAAACCAGTCACGTATGAGTTGTGGTACTGGATGACTCACTGCTGCCTTGCTTCAGCTTCAGCTGAGAATCTTTAAGTTGAACTTCCTTAAGGTTCATCTGTTTAAGGTTTAAACTCACTGAATGAACTTATTCATTTCATTGTTAAGTTATTACTATCATAAGAAATTCAAAACATGAATAGATGCTACAAGTTTGCTTAAAATGCTGTAGAAAAGCAGATGATAATATGGTACTGGATGTATGGTTTGGTTTGTATGTAGTGCTGATGGTGTTTGCTCATGTTTGTATTGCAAGCATTTTAATAAGAACACTTGGTATGCTTTAATAGTTGTGAATAAGATATATGTACACACATGGTCTGCTTTTATAACACTCTGAAGGGTTGTTCCAGGCCACTGAACCTGAATATTCATGTTGTGTCCTCTCTATCCCTCTCTCTCTGCAGCTGGCGATCCTGATGGAGACTTCCAGCTGGACAGCGTCTCCGGAGCGTTGTCCACGTCCCGTGGCTTGGACCGCGAGAGCCGAGCCAGCTACACTCTGGAGGTGGCGGCCCAGGACCGCGGCACACCCCCCCTCAGCAGTGTAGCCCAGGTGCAGATCTCTGTGCTGGACGTCAACGACAACAGCCCCACATTCCCAAGGGCCAGTCACGTGGTAGATGTCCCTGAGGACGTGGCTGTGGGAACCCTGGTGCTTGAGGTGTCTGCCTCCGATGCCGATGACGCTGACAATGGGAAAATCATGTACTTCCTGAGCCATGAGGCTGGCGGGGCGTTTGCCATCGACCCGGACACGGGCCGTATCACCACGGTGGCACCACTAGACCGCGAGCGCCGGAGCTCCTACAACTTCCAGGTCATAGCTGTCGACTGCTCCCCAGCCTCGCCACGTAATGCCACTGCCCAAGTGACTGTCACTGTGCAGGATGTCAATGACAACGCACCGTTCTTCATCCAGGACCCCCTCATCATCAACGTGTCAAGCAGGAACGTGGCCGTGCACCAGGTGGTAGCTACCATGCGCGCCGAGGACAAGGACTTTGGTGCCAACGGTTCCGTGTTCTACCGATTCGCCAACCCGGTGAAAGGTTTCACCATCAACTCGCTGACGGGGGAGATCCGGGCCTCGGAGTCCCTCGAGGGCCTCACACAGGCCCAGCGAACCCTCATTGTGGAGGCCATGGACCAGGGGAGCCCGTCTCAGTCCTCCCTGGGCGTGGTGATCATTTATGTGAGAGAACAGGACTACAGTGGTGTCCGCTTCTCCCGTGCGGCTAGAGACGTGAGCCTGCAGGAGAATGCAGCCAAAGGTCAGCCACCTTACAGACTCCTAATCCAGAGAACCTATAAAATAATGAAAATCATAACAACAAGTAAATTATTATTGAAAGATTAATGATGTTGGCTTTATCAGATTCAGTTTCATTTTTGGCAAGTGTTAATCCTATCTGGGAACATATTTTGTCCACCTTTTATGAGCCATGTTCTTCCTAGAAAAGTCGAAAAGGAAGAAAAGTAAAACAAAAAGGATAAACAACAGAAAATACAGAAAAAGGAGAGATGGAAAGAAGGTGTAAGGTGCTGTGCTCTTGAAAGATGGAAAGAAGGTGTAAGGTGCTGCGCTGTTGTGAGAGTTGAAGAGTTAACTATAGCCCCTCTCTCTCCTTCTACAGGCACAGTAGTGGCCCAAGCCCAGGCTCAGTTCCCGGACGGCTCCCGCAAAGGCATCAGCTACAGCATCTTCAGCGGGAACAGACAGCAGTCTTTCAGCATCAGCACTAACACTGGTGAGTGAGTGAGGGAGGGATGGACAGAGGGAGGGAGGGAAGCTGCACACCCTGTGGAGTCTGTGGAAGATTTCCTGGAAAAGGTTTCAGCGTGGCACTGACAAGCAGTTTGAAATTCACTTGAGGAACACAGTCCTATGTGCAGATAAAATTCATTGGCTGAGACCCAGTGTCCTCACTGAGCCCCAAACCCTCCTTAATCAGCAAAATCTGGCATGATCTGACGTGATGATTTGCTAATTCCTGCCAGTTACGTTTTGGAGGGTTCAGGACGTAGGGTCAGGGAGAGACATAGGGATTCAATCAAAATGAGTAAATGTAACTAATATGTAAATTCCCTGAGAAACATATTTGTGTAGCCTACATATTTGTGTAGTATTTCAAGAAAAAATAGATACTTCTCCTGAGATATGCTAAGGCCACCAATAATAGAAAGAAATAGTTAGTTTTGACCTTTTTCTCCCAGTTCTGAAAACATTTAAATGTGTTCCTCCAAATTATTTATCAATAGAGTTGAATAGTGTTTATGACTAAGTTTATGTCTAACATTTGACCATATTCTTACTTTTCTCCATAGGTGAGATCAGGGTTCAGAGTTCCAAAGGTTTGGACTTTGAGGACACCCCTAGACTCCGCCTAGTGGTGAAAGCTGAGACAGCATCCTCCAGCTCCTTCATGGCCCTCAACCTCATTCTGCAGGACGTCAATGACAACCTTCCACGCTTCCAGCTGCAGAACTATGTGGCCTACATGCGTGAGGCACAGGGCTACGACACCCCTATCATTCAGGTCAGGCCTCCCACCGTGAACATGGAGTCTTTCCAAATTAGTTCATGTCACAAGGTGCAAACACATTTTCCAGTGCATGTCAAAAAAGATCTGGTTAAGGTATTTATATGATCATATTGCTTCCCATTGTCCAGTAAATTTCCAAACCATGTAATCACAGGAGTTTCTGTTAATTGTGTTTTGCCTCACAGGTCTTGGCCGAGGATGTCGACCAGGGGCAGAACGGTCAGGTGACCTACTCTATCCAGACTTCCAGCATGAGCGGCCTCTTCAAGATCGACCCTGTGACGGGCAGTATAACCACAGCAGCCATCATGGATCGCGAGATCTGGACCCAGACCAAGTGAGTGTGTGTGTTTGTGTGTATGCGTGTATGAATGTGTGTTCTTTGTCTGGCAGCACAGTGAAGTGAAGTCATAGCTCTTTGGGGGCTTCGTTCCCCTGCTTTGTGGAATGTACCAGTCCTCCCTCCTGCACTCCATTTCTCTTTCTCTCTCTCTCTCTCTCCCCCTCTCTCTCTCTCTCCGTGGCGTTATCGCCCTGTGTGTGATGGGCTCCGGACCTCTCAGCTTTCCCCATGTGTTTTGATTCAGAAGTGCTCCCTTCTGCTCGCCGACTCGCACTGGGAGTTTTATTTCCCACATATTTTGACCCGCTGGTGGTTCAAGTTTATTTTATCAGTGTGTTCTTTTTGTCCTTTCCCTAAAATAAATGAATTCTTTTTTCCCCTTCAGTGCTATTTTTTTTTTGTTCCTCTGTAAGAGAAAGTTCGGGGGGAGGAATCAAAGAGAGAAGTCATAGAGCAACACAGTCAAGTTGATCTCAGTGCTCTAACCTTGGAATATGGTACTTTGAACAGGCTGACTGTTACGGCAACCGACCGGGGCAGTCCAAGGTTGGCTGGCACTGCCGTCCTCACGGTGATCATCGTTGACCTCAACGACAACAGTCCCACCATCCCCCTACCTTTGGAAGTGCGCGTGCCCGAGAGTGAGTGATTTGACATGCTCTGCCATACCATTTACCACTTTACCTCTCACTTATTATGAGCAGATCTTTTTTTAGATCAGCATGGAGTTAAAGCCACATCACACATCACTTCTCCATGACCATAAGCATGTCCATATCTCACTGCCTTTCAAAAGCACTCTGGTTCACACATGATAGTTATCAAGTGTTATTAAGGGTTCCTAATGCCCCCATTCCTGCTTTTCTTCACTCGTCAGCCTGTCTGAGAGAGCTATCTCTGTTTCTGCCTCTGCCTGCCCCTCCTCCTCTCACCCACCCATCCACCCTCCTCCCCTCACCCACCCAGACTCCCTGATAGGCACAGAAATCACCATGGTGACTGGAAACGACGTCGACTCGGGCCCTGCCCTCTCCTACTCCCTCCAGCTGGACATGCCCTCACAAGGGAAGTTTGGAATCCACCGCTACAATGGCAGAGTGTCCCTGACCGCTCCCCTCGACTTTGAGGAGAAGACCTGGTACACATTAACCATCCAAGCCTCGGACTCCAAGCACAAGAGCGAGGCCAACCTCACCATCTTGGTGGAGGACGTAAATGATAACGTTCCCACATTCAGCCAGGATCTCTACCAGGTGAGTAACAGTAATGAGGTGTCAGAAAAATGGTGAATGGAACCCACAGAACATTCGCTACATTACCTCAGCTTTTAGCCTCACTTATTTGAAACACTTCAATGAGTCTGTATATGTGTCAGACTTTTTATGGTAATAATAAGGGATCTGTTTTTTGTTTTGTTTCACTTTACATTTATTTGCATTTAATTTGATTCAGAAGTGTCTACTACACCTAATTTATTGCTCCAAATGATGTAGGTTTTCCAGATATTCACACCATATTAAATTTGATGGAATCGAATTAACCTAAAAGGGTAATTTGTTCTTGTATACATAAACGAACTGTAATAAATACTTTTTTATAGTTGGTCTCAACATGAATATGACTGTTGAGGTCTGCCAGTATGAGTGGAAATGACTTCACCTTTAACGAGGAGGGACTTTGGGGAAGGAACAGAGATGAATTAGGAGGAAGGGTTTTATAGGTCCTTTCCTCCTTGCTGTAAACTGCACATGACATACACAGTTTCTTTTTATTTCCCAGGTAACCCTGCCAGAGCATTCACCACCTGGAAGTCCTGTTGTCACAGTGACGGCCACTGACCGAGACTCAGGCGAGAACGGAAAGGTCACCTACCGAGTGATGTCATCTACAAAAGATGGCTTTTATATTGACCCTAATAACGGTGAGATGCTCAGCACAACAATTTTCTGTGCTTCATTCTGTGTTTAAACAGGGATGGCATTTTACATACTATATTAATGTTTCCTCATAGGCACTCTCTTCATCAATCGAAAAGCGGAGTTTGACCCTGAACGACCCTCTGTGAATGTTGTCATTGAGGCTCGTGACGGAGGAACCCCAGCCCTGTCTTCCATCACCACCATACAGGTTCAGCTAACTGACATCAACGACAATGCCCCCATGTTCCACCAGTCTGAGTACCGAGCCACCGTGTCTGAGGACCAGTTACCCGGAGCCACCATCTTAACCCTCGAAGCTGTGGACGGAGACCTGTCGCAGGAAAATTCTGGCTTTGACTTTGCCATCGCCAGTGGCAACTCTGGGAATGCCTTCCAGATTGAGAGCAGCGTGCGTTTCATTGAAGGACACGGCTTCCAGACAGTGGGCACCCTCATCCTCGCTGAGTCGCTCGACTTTGAAACTACATCACGGTACAACCTCACCATAGTTGTGTCTGATCGTGGAGTGCCACAGCGCAGCTCCAGCGTCCCCGCTGTTATCACCGTCAGCGACGTCAATGACAACCCACCCGTGTTCAGCCGCGCAGAGTACCTGGTGGCCCTGAGTGAAGGTGCGGGGTCTGGCACAGAGGTTCTCCGCTTGACCGCCACTGACCCAGACTCGGCCCCGAACGCAGAGATCCAATACAGCATCAGCTCAGGCGATGAGATGGAACTGTTCTCCATTGACCAATGGACAGGAGCGCTGAGACTGCAGCAACCTCTGGACCGTGAGAGCCGGTCCTCACATGTTGTCATTGTCCAGGCTTCAGATGGCCATGGTCATTTTGCCCTAGCACCAGTCACCCTGGAAGTGAAGGACGTCAACGACAACCGACCATACTTTCCAATTGAGACCATGACTGCAAACATCCGGGAGAACCAGCCACCCAATTCTCCTGTCACCGTGCTGCATGCCATCGACTACGACACTGGGATCTATGGGCAGCTTAAGTACTTCATGGTGGATCGCTCCGGCTTGGGAAGAGACTCCTTCCTGGTGGACCAGACCACTGGTGAAGTAAGGACTCGCATTACCTTTGACTTTGAAAAGATCAACTCCTTCAATTTCGTAGCAGTGGCTGTAGATGCCGGTAACAACTCGGCTACCGTCACTGTACAGGTCTACATCACAGGCGTTGATGAGTACGATCCGATGTTCACCACCACAGACTTCTCCTTCATGGTCCCTGAGGGAGCCAAGAAGGGCCAAAGCATTGGCCAAGTACAGGCCATGGATGAGGATGGAGGGGTGGATGGTATAGTGCTCTACTCTTTCCCTACTCCATCACCTTACTTTGATGTAAATAAGACCTCAGGGGTGGTTTTCCTTAAGATGGACAGTTCAAGCACTCACAGCAGCTCTGGACGCTCAAAGAGGGAGACCCGTTTGATGACCGTGGACGTAGCGGCGCACAGCCCCCTCGAAACTTCTCGAGTCACCACAGCTCAGCTGTCCATTGACGTGACGAACACCAACTTTGGCCTGGCGCCTGACCTCAACATCCTTATGATATGCATCATTGCCGGCTCACTTGGGGTTGTGGTCATTCTGGTCATTATCGCTGTCGCTCTGTTTGTTGTGAAGTCCAAGCGAAGGAAGAAGGGTCAGGACACGGGCAACACCACCTCAGGCACAGCCATGCAGAAGCTGGATGACTCCAAATCCGGTGCTGGGGAGAGGATGTACCACCAAACCCTGCCTGGTTATGGTGGCGACCAGGGTGGGGCAGGTGGAGCCACTTACCCCCGTGGGGGTTCCTTGGACCCCTCACACTCCAGCGGAAGAGGCTCTGCAGAAGCTGCTGAGGATGACGAGATTCGGATGATCAACGAGTACCCACGAGTTGCCAGCATCACGTCTTCCATGCAGGAACACATCTCAGCCCGAGGGCCCGACTCAGGCATTCAGCAGGACGCAGACCAGCTCTCCGACATCTCCTGTGAGCCAGGAGCCCTTGATGCCAGCCAGTGGTTCAAAGGGAAGAAACTGGGCAGTCTCAGTGGGACCCTGCTCTCCGGTCAGCTACCCGTCTACAGGGATGAGGGAGGCGGATACCTGGGTGTGGGCAGGGGGCTGAATGTCTCTCTTCCAAAGGACTATGCCTTCCCTGAGGATGGAAAGCCCTCGGTGGATGGCTCTCTCACGGCTATTGTAGCCAGCGATGAGGAGTTGCGGGGCAGCTATAACTGGGACTACTTGCTCAACTGGTGCCCCCAGTTCCAGCCACTGGCTAACGTCTTCACAGAGATCGCTCGGCTCAAGGATGAAAGTATACCGCCCAACAACCCAAGGCGACCCTTCCAGCCCAAGGCTAAGACCGACCCCAAGCCCCGGATAGACCCACCGCCTCTCATCACGTCCGTTGCTCATCCCGGCGCCAAGTCGGTGCCACCCAAGCCGCCGGCCATTGGCCGAACATTCCCGCATCTGACATCACTACGGCGTTCACCCATTAGCCACGAGGGTTCCATTTCTTCGGCTGCCATGTCACCCAGCTTCTCACCTTCACTGTCACCACTGGCTGCCCGCTCACCAGCGGTGTCCCCATTCGGCGTCACACAGGGGCCCTCGACCTCCATGATCAGCACAGCAGAGCACTCCCTGGAGCACAGCGATGACTCAGAAATGAGGATCTGAGAACTCACCCCACCCCCCGTCCCCCTTATCCCCCGGCTTCCGCCGCCGCCGTTGCTGCTGCTGCCAAAGACTTTCTCTGAAAAGAACGGCACATAGAGCAAACCTTTGCTCCCAATTAAGTCATTAGGAGCACTTGCAGAGGAGACAACAGATGGTGTCTGAAGTGAATCACAGAGATTGGATGAAGATATAGAAAAGATAGAGAGGAAAATAGGGGGCTGTCTCATTCCCCTTGTGTCGGCCCACATTGTGACGTAGGTCTCTGATAATTGTCAAGGGTAATAAAGATTTGATACTGTTGCTGCTGTTCAATGACGATACCCTTTATCAGACCAGCCTTAGTTTTGATGTCGGAAGATGTATGTGCCCTTTTTTTGCGCTTGCCTCACTGGCTGGCCAGGGAGATAAGCGTGTAGTGCTCTTTTGTTTGACTGTTATTGGATTTGGAACTGAAGTCCAAGGTTATTGAGTCAGCCAAACCCTTTCGTCTTGAACATTTTGCAGACTTGGACTGTTTATGCACACTTTGAAAGGGTAATGAACTTTTTTTTTTGTAATTTGATGCTCATGAACGTGTATAATGCTTTTTAGTGTATCTCATTTATTTTTTTATGTGGTGTTAATTTCCGGTGCCATAGCCTCCGATGAAGAGGTGTTTCTCATTACAATCTATTTACACATATGTATATGTATATTTGTATGTATGCTAGCAGCCATAGTGTGTATGATGTATTGCTGTATAGATTTAGGATTGCCGTATGGTGTGTTTGTGAACTTTTGAAACTACATCTGTGATGTGAATGAGTGAAAACTGTGCTTTGATAATTATTTATACTGAAGAGAGGGAATATTGGGAAATGTAGGCAACCAGAGTGCTGTATTATATCCGAAAGTGTCTTTTTTATTTGTTTTTTAAAAAAATATCCAGCTTAGCAAGCCTTTTTGTAGAAAAGCTTGGACATGTAGCCTTCTAGTGAAACTCACCAAATTGTTGTGACATTTCCATGTTGCCAACGAAACAGCCCCCAGCCTCACTGTTTTGTGACTGATGTTTGGTTATTCTTTTCAGACCAGGACAAATTGATTAGTATTGCAAATGTGTGTTTTTTTTTTTCTTTTTTTATAGCAGGGGCCTAGCCCTCCTTCTAATCACTCATGTGTCTTTCAGTGACATGCTCTCTCAGCAAAAGGCCAGTGATGTACTGCAATGTGACAGCAAGGCATTGTTAAATAGTATGGCTTACATTTTGGTTGTGTCCCATTTGATTTGAGTTAAACCGTCACTGAGGTTTTGGTGGGTTTTAAATGATTGTCCAAGCACAATCAGACATGCATGTTTGTAAAGGGGTTTCTCTCCGGACATCTGCAAATGACACAAGTGTTGAAAGTAGCAGTGTTCTGATGTTGTTGTGTTTTTTTTAATCTGCATTTGCCTGCGCTGTGTTCTGGGCCAGCGGAGATGACTACAGCAATCAAATGTCCTCGAATTTTGGAGGATTATTTGGCTACCTCTGGTGCATGCACAACCCCTGCCTCAAGGCAAACTGGGTCCCATTGGGTTTTTTAAAAATGGTGGATGACTAATATTTGGACAGGAAATCAGCAAAAAAGTGAGAATACATCATGTTGTCTTGAAGGATCGGACTGCATTGGACTCCATTTTGATGCTTAATCAAGACAGCTCTCCTGATACTTGGCAGCAGAATGATGGTAGAAATAATCTGTACATATATTTAAAGGAAATAATAAATTTCTACTGATTTCTTTTGTCAAACTGGACTCTTGTGTTCTTCCTCTGAATTACAAACAAAGTCCTTTGTTTGTATGGGAATGGGTATTAAAATCCAATTAAAAGAGCAATATCTCTGGTTCTCTCAAGAGTAGGTTGGAAGGTCAGTTAAATTTGTACCTCATCAAGGCTATTTGCCAGGATGTGTTTTTTTTCTCCAGTGTGAGCAGAAATTGACTCTAAAGAATAGTCACAATACATAGAAAACAAGGTTACACCATATGATCTACTGTTGGAGTGAATCTTGTTTATGAATAGGGCAGTGAAATATTTTGCACATGTGTGCAAAATCCACAATCCAGTATATCTTGTATAGGAAGTGTTTATGAGCACAAGAGCTTCCTTTATGTGGATCATAACAGACACAATTGTTAAAACATGGCAAGAATGCATATGATGTTGATCTAAAGGATAATTATAAAAGGCCGCGCTCACAGGGAAGGCAAGGCATGTTTGCATAGCTGCCAGAGGATTTCTGCCCCATTTCTTCACCAAGACATAGAGGAAATTTGCCTCTGTTCCCCTCCCATTCGAATGTTGCTTAAGATCATTAGGAGCTTTTAAACTCTGTTTTCAGCCAAAATGAGAGAGAAAGAGAAAGGAAATATCAAACCGACATTTTCTATGGATATGTAGTCTGCACGCTATCTGACTGAAGCGTCTTGACCTATTTACTTCAGTGGTGGTTTAAAACTCCATTATACTTGTAATGGGTGTCACGACCCCTCATGATTAAAGATTTCACAGAACTGCATACAGTCTATTCTCTGAAGGGATGCCTTTTGCCCTATAAATAAAAGTAATAAACCAGTGACTCGAAAGCTACTTCAGAGCTGAGCACTGCATAGTGGTTTCAAGCAGCTATGATGCTCGCGATGCTATATAGAGTCTACTACATTATAGCATATGCATCATATTATTCTTCACAGTAATATTAATCTTACACTGGTGCTGAAATATCATTTATGATCAGGAGACCAGTGCTTACAGCAGCCACAGTGGATGTGTTGACTATGCTTCGTGTATAAACTGTGCAAAAGTGAAAACATGACAGCTTACTCTCCTCCTCCCACTCCGAGCGCACACACTCCGTTCCGACTCCTGAGCCACTGGACTCGACCCCCTGCTGAGCGGCTGATGTTGGCTTGTGCCCAGCGCCCTGGATCAGTGTGTGCTGTGCATGTCTCACAGATTTACACCCCAACACAGAGGTGATGAGAAGCGATCCTGGCTGTGTCTGCTCTTGGAACAAAATATAATGCAAATAATAAGTGTTATCCAGCCCCAACAAGGTGTGTGGATGTCAGTTTGTCTGTGTTTGTCTGATTTTGCTCTCATGTTTCTTTTAGATTCAACAACATAACAAGTGTGATACGTGATTTTTTTTTTACATTTTGGTTTTGAAGGAATAATAATATCATACTCATATTTTTATTAATATTTGGATAAAGTGTGACAAACAATAAATGTTCTTTGCTTTTTGTCATCTTTGGAAATAAGGAATTCAAATTTTCTTACAGTAAAATAACAAAGACCTGCTAGAGTTCTGGATCAAAGAACATATTTTAAACTTGAGAGTTTACATTAACATTAACAGTTACAATTATGGATAAATAATAAGTGTCTAGGAGAAGCAATTATACTCTGCATTTGTCTCCACTTCTCCTCAAAATGTCAAAGGCTTGTGAAAGCATATGAATTCATACATCCTGGAAAGCGCCAAACCATAATTCTAGTGGACGCCTGCCACGACTGGTGCACTATTACAACAATGACAGCAAAATTATTTAATAATGTGATGTGTGTGTGTGTGTTTGCATGTGTGTGTGTATGCAAGCACTCTCTGTCTGCTTTGTCGGAAAAACCAAGCAGCAAATTTGGAAATGCGATTTGTGTTAGCGGCATGCAGCTACAGTAGCACGCCACATGACTTCCACCTCCCTATGGAGAGAAATGGGGAAATGATCTGTGGTGTAGCAGCTTAAAAAATCACCAGGAATGAATCCCTGAAGCTTGAGCAGCACGGTCTGAACCCACTTGACTTGTGCCTTAGTAACACGCACAGATACACACACACACAGACACACACACACACAAACGGTTATGCTCCTCTCCTCTATTCACACACACACTCACACGCACAAACTGTTATGCTCTTCTCCTCTTTTCACACACGCACACACACACACACACACACACACACACACAGCCATAACATCTTGATGTCTTAGGACCACCTATCAACTGTCCATCTGCGTCTGTAGAGGGTGAAGGCCTGGACGAAGGTGGTGGCTGAGCGATCCAACAGCTGCTGAGATATGAATGGTCTGCCCAAGGCAACTGAGGATTGGGTTAGACACGGCGGGATGATGCATGCCAGCCATTCTTGATTTTTTTTCCCCTCCTGTGGAATGCACCTTCAGAGAAATCCCCATTCAGAGATGAAAGTGTTGCATTTAATCGAGCATCATAAATCATCAATAACGTTATCTGGAATAACATGCTATCAGAATTCAATGAATGCCATTGAAACAGCCTTATAGTACTGCACTTGGGCAACTTAACTCCAACAAACAGATTCATTTCCAGGCCCCTTAGAAAAAGAAATATTTATCCAGCTATAAGAAAAAAAAAATGGCTCTAATTACAATGCACATCATTAATCAAATGACTGCTCGAAATACTGGGAAGCAGGAAAACACTTGGCACCGTGTTCCAGCAGTTAAACGCCAGACTGTGGACAGAAGGCTGCAGCATCTGTGTTCTACAACAGCAGAAAGAAGAGAGGCTGAAGCAAAGATTCTAGAGCGCTACGCTCTATGCTCTACGCTCTAGAATCTTTGGACCGAAGTGGAGTTCCTCCAGCAGGAGCAGCAGCAGCAGAAGCTCAGGTTGTGGGGCTGAAGGGGGGTCTGGGGGTCTGGGGGTCTTCATCACTGTCAGGGCCTATGGTGGAGATCAGACTGCAGGGCCTCACGTCAGGCACGCTGCCCTCGCGCTGTCTGTGATTAGAACACCTGCTTCCCCTCAGTTTCAGTCAGACAGGAGGGTCAGGCTTCCTCCAAGAGTACCAGTGAGGAGGAGGAGGAGGAGGAGGAGAAAAAAACCCTAGAGAAAGGCAGAGAAAAACATCAACACTATCCACAATATCCTGTCTACCCTCTGACCCTGCTGGTATGTTTTAATTATATTTATATATTTAGGAAAGAAAGATATAGATCTTGTCGAGAAGAAATAAAAAGAACCAGTTTGTGCTTGCTATTTATGGCCCAGGATAGAAGTACTAATCCTTAACATATATGGCCTGACACCTAAGGACTTGTGACTGTTTTAGCAAGCTGGACTTGCATTTACTGACTTATTCAGGTAACCCTATGAAGGAAATGTCTTTGGGTTTTGCCATATGGGGCCATTTGTAAGTCCTCTGCGGTAGCCCTACAGGATCACAAAAATAGTTTGTTTGCAAAAGTCAGGTGACGGTTAATCCATTGAGGTGAGCTGTGCAGCTGTGCCAAAGCCGAGGCTATAATCAAAATAAGGTTCTCTGGTCTCAAAACATGGTCAGTGGGCATTTTTACAGGCCCATGATTTATTGCTTTAACATGTCCACACATGGGTTTATTGCAGTTTGATACAGAGCAACATCTATGCTTTCGCTTTGACCCAGATGACGGGTCTGATTCTCTTCTCTCAGAAGCAAACAGACGACTGAAATGGACACTAATGCATTCAGTCAGGTCAGTTAAAACCGGTTGCGAAGGACGGCCATGTTGTACTGTACGTAAGTGTGACTGGAGATGAAAATTCATTTATGAGAAGAGGAGGGATGCAATGCTAACTTCACTATTTCAGAAGACATTTACATTTACATTTACATTTAGGAATTTAGCAGACGCTTTTATCCAAAGCGACTTACAAAAGAGGATAACATTCAAGCTACAGCACAATGAACTAACAAGGAGTGCATATTGCTAACATAGAGTCTGCGCTGTTTTAAGTTGAAAGTGCAATAGTGTAACACAATGTAGAGAAATTAAATTATTACGTGCATTCTCAAAGTTTACGACAGGAGATATTCTTGGAAGAGCTTAGTCTTCACGAGTTTCTTGAAGGTGGAGAGGGTATCAGTTGATCTGGTAGCACTTGGAGGTCATTCCACCAGCGCGGAACCAGATATGAGAAGAGTCTGGACCGACCTGCACAGGTGTTGGCCGTGCTAGAAAACGTTCCTTAGAGGAGCGTAGTGGTCGTCGGGTGACATAGGGCTGAAGACTGATACCTTTCTGTGACTTTGGTCCTCCATTTCATTTCCATGGAATTAAATGTGACTAAACTGACCCAAATACTGTGTGTGTGTGTGTGTGTGTGTGAGTGTGTGTGTGTGTGTGTGTGTGTACATGCGCTTAAGCGCACACATACAGTAAGTGTGTACATTAGTGTATATGTCTGGACTTGCATCCACTAAAAAGTACATCTGAGAGTGACACAGTGACTAAATCTATCCCTCTGTCAGGTCACCCCCCCCCCCCTTATTTTCCGGCCAGCCTCTTGACAGACACGTTGCGTGACTCGCAAGCGAGGTGGAGAGAAAACAGTCTTCAGCAACCTGTTGGCTCACAATCGCCTCCTAACTATTTTCGGTTCACTTACTTACTTTTATTTTTTTTGTTTCTAGGGGTTGAAAAATGACAAGAGAGGGGAGCCAGAAAGGTACATTTGGGTCTGTTTCTCATTTAGACTGTCCAGCCTTACAATACAGCCTAACAGAGGGCTGAGGGGCAAAGGGGGAGGGGGGTGTTCAAGTGAAAAGGCCTTTTTATACCGTCAGATTTCCCGTGGTTATCGTGCCTTTATTGTGCAGCGCTTGACGGAGACGGTGTTGCGGGATCGACTTCCCTCGTCCCTCTATGACCTGCCTCTGAGGGCACTCGGCGGTGTTTTGATAATGGTACGTGTATGCTGCCGACCACCGGGGAAATTAGAAAGGAGTTGATAAGAAGAACGAGCAACTTAACAAATCCCACTGTAACTCAACCTGATAAGTCTTTGTGTAAATGTATGCATGTGTGTGTGTGTGTGTGTGTGTGTGTGTGTGTGTGTGTGTCTGTGTCTGCACTGGGCTGTGTTTAGGAGGAAGAGCGCTTTTATCTGATCTGGGATCTGATCTGTTTCTGAAATTAGCAACTTTGTTGGTCGCAATACAATTGCCAACCGACTAAGTTGCCAAGTGGTTAGCAACTATGGTTTTAGGAAATGCACCCCTAGTGGTGAATCAACATGCTCACTTTTGAAATGCCTATTCAAAAAAAAATCCCTGATACTTGTTGCAGTTCAATACACAGACACTGGGGAGGGAACTACAGTACCACTTTTAATCTAGCACTGCTGGGTTGTGACAAATCTTGTCCCCAGGAATTGGTCTATAGTGTGATTCCAGTATAAAAAGACCTAAAGAGAGTGTGAGGACAGGAGAGGTTCTCCAAAGGCTACAGCTGGATGTGCTTCATATTACTGTAGCAGGATAGCTGTTTGGGTTGTTAGCCTCCATATTTTATCCTCGTTTTGTTTTTCTTTTTGCCATTTTGTTCCGTATTCACATCACAAGCGGAAAGATAAAATTCTGTCTTTCTTTTAACAATTTGGAAACGTCTATTGTTTAGACCCGCCCGTCAGGAAGGGTGGTCTTGCTATTTATTTCTGCCCCTGACACCCACTGTTCTGCTGGAACACAGAAACACCCAGTGTGGGTCTCAGACTTCAGATATGGATCGCAGTGAAAAATGATTTTGCTGCTGTTATTTCTGAGTGCATGTTTTTCTGCATGACTATTTAAACAAGTCATAAGGCCACACAAGTCTGCCATCATTCTATTTTGTTTTAATACAGTAGTGTGGTGTAACGAACTTATTAATCAAAATTATCACTTTTTTTATCTTACTGCTATTACTACTGCTACTACTACTACTAATAATAATAATAACAATAATAATAATCATAAACAAACTGATTAATTAAAGCACCCTTTATGATAATAATAATAATAATAACCCTACTATGCTGCCATACACTGCTATATACCCTAAACACACTCAGCCAAAATAGAGTGGCCAAAATAAGAACATATTTCATATGTATATTACATTACATTTAATAGCTCTATGAAGTCATTCCAGTCCCAGTTTATAGTCCACAGAATACACATGGTCACGGTTGCATGGACTGCATTTCAATCTAGCCACACAACCACTCCCTTTCCCCCATGAAGAGGATCACAATAAGCCCTCACAGAGCAGAAAGGTTCATAGCTGCTGGTCGCGAGTAGCTTTTGGTCTATTGGCACGCTCCAGTGGTGTCTGTGAGCTCATGTGCTTTGTCAGGCTTGTCACCTCACACCTGGAGCTCCTCGGTGCAATACATCAAAATGCAACCAGCTTCATTTTGGCCCTCATCTGAATGGGTTCCCCGAATGTTTCTTTTCTTTTTAGCGTTTTTATTTTTTTATTTTTCTGGAAATGCTCTGGGCTCTCAAGTTCTGATTTATGTTCCAGCGTATACTGCCGAAGGAGTGTGGGAGGGTATGGGATTGGGCGATTCCATTTTGTGTGCAGAGCTTGAGCGCGGTGCAGCAGAGCGCTCTGCCAAGACATTAAGGAGTCTGGGGTGGAAGTTAGCGAAGGGTTTTATTGAAGGCGTCAGTTTGCCACTCCAGCCAGGGAGAAGGTGCTTGGATGATACCCAGATGGACCACGCAAAGGAAAGCTGAGTTCGCATGGAGACAGACTTCTCCAGCGGCCGGTTTCATTCACTCTTTCCCCATTATGAGTTTTTTGTTTTGTTTGATTTTTTTTAATTGACTCACAGGCTGACGGTTAGTGGTGAGCTTCTGGCATTGTCAAACAGATCTGTTGTCGGTCAGAAAAAGGAGTAAAAATGTCCTCTCCTTTTCTTATTTTTCTCATTATCTTTGGAGACCTCTATACTCTAGGGTCCATCCACACCTAGAATGCAAACTATAAAGTAACTATAACGATATTTCCGTTCATACTGACCAACGGTAACATAAGTCTGTTCTCATGTGAATGAGCTAATGTCTAAAATTCCATGGTTTCTGATTCTAAAACCAACATGACTTGTTGCAGAAGCCTTGATGTGACAATGTTGAAAACAGCTTTGTTCTTGACTTAACAAGATAAGAACAAAGTGAAACGAACAGCTTCTCATCCCATAACAAACCTTCAGGCAAACAAATTTATCGAACAAATCTTATCTTAAACTGGGGCAAATAAGAATCAGAGAGGGAAGATTCCTAGTGAAGCAGAGAACTGAATGTGATATCTACAGCTATCTGCAATGAATATATATCCACCCCCTCAGCATCATTTTCCAATTTAGTGTGGATGGCTGCTGCCTGCATGCTTATCAAGTGTACCAGCATGACAATGCCCCATGCAAAGGTCAGTGCCCTTGGTTGTCAAGTGAACGTCAAACTGTATTCACGGAAAGACCTCTCAGATAAAAATAAGCTGGACTATGTCCAGATTGCAGGAGTTGTACATGCATGCCATCCCGATTACACACATACAGTCAGACGCATCTTGGTTGGTTGCATACATAGCTGGCAATCCAGTTGACGTCATCTTGATTACAGATATATTTAATAGCCTCAGTCCAAAATGGCCTTAGATAGCAGATCAACATTGGTTGTTCATAGTCTGCCTGATCATGTGGTGAATGTGTAAAGCTAGTGAAGACATTGAGACATTTTGGTCCTAAAGATTTTCTTCTGCAACAAACATGTTGATGATGCTCATGAATCCATTTCTCTTACTATCAAATCAGAACATAACATCACATATTACATGGCCAGTTAATAGTATTTGAATATGAAAAGGTGCATTTTCGAGTAGTACACCATCTAATTATCTGCTCTTAACTCATGTGTTGTAAGTTTAAGGTCATGTCCTGACCTCTCAAAGCTTGAGCTATCCTCACTAAAACATTAAGTGCCAAATTTAGTGCCTGACACACATTGAAAATGGAAAAAGAGAACTTGAAGAATTTGGCCCATCGATTCTACATAGAAGTTAAGTGGAACTGAGCAAGGAATTTTTTCTAGAATATTCATCATACCACTGTAAGTGATCTTTGTTTCTCATGGGAATTGTAAAATGGTCTTTAAATCTCTCTTGTTCAGCCTCCACTGTGGATTTGGCCAATTCCAGGAAGCAATTAGGAATAAATTGGAGCCGTTTAAGAATCATATGGTGTTTTCGTTAAAGAATAACAAGGAACACAAATCGGAACGGTGCAGCCATCAGAACAATGCCTAATTATTATCATTCGGAGAGGTAATAAATTTTCGCTGATAACAGCACAGAAAAACAAAGATGCTGTAATACAATCTGCATCTGGGCCTGACAGAAGGAGCTTTCTGCACCACCATAAGTCCAAACTTCTCCTACTTCTCTTTAATGAAGTCTGACTTAAGCAATGCCCGGCCCAGCTCCTCTTCTCACTGCAGGCTATATGGACTCCACTGAAAACCTGCCTTGCATCAAATTGCCCGGGGTTTTAGACCTACATACACGTGTATTTTTAATCATGAGTTGCACTCCATTTCACTTTGAAAAAATTAACTGGGATTCAGGAACAGACTCTCTGTGTGTCATTCATGTTTTTGCCCCTGCGTGAGGGAAGCACTCCTATTGGGTTTGTTGCCTTATGAGACTGTTTCCGTTCTGCTTATTTTAGCTGCCGTGACTGTTTCAGTATGATCTATCATTCGTTTGTAGCAGATTTTTTGGGTGTGGAACTTCCTCTGACACTAAAGTGTATATCTGCCTTATCACATACACAAACATATGCACTTAAAGTATCCTCCAAGCCCCTAAAGCAGTTTTACTTATCTGCAGTGTTAAGAAACAATGCCATTACTGTTAACTCATTGGCGAAGCCCTTCTGATGATAGCTAAGGAGTCAACCTCACATATTTGGCAGTAATGCAAAGAGAGTAGATTACATTGTCCTTAAATGAAGACTAGACGGGCCTAAAGTCTTGCCGTCATGTTGTTTTTGTACTCCTGCCTGTTTCTCTCTCTCTCTCTCTCTCTCTCTCTCTCTCTATCTCTCTATCCTTGCCAGAGGCTAAAGAAGAGGAGCAGACAGAGGTGTTTGATATCTGAGAATTTCTCTTCTCAGTGCGAGGAGCAATTCTCTTTCCTGTTATTTTTTTTCTTTTCCTTTCTCTTTTTTTCCCTCTTTTTTCTTTCACATGAGTTCAGATAGAGGCAAAGGGGAGGATTAGGGAGATGGCAAAGTGGAGATGCTGAGAATAATCCTTAGAGTAAGGAACGCTGGATCACATGAGTGGAGGAGAGAAAGAAGGAAAAAATGAAAAAGTAAAGCTGGCTGGCTAGACTAGGTTTTTTTTTTTTTTAGTATTCGTTTTTTTCACCTTCGTCTCACAGTATGGAGCAAACATTGTGAGCCAAACGGCGGGATCTGTGCGCAGAATTTAAGACATTCTCTCACAGTAGCCTCCCGTGATTTAATATATGTTGTCTTTTTTTGTCAAGGAAAGGGGCGAAAAAAGAAAGAAAAATATTCTGTAGCTCGGGGAACAATGCCTTTTAAGGAGAGACGTATATATTTCCCGCACATCAGCACCAATGAGAAATGGTGTTGGCTGAGTGGCGCTGGTGGTGGGTACCCTCTCTCAGGGCCTAGTGATGGGGGGCTTGGGGCTTGGCGCGGTGGTGGGCATTGGGCCACGCTAGACAGGGGCCAGACAGCACTCATCACCAGCTCAGGATTTATGTCGACCCATGTCCGAGAGTGGCATAGAGGGAAAAAGCCGCAAAGTCCACGTGGAGGGGCCGAGGTGTAGAGGAGCTCTGTATCCGCGGGGGTAATTGAATCAAGGTGGGCATCTGTTCGCTGGCTGGCCGCCGCAGTGATAGGGGCACTGGGAGGGGGTAGGATGGAGGGCAGGAGTGGCATGTCCTGACTCATTAGCGTCCAGGCAGGGTACATTCACACCTTTCTGGTTTGGTTGATGAGAGCGCCCTGCAAACACTGAATGGAGAGTCTATTTCAGCTCTCCGCTAAAATGGTTCCAGCTGTTTTCAAAAAGGGAACTTTGGGGATTATTTTTCCCTTTGCTGAATAACAATTATGGTTTTTGTGTTACAATTTGGTTTTATATATGTAATCTATAGTTGACATCCTCAACAATATTAAAAATTATGGTCGAGGCAGGGTGTGGTTTGCTATTTTTAGGAACCAAGATTAATATACGGTGACAAAACACTTTGAAAACTTTCTGCTTTCAACAAGATTTAAATCACAGTGCCGTGTCACGGAATGCCCCTGGGGTTAAAAACCACATCCTTCTGGGGTCCTTCCCATGAACAATGAACTATTCCTAGCTGGATAAATCACTCTTTAACCTCTGTCACACAGCTTACAGGTTCTGCTGGTGGTGCCATCCAGTCAACCGCACAAGCGCCCAGTCACATCCTCGAGTTCCGCAGCACAGCAGACGCTGGCCCATCCAATAATTGGGCCTCAAAGCCGTGCAGAGTTGGACAGGAGTCAGAGGGAAAAATTCAGCGTCTGGCAGGCGCATAGCTTGCCTTCAAACACTGAGTCACAGCGGCTGCCGGCGAGAAGGCTGAGTCAGAGATAGAGATAATTAGCGCGTCGTGCCTCACGGGCCTTTCGCATGTCACAGGGGCTCTGTGTCTGTGCAGCACGCCGGAAAGATGCAAGTGACACAAATAATAACCGCTGCTGTGGTTTGGTGCAAGACTGTGAGGCGAAGCTCAAGGCAAGGAGACCACTGTCTCTTTTACTTATCATGATCCTCTTGATCAAAGAGTGCAAATCATTCTCTTGCACAAATAATTATTGGAAGGCCTGAATCAAATTGTTTCAGCAAACTGTGGGACTGGTTGGGACAAATGTGGGGAAAGTTTTTTTTTTTTGGAAAATGGATGAATGAAAAGGGTAGGGTTAAAAACCCTTCTCACTTTAACTATGGAGTATATTCAAGTAAAATGTTTTTCTATATGGCTCATGCTCTGAATTAGTCTGTTTTGCTAGTCTGTACGTCTCACATGAGACTTATTTTTTGTACCACTGATTTCATAGCTTAAGTGAGTAATTCACCTTCGGTCTTAGTGGTTACACTATGAATAACAGACACTATCCTGAACACTTCACTCAAAATACATAAAGTTGTATGATTCTCAGTGTGTCTCGTGACATCATTTGTTCATGATTCGTGATTCATGGATTTCCCAGAAGCTAAGTTACAAACTAAGACAGCTGCTCTGACAAAGTGCAGTCAGTACAAATTTGAAATAGGACAACCATCCCAACCCCCTTTGCCACAAATAAGCAAAAAACTGTACAAATGGAACACCAAATGTCAGAGAGGAATGTTGTCATATAATTCAATGTTTGCCGTCTTGAAAATATGTCCAAAATATTAGCTCAGAGCTGTATTTTTCAAACTATATATTCACCGGTTTATGGCTGTGCTCATCTCCTCTTTCTCTCTCTTGAAGCGGTTCTAAGCCGAGGAGGCATTGGCAGAAATCAGACTTGTTGTATTATTGCCCATTGGAGAGAGGAGTTATAAATCCCATGCAACATTAACCATAGTCTGCAGTGCAGCTCCAGTGAGTCTGTGGATGTAGGATCTTCCAGAAATGGATTTTCAATCTAAAGTACAGCCTCAGCTAGGAAGTTGCTGTGTTCCTCAACTTATTTAATTCCATTATACATACTGTGATGATGATATGCAATATATAACCTGTATAACATGTAGAGGGAATTGCTTAGCATTAAAATTCTTCATACAAAGAAATTTCTGGAAGAAGGGTAGAATTAAAACAAAACAAGCCATTGACAAGAGTAGGGAGCACAGTCGAATTTAGCTAGTCTTGGTTGTGCCAGTATAGTACCACCACTCAGTATGATTTATTTTGCTACAGTGCTACGCATGGATACACTTGGAGATGATGGAGCCAGACTTGTCCAATCAGGGAACAGAGGAAGTGGTGGAGAGTGATGACGTTCCACTTAAACATTCAGTCTGAAAGATTCAAAGCCAGAGCATAACATGGGTCACAACCAAACTTTACAGAGTGATTGAGGGCAGACCCAGTACTTTGAAAGTTAAAATAAAAGTGCTGACCCAACAGAGGAAAAAAATAGGCTACCCTATGATAAGGCTCCAGACTCTAGGCACAGGATTTAACATAAATTCTATGAAAAGTGTTCTGATTGGCAGATTTATGCCAATGTATTAATATATTTATCCATCCTACATAAATTGTGCTACATTGTAATGTGAGACTGAGTTAACATTAACTTACCTAGTATAAGCAACGCTAAGTATATTTGGTGCAAAACTAGCGGAGTACCACAGTAAAAAGCAAACAAACCTTCCAAATACTGACCAGAGCCTTACTGGCAGAACTGCTGCTGGAACATCAGTGTTTCATGGCAATACAGTCAGCACGTGTCATGTAAATTTTCATTTCTTTTTGAGATGGGTTCCTACCCTGTACCCAGAACTGCATAACTCATGTCCTGGATGGTTGGTGGGAATAATAGCCTTCATGTCCCAATATTGCATCCAAATTAATTTCAAGATGATGCCAAAACAAACTGTCAGATAATAATCATCCCTGCAGTGGTGCCTAGTGCCGCCACACAACCTTCATGTGTCATGCCGTACAACTCTCTCTCTCTCAATATTTATATATATATATTTATACACATATATGTATGCCCAAATTACACATTTGCTTTCTGATGTGTGAGCCTGGCCTAATTCACTATTTTCCTCTGTCCACAATTATCTTTGCTGAGTGTCATCCCTGCCTCATTCCGGCAGACTCCTCTCACCCTCCCCTCCTGAGTGGACTACAACCAACACTACGGGAGGCCCATGTCAGGACCGACTCCCCATCACAGAGGACCTTCCTGGATGCCAATGCTGGGCCCAACTCCCCTTCCTGAGGCTTTGTGATTGACCCCCCCTCACAATGGCGCTGTCATATGGACCGTTACTGTTACCCCCATGACCCATCTCACTCCTTTGAGTTTGTCACTATGCCTGGCCGCTGCTACATTGTCCAGCCATAATTCCTGATAACCACCTATAGACTGACTACCATGTAATGTAAAAGTGAGATAATACTCAATTATGAACTATTATAAACCTTAGCTAAAACCATAGGCAACTTATAGTCTGTCCTGGTTACTACTGATTGTAATTTTTCTCCATGACCCCTGGCAGTTGGGTTAGCCCCTTGAGTCGTGGATCTGCCCAAGGTGTCTTCCTAGATTAACTGAACATAAGGGAGTTTTTCCTTGCCCCTGTTGCTCCTGGGTGCTCCTTCTGTGAAGCGCCACGAGACAATACAATTGTAAAAGGCGCTGTATAAATAAAACTGAATTGAAAACTGAATTGAAAAGGTACCTCAAATAGCGGAGAATTGTTAGCCTACATAGTGTTACTTTAAAATATAGACATGAAGATCTACTGAGGTTGACACTATGGTTGAGTGAGAGTTGGCTCTTTGTTGTAGGGTAAGTGGCCCAGCCTTATGTGAAAGCAGTTTTCACTCAAAGAAAAACAAGGTTGATCATTGAGCTCCAGTCACTAATGACAACAGTCACCACCAATAAGCAGGCTAACTGGTAATTAAGAGATCAAGTGTAATGAGCTGTGAGAGATGTAGACAGATGTGTGTGTGTGTGTGTGTGTGTGTGTGTGAGGGGGGTGGATTGGGGTGCACAAGTCCCCCCAGCCCTCTGCAATGTCAGAGAGCATCAGACAAGAACAAGTTCAACCCCTCCCTTCTCCCCCCCCACCCCTGCTTTGTGTAGGCTGGGGTTCATGTTCACTTACAGGAAAGTGCACACATCCATAATAATGCCAAAGTGTTTCTCCCACTCTCATCGTCTCCAAGTCCCCTTCTTCCTCCCCCTGTCACTGCTGTAGTTTACTTAGGCTGAATAAATCCCACAGGGGACAGCTCTCCTCTCCTCACCCGTCTTAGAAGCTTTATTTTTAAAACGTTTGTGCTTTTCCAAGTTGCACCAAATAGGCTCTTTTCGTTGGATGGATGAGGGTAATAGGTTCATGGCAAAGGGGTTGCTGAATGAGAAGTGACAACGGCAACCACAGAAAAAAGTGAGCGACCGGGAAGAGTGGATTTGCTGAGGCTGAATGTTTGTCAGACCATTGCCCACATTATACTGAAAATGGGTGAAATGGAAGACTCTTTTACTTGAGCATGCCTAAAGTATAATGTGAGTTGTCCGCCATGATTATTTTAGAGTGTATAACTGGTAACGTGCACGAGCACATTAGCCTACTGTTTTTTTTTTCTTTTTTTTTTTTTTTTTTTTTACCTCAAATGGGTTTTTATGGTCCCTGATGATGCTATTAATTACCTTTATTGCTATTGAGATACAATACCATTAATGGACTGTAAAGTAGTCTGCAGAAGTGATCTGCAGAGACACTGTCTGATAAATGTAGGGACAGTATTGCCAAGGAAGGAGTGGGACAGTAAGATGGGTGAGGAGGAAGTTGTCAGAAGCAAAATCAATAATCTTGCCATTAACAACCCCAAGGATTTTACTTTAGTCATACGAATGAAAAAAAGATCAGTTTAAATTTCCTAATAGAGAAATAGATTTCTAAAACACAGTAAAGGCTGTAGAAAAGAAGTCTGGCATGACAGGTCCAGGCTTTTAAGGATTTGGAATATGGTGGGGGTCATATGAGATTCAAATCATCTCATGCTCTAGTTCTCTGATGTGGGCGTTTTGATTAACAGAATGCAATAAAACACGTCTCCACAATATCCTCATGAGACCATAATTGGTTTTCAATACAAATTCAGAATCAGATAATATTCACTTTCTCTGACACATTAACAGTTTTGTGACTGGAAGTAGTGTCATTTGTCATATCCTCTTCACTTTTTTATTCACCGGGTAAAGCTGGATGTGGGACTGTAGTGTAGATAGCTCATCATAACAATTCCTTCAAACACATTAGCAAAAAACGTCTTCCGTTGGCATTCGAATAATCTTGGCAACTTCTTGTGGTGTCTGCTGTGGCAGTATTAGTGTTGGTAAGTCTAAACATTTGTAATAAAACTAATCCAGCCTGGCATTCATGGTGTCAGAAAGCACCTTGGTTGTAGCACAGCTGAAAATCCGTTGAAATGAAACAACTGTCCGCGTCTGACTAGCTCTTGGCTGGGGACGGGGCTTGTCAGCAGAATGTTTTCACACTTGAACATCAGTCCAGGCCCACTCCTAACCTTCCTATTCTCTCCCTAGGTGAGATCAAGTTTGACAGAAAATAATATTGTTTGTGGTTGAGGAAAAGATATCTGGGCAACGAAAATACTAAGAAATGCAGCATGGCACTCATTTGAATTCTGAATAGTCTTTACATAAGCTGACAAGATGATGAGGGAAATTTACTACACAAGACCAAGTTGTGTAGTGTAGTTTGAAGAACGAATGAAAAGCAATGTTTGCCCAAGCTGTTCAGCAACAACTTTTTTGACATTTGACTTTTTTTGAAATTTGACATTTGACATATGCTCTTCATTGACCATTTTTCTTTAACTTGGCATGGGATCAATATATGAGCAGCAGACAGTATGGCATTTTGAAAACAGCCTTTATTTGCTAAAGGTTTTCATTCTGGCAAGCCCAATGCTTCCAGAAGTGGATGCCATGTTTGTGAGGTCAAGATATTTAAATCCAAATGCCTTCAGTCTTGACACCACTTGCCTGAGCTATCATGAGTTAAAGCAAATAAATGGCTGAACAGTTTGCAAGATGTGTGAAAATGAAGAACACACACAGACAGACAGACAATAAGACAGAATGTGTCAGGGTTGATCTATCGTTAGATGATAGCCAGCAACTGTAACTGAGGCTGAGGTTAAAAAAAAAAAAGAAATCCTATTTCCAAAAATGCTTTACTTGTCTGGGTCATCTCCCCAAATGATGCTGCTTTTCCATCGATGCATCCACTAGCATCACTTCAGAGACAATTTTCTGAGGATTTCTGTTAGAGTGATCAAGTCCCCTGCAGGCTATTAGTCATTAGGCCATGGCTCTCTTCTTTTCACTAGGCTATCTGAAAACAATCTCAGTGTAGCTGTTGTTAACTTATCTGTGCAAAAACGTGCCCCATACCTTTCCTTAAGCCAAGTCCAACGAACCCACTGTTGTTCTGGTGTAAGAGCACATTAAAGTTCTGATTAATCGTCTATCTGGATTCGCAAGGGAATTATGATGTTTAGCCCAACTACCGGGAATCGTGTGGCAAACTGCCAATAGCCTTGCGCTGCTGTGTCTTGCATTCATTTTCACAGTTCTCCTAAATTAAGCCAGTAAATGTATAGAGATCTGTGCTGTATTGATTTCAGTGATGCTATTGCTGTTTGGGGTTCAGAGCTAGGACAAAGCTGCATACCTCCTTTTTTTAATCTTTATAGCCACTAAATAAACTGCAGGGAAGCTGTGTATCCTTTATCTTTGTATGTGCTTTTAGGAGAATTGAAGTGGATGCACCCTCCCCACCCCACTTTAGCATTTAGAAATGTTATTGTTCTGTTCTGTGTCTCCTGACAGAGAGAAATGTGGGGTTCATAAAACAATGCAAGCTTTTTCATCATTAATCAAAGTCTGAATCGAAGAATTATTTACTCCTGACAGGGATTACTCGTTATTTATACTGAAGGCCATTAGCGCCTACCAGAGCCCATTATAGCCCAAACATGACTTATGTATTTTCAAAATTCTGAAGAGGGAGGTTATTAAAATAGTTACCATTCTATGTCATTGTCATGGTTTTACAGATACACATTGGACAGCACCTGCACAACAGAGCATACCATCTGTACAATCTGCATGCTGCACTGATCAGCTCTTTATTGGATAATGTTTACTGTATGACAGAGTATGACAGAGGCTGTAGGAATTGTTAAGGGTTTTGTTTTTATGGGTAATCAACATTGACATAAAAGTGATTTTGCAGAAAAGGTAAACAATCCCTCCTCCCATGCCCTATGACCTGTTGATGTCAGAAAGTGCATCAATGAGGGGGGAAAGAAGACCTATATTGCCCCATGGGAGTGGGTGTGGGTGGGGTGCAGAGGAGCAATTAGTCTCCCTGTCGGTGTTACTGAGCCAGACCCCCAAGCAATCTGTCAGAGGCAGCTCTGTTTGCATTCGCAGACGGCCAATGCTGATTGCATCTTTATTTACAGTCAGTTATAAATACAAACGCCGTATTTCCTTACTGTCCATGGGTCGTGAGCGGTTTCTTCGCGTGCCTTTGCATTACTTCTGACTGTCTCTCCAGGGATCCTTTTTTTCCCTCTTTGCAACTCTGCCAGGAGATGAACAATTGAGTGACATCCTATCTGCTCATACACCGGCCGCAGTGAATTAATTTCATCTCTACAGTACATGGCCCACTGCTGTTCTGCATACAGCGTTTTTCAGCTGAGAATAAACGTTCCCTTCCTCTAGTGCTTGTATGTACAACACCGCTGAAGCATTCCAGGAGGGGCAGATAAGGGGAAACTTGAGCCAACGCTGTGAGTAAACTTTTTTTTTTTTTGTCATTGCCTGTTGGCTGCAAAATTTATTGCAAGATATTGCTGGAATGCTAATGACAGATAAACTCGACCACATCCAGCCAATGTATGCAAATCTGCTCTTTCTCCATCACCATTGTTTCTATTTTTTACATGAACGCCATCGTACCTGACTGGGCCCTCTGTGTGTAAATACAAACTGCATAACATCTGCATGACCGTGTGTCATGTTTTGGCTTCAGTGAGGAGTCAACAGGGTTCCCTGCACTGACCTTGGTGCTCTTACAATGGCCTGAGCTCAGGCACTGAGAAAATCGTGTTTGTGCTCCAAAAAAATGGGGCCGTGGAGATCTGGAGCGGCCCCAAAGAACCGTGAGCAGCACAAACAAGAGCAGAACGCTTCAAGTGGAAACTATTCCAGGCTGCAGGCCCATCTGCTTTCGCTTTGGAGGCTGATTCCACACCTAAATAAGGATCCCTCCTGAACGGTTTTATTGCCCTGCTTCCCTTGTTCTGCACATATAATTTTTGGGGAGGTTTTATTTTGCCGTGTGGCTGAGAGAGGAAACTCAGATGTGAGTGTTGTGTTGTAGTACTCCGACACGTCACATTACTCAGACTAGGCCAACGCTGAGAAATACCAGATCGAGCATCTGACCACTTAGGTAGATTGGTCATACTTGTAGGTTGTATTGTTGTACAGATTTGTTTAAATGAGTCTCTTCATCTTTCCCCCTCTCTCTCCACTCTCCTTACTCACCCATTCATTTCCTGTATTTACTGTAGATGATGAATAACCATTGGACCCACTCCTGCTGCTCTCTCAGTTGTACAGGATATTGGGTGCCATGCATCTCCTCGATTGAAAAATAATTAAAAGAAAACACAATATTGATTTTATCTTATGGACTTCTTTGGATCTATGGGAGGATTCTTTGATTACACTTTGATCATTTCACTCCAGAAAACCAATCACATTTTTTAATGTAAAAATCTCTTTCAAATCTAATAATATGACAATCTGGGATTGATTTGTCTGTTAGGTCGCTTGGTCTTTTTTAGTGTTTACATTTCCCAGTGCCAGCTAGTGTATTTTGGCATGCAGTGTGCCTCCGCTGTCCTTTATGTTCCGAGACTGTACTCCCAGTGCTGAAAAGTCCAACTGGTGGGACAACAGTGGCTATCCATGGGCCCCTGCCCGAAGCAGAGATGAGAAAAGGAGACACATGCAACAGATGGGAAAGAAGGGAGCCAAAATCAGCAAACATGTCTTTCTCCTCCACGCTGACTGGAAATGGGTTTCCTAGGATTTTTGGTGTCCTATTCTTCTGTGAGCACGCCAGTGGTGTCTGGGCCAATCCAGTAATCCATTCCCTTCACTGGAGAATGTTTAAATTAACTTGCATTCAGTTTCATTTCACGCCATTGCTCATTACAGATGTACAGTCTTGGCCAAAGCGGTGGTCTTAGCCATCACATGGTGGCGTTTGCTGTGCGGTTGTTGTGCTTTCCCTCTGACTGGGTAATGTCTCGCGTGACACAGGTTTACATGCTCTCTGCTGTGTTGCTTACTTGATCCCACCAGGCTGGAGCTGAGGCATGAGCTTGTGGTATGCGTTTTGTTTATTGTTTCCACACAAAAACACAAAACAATCCACATCTTTGTGGTGAGACTGAGATCCAGAGGGGGGTTTTGTAAATAAGAGATTTTATTCAGTGTCACATGTTATCAGCAATTGGAAAAAGTGAGAACCTGGGTTTAGGTTTCATAACATAACCATACATGTGCAAGAAAAATGGCCCCAACTCCTAACCCCAACAGCATTCTCTTCTGCATGCTATTTCAGGGTCAAGTAGCAGTATTGCACACGGTGATGTGACTGACGTGTAGCTGAACATGTGCAAAACATGACGGATTTGTCACTGAAAGTAGATATCGAGTGAGAGTGAATGATTTATGATTACCGATAAAATGTCTAATGTGTTTTGACAAGTCTCATATTGGGGAGCTGGTGATGTGTGAGGCCCCTCCAGACCCCCTCTACCCTTCACTCCTGGGTCCCAATATACTATCCAGCAAATGAAGAGTAAATCCCCAGCAAATCTTTCACAGTCCCCCAGAGAAAACACGGTCAGAGACAAACTACCTCGGCCATGAATAAGGGATCAGCCTCGGACCACTCCTCCTTCTCTTTCTTTTGAAATGATGTTGCCCCCCTTCCACCCCCACACAACTCTGGCTAGCCCCAACTCCTTGCCCCCCCCTCCCCCTTGGTTCCAGAGGGTCTCTTCACAAAGCAGCAGATGATTTATTTGGCCATCGACTTATTTATTTGTCCGTGTGGCACCTCTAGAGAGATGGATTCCCCCCTCAGGAGAGTCGATCAGTGACAGATCGGATGGCTCCAGACGACGCGACCTCTACTCTGCATTATGAGGAGAGCATAGCTTTGTTGCCCCTGCGGATCAGACACTGGTCTGTATGTGTGTGTGTGTGTGCGTGTGTGTGTGTGTGTACGTGCATCTCTGTGTGTTTGTCTGTGTGTGTATGTGTGTGTGTGTGTGTGAGAGTGTGTCGTGGTGGATGTGGTAGCTTGAGGTTCAGAGGTCGGGGGGATGATTTAGGAAGAGCGAACAGAAAGGTTGCATGCAAGGCGGAAAACTCACCAACTCACATGATTCCTAATGGGATTGTAGAATGTGACAGATTTATTATGGAGTAGTCCACAAATGCACCAAGAAGTGGGAAATGGCTAGGCTGTTTTCTGCAATTTGATTGGTTTTGCCAAAATGCAGAACAGGTTTAGTTTATTCTTCCTTAATGCAGTTGGCTATCTTTTCTTACTGGAGAGTTGAATATGTTCCCACAATACAAAATTGAATTTAAATAGCATTTAGACAAATAATACCATGATTCTAAGTGTGATACTGCAATATCACAGATTATCCTTGAGTAACTAATGTAGCCCAAAGTCATGATACACTGAGAATACACATTAGTGAAAGGGGTTTGGGGATTGAGGCTTGGGTTTGTTCTAAGTCAGGCATAATTTCATATCATAATTTTTGAATTAGGAAACCAAACATGTCCTTTTGGTTCTCACAGGAGTATAATGAGCAGCCTGAACTTTTGGGCATCCCCTCAAATCTCCCCTCAGGGTCATTTCATGCTTTCTCCCCTTCAACTTTTATACCTTTTCAGTTGCAGAACCTTCTTTCCTTTCGTGTTTTTTTTTCTTTTCTCTTTCTTTTTTTTTTTGCTAGCTTATGCATCACATCTTTTGATGCCCCATAAACCAGATTGGTAGTAAAATGAGGGAAAAGCTAGGAAATAAATAAATAAATACGTAGAGTCAGTAAAGTAAGGAAGGAGAAAAGACAGGGCCGTGTTCAGCTTGCCATTGGTGGCAATAAATCTGTTGGACAAACTCCCAAGTAGATCTGATGTGGGCCCTCAAGCGCCTTGCAATGATGGGTTAAACACCTGCAAAGACTCGCTGGCTGCACCTTAGTGACTAGACGATGCTAGCAAAAACACTTCGACTGGGCTGAAAGAAAACATCCTCTTCCCTCGTATCGTAGAGAAAACTTGGAAGGAGGGATATCTCACTTACTGGAAGGCCCTGATCTAACAGATGACCAGAAGAATTGAGTAATGTATTTTTCACGAGAACTGATGATTTTATACAGAACAGATTGTTGGCGTCTTCTGAAGAATGGGCAGTGTGTTTACTATTTAAACTGCTGTTTGACTCTGAATGGCACTCTCAGCCTATAACCTGACCGTGAGTCACTGGGATGAGTAGACCTCTGTTCTCTATCCTTCAAACACTCTGAAAAGTGTTTAGTAAGGTATTACACAGCTAGACTACTTCAGATTTCTCCCACTAATCTGTCATAAGGTAAGCATGTTGGAGGGCTAGGATGAGCCTCTCCTGAGAATGGCCTGTGAAAGTGTAACAGAGGATGTGGCTACTTGTGCTTACTTTACTCATCTCTGCTGAATATCCCCCATGTTGAGCAGATCAACATCCTTGCAGTCCCATTTGGTGGGGGGAAGGATATGCAGAATGTGTAATACCATGTGCTTTGGCTTGAGAGCTTAAACAGCAGATAGAAATGGAGCCCAATAGAAAGACCTTATAAGGCCATACTTATCATGATTATGAATTGGCTTCAGCGTTTGCCTCTTATGAGAGGGGCGCTGTGCTCATTTGAGACAAAAAAAGAGAGAGCTAAAAGAGAGAAAACTTTCATATTGAAACTCACAGTGCTTGCAAGGGCAAGAATTTTGTTTGTGTGTTTGTGCAAACTCGGTGAGTCACTGTAAGACCTTAGGCAGTTCATCATTAATAAATTAGGCATAAATCCGATTCTCTACTTAGCATACATCCAGACAAGCACAGGGACAAAAGCTGGATGGGAAATTAGCGTGGTGGGGGACGAAAAAAATAGGCCCCCTATTCTTCTCTGGCATTGAGTTTGAGAAATATCAAGATTTGTTCTGTTGTTTGTTTTGTTTTGATTTCAATTTGGTCATTCTCTCAGCTTTTGTATTGCCAAACAAAACACTGATGTGAAACATTAATATTAGTGAGCTAGTGGGATAAGCATGAAGCTTTGTTTCACTTAGGCCAGATCCTCTTTTTCCCATTGTGTCTTAAAGAGCAAGACTAGAGGGTCACACTATGTGGAGAATGTTCCAGAAGGCCAGGTGTTTTACCTCTGGTCAGGCCGCCCCAGGCTTCTCACTCCCCTGCATGCTGGTGTAACAAGAGTTCAGGGACAAAAGCTGCGAAAAGCCGCAGAACATTAAAAGCAGAGAGGTGCGAGCAGCGCTCAAGCCAGCGGTGGAAACGGAGACGGCATGAGCAACCTGCTCTGCGACTCCTGAGAAAAAAAACAGGTGGGTGAAATCAAAAACGACTAATCCTCCCGACCTTCTCCCACACACACACACACTCAAAACCACGCTTGGCCCGTTAAAATATCACTGCTGAATAATGGAAGCGGAGCATGCCAGAGCCCCATGCAGTTGATCAGAGGCCGCAATGGCCCAGCTGGTGTGTGCCGGACGGAGGAGCTGGAAAGCCTCCAGGGGGGGAGTCTGATGGCCCGTACCACCAAAGATGTAACAGGACCTGGACCAGTGGCCAAACCAACGTCTAAAAATGCAACTGCAAGCTAAGGCAGACCTAAGTAAATGCAGACGGATGGAATGCGGGCCGAACTTGAAACTGCTCATTGCCAGAGCTCTGCCACTCAGCACAGTCAACTTTGTTTAGTCCGACACACCAAACACAGCAGATATGTAGGCAGGGAGAGGTATTCAACTGCACACAACCACATCAAACTACATATGTGCACACACAGACACACACACACACATGTGCACACAGACATACTCATGGACACACACTCCTCTCCTCTCTTTCCTCAAGTGCCTCTTTTGGAGGTCAAAGGTCAAGCATTTGCATTTATTTTTCTGCTTATCTTTTCCAAAGCAGTTCCGGATCAGATGACACTCGGGGAGAGTTGCCCGGTGAACTTATTTGTTTTTTCTTGCTTTTCTATTCGAAGGGAGAGACTTGTTGTTCTTGAGAGGGGCTAGGGGAGTGTTTGCTCACTCTTCTAATGACTTGGTGGAGGTTGACCATCCATCTTTCTCTCTGCGCGTTTCGGGAGGGAACCCCACGAGGTGAGCGATCAGGCTGACTTGTGCTTTGTGTGCAGGGAGAAGCAGAGAAATGGCAAAGCAATAAACATCACATTCAACATGTTCAGTTTGAACAAGCCTGGCAACACTGACACAGAAGTCGGGTGAATCATGAACTACTGACAAAATACTTTAACGAAAATAATTTAAAAAAATCAAGTGATTGAACACATTTTACTGAGACAACATTTTGCTTGTACCTTGTAAGGGGAAACCACGGCCTACTGGTTAGGGCTTCTGGCTTGTAACTGATAGGTTGCTGGTTCGATCTCCGACCAGTGGACCATGGCTGAAGTGCCCTGAAATGTGCCTAACCCCTCACTGCTCCCTGAGTGCTGCTATAACAGCCAACTGCTCAAGGTTAGTGTGTACTTCGCTGTGTGTGTTTTACTAATTCACAACTGGGTTAAAGAGATCAATTTTCCTTCACAGGATCAGAAGAGTACAGATTATTATTATTTACATGGAATGCATAGATGGAAAAATATGAGATTTCATTTATGTAAACTTGTAGTAGAGATTGAATAACAGAGGCGTGAATACCATGTAATTTGAATTTTAAGATCACTTGTACCAATATGTTAATATCTGTGTCAAACAGAAGAAGAGCTGTGCATGTGCTGTACCGATGGAAATCTGGCCAGCGTACCCCTGCAGCAGTCAGCTTATGAGCAGCTTGAGTACTGTTCTAATATTGTTTGTAAATCAAAACAACAACAGCCATTTCAAAAGGAACACACACAGAGCTGTACTCTTTGCATCATTTGCAAAGAAAGTGTGTCAGCACGCTGCCTAATTCAAACAACATTGGTTCAGCATACTGGCCAGAATTTAACATTCACACAGTGATCCTTTCATATATCGGGCCTTACTTTTTGAAAGTGTAAGGAAAAGTCTGAAAAAAATTCCCAGCATCTTATATTCATCCAGTGTGCCGTAAAATATTCCATGCACATCTCACGATCAAAGATGTTTTTTTTTGGTAAATTATGCAAAATCCTTCAGTTTCCTAATACATTATAAGTTGCTTAAATCAAAATTTAAGTCCCAGAAATTTTGATGTTCATGTAAGCTGTCAGAGGAAAGTGCATGATTTTTTATGGTAGCCTGTTAGAATAAAGGTACTCTTTTTCTCTTCTCTTGGAATTTCTCCTCAGTTAGGGGCGCAATAAAGATGTTAATATTGTAGACTGATATAATTATTGTGTCCATTAGGGTTAATCAGGGAGTAGACTTGAGAAGTAGTAGTTATGTATAATTGCATGTTGACTTTAGAAGTAGCATCTATAACTGAATGAGCCATTGATGCAAACTAGTTTACAAAGTAGTTACTACATAGAAAGAATATAGAAATGATACATCATAAGGTTGTAATTAACAAATGCAACATGAATTATGTATGAAAACATAAAAAAATTCACTAGTAAGGACTTATGAACAAGTTTTACTTAAAACATTTTCATCTCCCTCGTTCTCTCTCTCTCTCTCTCTCTCTCTCTCTGTGTCTGTATGCCCATATCAAAAATGTTTGAGTTTTCTTAGTGGAGAGAAGCAAAATGTGGTGAAAACAAACAGACAGTGAGTAGCTCTGTGCTGCGCTGCATGTGTACTCTAGGCTGGCCTCTGACGTGAGACCTTGAGAAAACAACACTAGCACCCCGGTGGGCCAGCCGTGCGCAGGGAGGGAGAGCCACAGCGAGGTTACCCCATAGGGGATATGAACACATCCAAATCTGTGACGGATTAATGGCTTTTGCTAAGGGGTGATGAGATCTGTTCTTCATTTGGTACTCTGAAGTGCAGTAGTACACTGCTGCTTATATTTTGGGACTTGGTGTTTTATTTTGTATTTATTTATTTATTTTTGTTGCACATTTGGCCTGGCCACATAAGAAAGCTAAATCAAATGTGCTTCTTCAGAGTTGAACTGTCACAATGAGAGTCAGAACCATCACAAAGCAAAAAAAGCAATTTCTCCCACTGGCTCTTGAGTCAGTCGTAAATCTGGTATCTCACTTGCACAGTGAGAAAAGTAGTCTTTTCTGTAGGCCCAGCTTGGCCCGGCCAGATTTGAATTCTAGCGCTGAGACAGGACAGCCAGGGACTGCCGCATGAAGACAGAATAGGCTGCGGTTCCCCTGAGAGGCTCGCTCAGATCAATCCGAAGGCGCCCGTGCTTCATCACACGTGTGCCGCCAGAGAGCCATTAGAGACGACGAGAAGACGTGTGGGAAGTGGGGCCCACTGCAGCTGCTTCTAGACTTTTCTGAAGATGTGTGTGTGTGTGTGTGTGTGGTGGTAGTGGGGGATGGCCACTGAGCAGTTTGCAGACTTTTGGCAGTGGCATGGGTATCCTCACGGAAGACTTGGGGCAAACTGATCATCCATACGATGGAGAGGACAGTTTTACAGTATGTGCAGCACATGATAACAAATGACATAAATCTAGTCTGTGGTACTGCACATGTAGCCTGATGGACCAGACTCACTCACTTTGCTTCAGTTTGTGCAAAGAGTCTGGACACTCCCGATAGGCATACTTTATGTCACAGAGGGTAGGTTTACTTTGTCTGAACTTATTGGTTCCACCTTCAATGTCGGTTTGCTGACTGATTACTAAAAAAAGTCTAATTGGGGAAACTGAGGGCTTCACATAGTGCCCTGACATAATACTGCAGGGAAACACAAGATCAAGCAGAGGCACTACAGCAGCGCTAACCTGGCTAAAGCACATGGGAATGATGGACAGGGGGCAAAGAAGGGCTTACAGCATTTGGGTTAGCATCACTGTCATGGGTTTTTTTTTTTGTTAATTTTTTTTTTTGCTGTCAAACCCTGAACCCTAATCGGTCCACAGTGCAGCGCTGGGAAGTTACTTTGGAAATGTAATGTGTTACAATTACAAGTTAACCTATATGAAATGTCATAGTAATGTAACTATTTCAATTACTTTTACAAAGTGATGTAATTAATTACATTTGATTACTTTTAGATTACTCTTTGAATGAATTTTGTGAAATGTCAACCATTTTTAGTTTTTGAATCTAGGTATGGTTAACCTTACAGCATTACTGTACATTTCTGTTGCGATTAAAACATGATAGGAGAACCAATTAGACATAACAAACAGTATCAGACATTCAGCTGTAAATGGAGCTGAATATTATTACACATATAACCAATGTTTCTGCAGAAGCTAGTCAGATGAAAATACAATTGTAATCCTGAATACTTCTTGAAGTAACTGCAATTTAATTACACATTTTCTCAAAGTAATGTAACTGATTACTGTTACTTTTATCTTGTAATTAGATTACGTAATTTCGTTACATGTAACTCGCTATTCCCCAACACTGTTGGTCCATGATTTTGAGTACTCAGCATGGAATGTGAAGGTGCAAAAGAATCCCTTGTACTTCCCTGAATTTATATTTCTCTCTTTTGTTTTAATCTTTGCACAGTTGGATCTACAGCATACAACATTTGAAGGCACTTTTTACTGGCAACTAATAATCTTCAAATTAATTTTATGGAAGGACAGATCAACACACCTATCTTTCAAATGGTCACCTAGGCCATACACTATAAGTTCTATGGTCTACAGAATATAAAGGTCCATGAATATAGACAGCCGGCACAGCACAGTGCTACCAACTATGTTGTCAACTATAATGTTTCCTTCAGACTGCAGCTGGTTATTAGAGGTACGATGAATCTGATATTACTATAAAGTGTGTCACTAGGAACAATGGCATTTTAACAGCTGTTTAAAATCAAAACCTTATGTTAGTCAGCAATGTCTGAGGAGGGAGTCAGAAATTAAAACAAACATGTGCAAGGACATATATTTTCAGTGTAGATGCTGCCAAATACACAGAGATCAACTGCAATAACCATTATGCTCACTAATAAAGAATAGATTGAATGTGCACTGCATTCCTAATTATGATTCCAAGTTCATTCAAGACTGTGAACAAACAAACAGCTGGAACAGTTCCAATGACTCACAAGAGCTGGCCAGCTCTCCCTCAGTCACTTTCTCTCCATGGCATGCACCAACCTTATATCATTTTGACTTTATGCCCATGTAAATACTCAGATATGTGGAAACTGTGCGATTTGGGGCACAAACCTAAATCATTCAGCAAACTATTGCCCAGCAGATGCGCTGAGGTTGGATGCCAGTGGAGTGCTTGGTAGTTTGTGGGTGTCTGGGGTTTTTGGGGTCTGGCGCATCATTTCACACAACATACAGGCAGTTAAATTTGGAGAGGAGTTGATGTAAATTACAGCTGCATACACTCCTGACTCCATGCATCACTTTTTGTCTGCTAGGATAGTATGGAATGGTACAGTGTAAAGTCATTGCTATACTTGGTACATTTCACTTGATATTCTGGTGCTGATGAGTTTCATCCCTATTAACCACAGGCTATCACAACATAGGTGACCCCGGAGTGCAAACTGACATGCATAAACAGTCCCCATCACTGTGCAAGGCCTTTATCAGTTATGAGCGTCAAACAGTGTTGGGTTTTCTGCATGGACAATATGAGTGGAATTCTAAGGACTAACACTTAAATTTCAGACGCTTGATGTTTTACATTTTGACTGTTATCTTTTGTCCTAGAGCATTACACATATGAGATACTCATACAAGACTTTGTCATCAATCATTTCATAACTTTGATTGTGAGAAGATGAGCATTCAGACATTCAGACAGTCACCTTGGGCTTACTTCACCAACCAGTTGGTTTTGAACTCTAGCCCCATCAAGTGGCTAAGATAAAGCTTATTACAAAAACAGCATGGCATATTACATTAATTGTGATAGCGTATGATTTTGTTTGCTGAGATCTATCATTCTTTGTTTTAGGCTAAACAAAAGAGAGCTTTCATGCTAAATGGCCACTGTTTCCAATGTGGTTTGAATATGCCTGGCACAGTGTGTGGCCAATTTCTGTAATGTGCGTGACAGTGTTTTACCAGTGTGTGTGAGTCGTTTGAGGGAAAGGGCTTGCACGCACGCAACAACAAAATGATTCCCTGGCCTTTGTGAACCACCCTTTAAATTATGTGGCAATGGGAAACCAATAAGTGCACAAGTAGCTCTTGAAAGTAGTGATAAAGTACAACCCCGACCTCAGAAAACATGAGTGGATAGTGATACTCCTTAGACCCTTGTGCTGAAACAGCGTCCTGATTTGAGATACTTTTGCACCTCTGTTCTGTTGGATCATTATAGTTTCTGATGAGTTCCACTCAAAGTGTGTGGAGCACCAATAATAAAGACTGCCTACAACGTTATGTGTATCATGTCTATTGAGAGTGAGAATGAGAGAATGAGTCAGGGAGAGAAAGAGAGAAAAAGATCAACTAATAGCCCTTTCTGTAAGAACTCAATACACAGGCTTTCCTATATGCATGTCTGGATGCTTGACCACACAAGCATGTTGAACAATAACAGGATATAATGATTTGATTGAACAAAAAAACACTTGCCTCAATAACGGAATAAATTACGCAGTCAGTAATACATTACATATATAATACATCAGAATATTCCCAGTATCATGACTGTTTATTTTTCAGAAGGGTTCAACAGGGTACTACATCCCATCATTGTGCTGCTGTGTTTTTGCTTAAGCTTCAGAATGTCTGATAGGCAAAGTTGAGTTCCTGTTATGCCACTCACTCACCTCAGTGCTGCTGGGCTGCACGTCTGAGAGAAGCAGCACGTCTTGATCATGATCATGGGCCAGCTGGCATGAGTGAGGGGTCCTCCTCCAACTAGGAGGAGGAAGCCAGCGGATTTAGCTTCTTGAAAGGTGAAAATGGAGGAAAGTAAGTAATTGTAAGGAAAGGCACTTCTGAAATGGTTATGGTTAGTTTTGTCTAGAGGACTACATAGTAAGCTAAGGGGTCATTACGGCAAAAGGAATATTTGAGCGCTTAGTGTAAAGTATATCTATTGTTTTCTTTCTTAAAAGATAAATTTTTGTCTTGTGAATAAAAATGAACACACAAGATGACATACTGTATGCTCTTGTGAATCCTTGCAACATCCCCATGGTCCTCATTAGCCATCCGGGCAGAGCAGTCTGTGGACAGAAAACGTTGAAGAAATGTAAGAAAAGCTTAGTAAGCATTATTAAATCAATGCCAAATTGATTTTCGTTGATGTTTGCAAGGCTTTTAGTGTTGGATTGAAACTCCTTATTGCTTCTGTCAAACATGTTGGACCGTATCTTCACACACTGACAGCAATAATTCTACCCAGGCAGGGCAACACATTCAATCTTGCACTGATATCACACTGTCTTGACAATCAAAATATGAACTTTACACAGTCTGCTTTAATTTCAAAAGCAGTATTTTGTGTTATGTGGGAAAACATTTGTATGTGACGCTCTAAATAAATATGATCTACTGCAATAGAATGTAAATCAAACCATGATGCTTTACAGTCATACATCCATAAAATCAGCTTCAGCGCTAAATGGCTGCTCCTGCAGCCGTTAGACAGTTGCATTTCATTAGTATCATGGACGTTTACTTTTATGAAATCCATGTGATGTTTTTGGACCTTACTGTGACTGACATGAGTGAAACTGAATCACTCCAGACAAACTGCATCAGCATATTGTTATCAGTCCAGAAAACACCCAGGGAAGCAGTCGACCTGATTACAGCCAATTACTTTCAATTAGGATGCAATCATGTATGGACGCAATCATGTCAATCCGTTAAGGTCTACACAAAAATAGAGAAAAGGAGGCAGATTTCTGGGGAAAGCGTGCAAGCTGGGTGCAATGGCTCTCACTCTAGCAGTGAGTCAGTTGGTGAGATTGTACCATACTCATGGGAAGGGAAATTAAAAAAAAAATTGTGGGGGTCTACACCGTGCAGTAAACCATTCTTTTGTGGTTAATGAATAATGTTGACGTCAAGGGAACTCAGTTGTTTTTCTCACTCACTTTCCTCTACGATCAAATCTAAAAACAAATGTCCATTGCACAGCTCTGCTGACACTGCACTTTTGTCTGATGACGAGTTTCTTACTCAGTCATAAACACAGGGTGGAAATAATATAAAGCCCTACCTTCAGTGGACAAAGTGGACAAAATTAAACATGTTTGAAGATTTTATATGGTTAGCAACTGTTTATGTGGTGATGGTACACAGTACTAGTTAGATGTTAAGCATCTCCTGACTTAATGTTGATGTGGTCGGTAGTGTCCCATGCACTGACCAGGCTGGGTGGCACCAAGCTGTCTATAGCTTTGATGATGATGATGATGATGATGATGATGATGTTGGTGGAGGTGGTGGTTTGTGTGTGTGTGTGTGTGTGTATATATGTGTGTGTGTGTGTGTGTGAGAGAGAGAGAGAGAGGGACAGAGAGATGGTAAGTGCAAGGCATTCATTATAAAATGTTTTAGGCCTATGTGTATTAAAGGAAGATGAAAAGAGTTTATATTAATGCAGTCTACCATTTCCAGTACAGGATATTGAGCTATTTTATGGTGAACAAACTGTACCTGGTGAATAAATAACTTTTCTCTAATTTATGCCTGTGAGTTGCTTGTAGGCACTTATTTAGTTCTCAAACCAACAGTTAAGCATCTTAGTATCTAATTAGACAGTGCTGTGTTCAAGGACACAACTTATATGTTTAAAATTTGAACTGGGAGTTGGATGTTCTGCCATAGCATGTAGAGAGATATTTGCAAAGTATATGGCCTTTTCCAAGTCGAGGTAAGTTAAGCTCTTGCCAGGTGTTACGTGTCTGTTTTCATCTAAAACTGATTCACTTTTACGGTAAATGGGAAGCTAAGATGGGAATATCTTAGTCACCTTCACTGACTCATCTGCACAGGTTGGTGTGGCCTTGGTCTATTAGTCTGAGCCAGACCCCCAAATTTGGGCCATCGGTACCATTGAGGGGCACAGTGTTTTTTTTAGAAATGTGTACCACTCTAGACTTAAATACATAAATATCATTGCATTCACTTCTATGATTGATTGTCATTACTTTGTTGGAAGGTTGATAAACTTGGGGGTTGATACAGCATATCAAAAAAATGAGTACACCCTTCATATTTTTGCACATATTCTGTTATATCTTTTCATGGGACAACACTAAAGAAATCAATTTTGATACAACTTAAAGTAGTCAGTGTACAGCTTGTATAGCAGTATAAATTTATTGTTCTCTGAATAACTCAACATACAGCCAATAACAGCAACAAAAACAAGTACCTCCTCACAGCAAACATGTTTAAATGGTGCCTAAACTGTCAATATTTTGTGTGAGAACATTATTACACGCAGCTTCAGCCACTATGGGCTTGAAGTTCACTAGAGCTGCACAGGTTTCTATTGGAATCCTCTCTCACTCCTATATGATGACATCACAGAGCTAGTGGATGTTAGACACCTTGCAATCCTCCACCCTTCGCTTAAGGATTCGCCACAAGTACTCAAATGGGTTTAAGTACTTGGCCAGTCTTTCACCTTTATCATCAGCTTCCTCCGCAAGGCAGTTGTCATCTTGGAGGTGTGTTTAGGGTCATTACCATGCTGTACAACTGACATGCCATGCAGCTCAGTTTCCGAAGAGAAGGGATAATGCTCTGCTTGAAATTCATTTCCCTCTATGAACCACAGCTCCCCAGTGCCAGCAACACTCATGCAGCCCTAGACCATGACGCTACCACCACCATACTTGACTTTAGGCAAGGGACAGTTGTCTTGGCACTTACCAGTGTGCCGCCACACATGCTGAACATCATGTATGCATGGCATCACATGCATGGTGTGGCAATTTTACAACATAATAATGACTCTAAATACACCTCCAAGATGACAACTGCCTTGTGGAGGAAGCTGAAGATAAAGGTGATGCTATTGCTCCCTCCCAGCACATAGAAGTTTTGTGACATGGGTGGCCTTTGTTGACAGATTCCCTAGCAAGGGGACTCTCTACCAATCAAAGGCACCAATTTATGCTACTTTGCACTTCAGGATGTTAGGTAGGGATGTGCCCCCTCACAATGGCACTGTCAAAATGGACCCTTATTGTTACTCCCATGACTCATTTCACTCCTTGACTTTAACAGTATGTCTGGCTACTAGTACACTGTCCAGCCATAATTCTTGATAACCACCTATGGATTGACCATGTAATATTATGGGACCATATTTTGGAACTATTATGATGCTTAGCTAAAACCATGGACAAATTGTAGCCTATCATGGTTGCTAACGATTGTACTTTTCCTGCATGACCCCTAGAAGTTGGGTTAGGCCCTTGAATCGTGGATCTGCCCAAGGTTTTTTCCTAGATTAACAAACATAAGGGAGTTTTTCCTTGCCCCTTGCTCTTTCCTTTCCCTTTCCTTGCTCTTGGGTGCTCCTTGCTGTAAAGCGTCATGAGACAATACTATTGTAAAAGGCGCTGTATAAATATAATTGAACTGAATTGAATTAAATTAAATAGTTTAGTGCTCCCCTGTAAAATTGTGAATAAAAGACATTTTTATTAAAACAAGATTGATGCCATATGAACCTGTGACATTTTTATGAGCGCAGACAATCGATTCATCTTGCCTAGCTAGTTGGAAATCTACATTGTGTGGTTCAGATAAAGTGGGTTATAATCTATTTCTCAATGGTGAAAATGACTGGGAAAAACACTTCCGGCTCCATGCTGTTCAGCTCTATATGACGAAGTCCCAACCCTCTTGCTCAAGGACTATATATGATGAGATGGAATAGTGAAGGCTATCCATTACAATTACAATAAAAAATGCAGAGCAATATTTTAAGCTAAGATATTTTGTTTCATTTTGACAGTGATTTCAAAAGCCTTCATGCAGGTCTGGAGAAAGCTTTTTTTTTTTTTTAAGTATAGGCTAGTCATTAAAAATATATGTTTTCCTCCATTATAAATGTATACAGACAAAAAAGAAACAAAAACGAAAAAAGCACTGTAAGAATATATTGTATTGTATGATGTTACAGCTAGGCCCAACTCTAAAAAAAATCTAGAAAAAGTTGTGTGGGCAAGTTTGAGGAAGTCGATAAACAACTATAGATGGATACACATACACATACATACATACATACATTATAAAAATACAGGGAAAAAATCCTATTGTGTGTGCCTTAGGGTACTAGTAGTGTGGAATATGCAGGAGGATGCTATGGTAATCCTAGCCCTCCTGTTGTGTTCGTTTCATAGCTACAACTTTGGTGTTCTGGTCAACAATGACTGGAGCATTTTTAACTTGAGATAAAAGATATATTATCAGTAATTATCATCAAATTTTGTGATAGACCTCTGTATCAACTTGTGCTCTCTTGAATATTACAAATTTAAAACTTTAGTGAACTAATTATGGCCTGTAGGCCTCACTGAATGAAGCCTATGCAGTTCAATGAAGGAAAGATTTTATTGGAAATAGGTTTTTGGTGGAGGCTGTCACTGGAAGCAAAAATTGGAAGTAAGGGGTGTGTTTATGTTTGGTGAACACAAACACACTTACACTATCCATCTGATCTGATCTGTAGCTGACAACAATTTTTGTACATTTACTGTGGTCTCACCTGTCCATTACACAGGTGTAATAAAGTTGAATGAAACACCCAAACTGTGATGAAAATGATTAAAATTTGTGCTGTGATTATGTAGCATGCATGAATAAAGTCATGGAGTCTCATGACCATCCAATCAGATGAAGTAAATTTTTTAAAAGGAAAAAATGTGATTTCGGTCACATTTGACCAGAACACAACAGGGCTAGTCCAAAAGTGTCAGTACAAGAACATTTCCAGTGCATTTTCTGTTCCAGGCAGAGTATAAGTATAAGTAGGCTACACGTTATATATCATACATTATATTACATATCTTATACTATGTTTGGTAATTCAGAATTTTTTACTCACCAAGCTGATTTTTGAGTTTTAAGTCTGCTAATAAATTAAAAAACACCCTTTGTCAACACATGAATACAAAACGTCCCTGTTTTATTACTTGGGCTAGACTGCTTTTGAAACATTTCTTATATTACAAAATTTTATATTTTATGTTTAGACATATAATTAGGCATTATAGCATTAATACATATGCTAATATCGCGTGAAAAGTGGAAAAGCTAAGATGCTTCCCTGCAAACAGCCTAATTTGTTGAAACAGGAATTGTGAACCTGACTTATCCGACTCATATTTCGGTATCTGAATGCAGAGCACATAATTAATACACCAATTTACATAGCCTATTACAACATGAACATTTCAGGAAAGTTCCACTAGTACCAAAAAATATCGTTCTGAAGTTGTCGAATCAAGAGATCTTCAAGCCTCCTTTGTGAGACTATGCTGCCACGCTCTGTTAAAAAGTGGAACAACATGTGTAGCCTATACACCTTCAGTCGTATCCAAGTGTCTTGAATAAAACTAAAAGCACTCAAAACACGAAATGAATGAATGAATGAATGAATGAATGAGACAGGTTAAAAAGCTAGGCAGACTGTGCACTGTGACAGGCTATGAACCACTACCAAGCTTGAACAGACTTTACCTTCTTGAAATAACTCTTCACAAAGGATCACAGTCCTGCAGTCAAATAGTTTCATTTTACCTTATGATTTTGTTTTGGTGTGAAAACCTGATAACAAAACATTACAGTGGCGCTGTAGCCCACGGTCAACGACGTCATTTCCGGCTACTTTGGGGACGTTGGCTTCGTGTTTGGTTGGGTAGGAAGGGCCAGTAGTGGACGATACATGCGTTGAGCTAGTTAGCCTACGTTAGCAGTTACTAACAACTCATGAATGCAGTGTTTTTATTACCCTGCATTTTAATTCCCTTGCCATTAATACCTTTAGCTTGCGCATGAATCGCAGAACTGTTAAAGTAATTTCACTGAACATCTTATCTGCAAGGGGATTCTATTACAGGTAAGGCAATCCTTAGAATTTTCCACCTGCTTCATCCGTTATGAGCTGTGAAAAATTCTTTTCGTATTATTCTTCATTTGTATGGTCTTGGATATTGTTAAATACTGACATATGACTTGATAGGCACACTGAACCGATATGAACGGCGGTCTACACAGTACCTCTGAAAATAAAAGGCCAGACATTGTGGTGGAACGAAATTTTTAAATGTTTTTGACATTTAACGTTATCGATGACCGGTCGCTAAAGTAGAGGTAGCAATCATTACGTTAGCTACTAAGCAATGTCTAACGTTTGCAACATTTCAGTCTTTCTCTGCAACATTGTCAGAAAATAATGCTCAGGATATTGTTCGTGCTTTCAAGAAAGCGCTGGGAAATTTTCTGTGGAGTAAGAGCATAACGTTATGTTTCTTGTTCTTTGTACGCTTTTACGATCAGCGTGAGTTTGCGTCACCGTCAGACTATTTCTTTTAATGCATCTCAGCCGGACACATGTTACGCCTTTTGTTTGACATAATTACATTTCTGGCCGCTCAGTTTTGTGTGGATTGGAGCATTTATTGAAAGACTAGTATATGTTTGACATAAATGCGATTTAGGATGAAGGAAACGTTTGGGTAACGATGCCACTCTTCGCGCAGACACCAGTTCCTGTGGTTCGGTTCTCACCTGGTTCCCACCTGCGATGCACCTGTCAGACGCTGAGCTGACTAGTGTTGGGTGGTCCAGTGAGTTGGCACTAGCCAAGTGGTCTGCCTTGCTAACGTTAGTGTCTATCATTTTTCGTGGCACTGCGACGTTATCTTGCCGGCGTGATGAAACGATTATGTGTAAATCATTACAGTAAATTGGCCATAATACAATACCGTTAACTGTACTGCGTTGTCTGTTACGTTTCCCAGTGTCTTAAATCGCATTTATGTCAAACCATTGCATTGGACGAATTCAGTTTTTGATCGGTGTCCATCTCTACCAATTTCTACCTTTTCGTTGCACCTAAACCATTCGGTGTTGTTATGTTCTGAAGTTGCAGCACTGGCTTTTAAGGCTACATCGTACATTTGTGGGATTTGGGTTAGAAGAAGGAAGGCTGGCGATCGTTCACAACTTCCTCTACTCAAGCTGCCTTTATTGGCCTAGTTAATATGTTTCTGGAAAGAAGCAAAATATTAAGTTGCGGCCAGCCTAACCAGTGCTTCTTTTAAAGGTTTTTAGCATTGCAGTGCATTCCACTTCCAGGGGTTGCACCCGCTGCCTCAAGTAATGATCTGTCTGTCATCAGAATGTGATGAAGTGAAGCCTATGGCCATTCAAATTTCTGCAGTACATGCAGGCTCAGTCTATTTGCTGTAATGATCAAACCAGGCTTGGAGTACATTTTGCAGTCCGCACTACTTCAATCAAGGCACTTGTGGCAGTTAATGTTTGTTTAATACAACTGGCGGTCAAATCAAGATACGAGACTGATGCCTTGTTGTGAAGTGTTTGAGCTCTGTGGACTTTTCATAGTGTATGGAGAACTAGCATGAGAATGTGCTCCATTTTTATGGTATGGCAGCCTAGATTCTTCATTAGATAGGCCAGGCATTTCCTAGACTTTCCTAACTGACAAAGTTCAGCATTTGGCTGAAGTTGAAAATCAGGCTTTGCATATCTGATTATTGAAAATAGTTGGCCTCTTTTTTTCCTTTAAGAAAACAAGGCTTGCTACCACTCCCTGTCCCACTCCCTGTTTTTTTTCAATCTGAGCTGGGAAAAATAGGCCAATAGTTTTCTGTGCTTTATCTCTTCACAGAAAAACTCCAGCATGGCGGACAGCATAATGAGCAGAGCTGCCACCATGGAGATTCCCATTAACAGCAATGGTGACTCCAGGACCATCCCTGAGGATGATGGCCTAGAACAGGTGAGTGCAAGGGGAGGCTAGCTGCCTCTGGTGAGTGCACAAACCCAGGCTTATTGATTTAGTCTGACAAAGGGGGGAAAAAAGAGCTCAGATGACAACACTACAGGCAATCGAGTGTTAGTGAAGTTTCATCGTGCTTTTGCTCCTTCAGAGTCAGTGAAATGTATAATCACCTTTTCCCTGAATTTGTCCATACCTGCGCAGCAGTGAGAAAGTAATTCGATTCCTCTTCTGTGGAAGAGCCTAGAGCCATGCCTGCAATATATTGAACAGACATGTCTCACTTCTTATCAGAGCTCTGTAGCCTCCAAGGTTATTTCAGCGTTTCCAGTTGCACAACGTAGTACTGATAGGTGCCTTCATGTGTAACTGACAGTTCACATGACGTGGCCTTCAGTCGCTCCAGCGCTCAGTCACTGCTATTATAGGCTAATTGCAAACAGTTAACCTACTAGCTATATCTTTTTTGTGTGGATCAAAACTGAAATTTCTAATTTGGTCAAACTTGCTTATCACTCATGTAAGTACTGTTTTCTATGGTTATTGACTCTAAGAAAGGTCTTTTTTAGACCAGGTTCAGAGCAGGTTAAAAATTGGTGAAACTGCCGCAATAAAAGGTTTTGATGCTGAGGTGACAGCCAGTGTTGTTAGCTTTGTAAATAAACTAGAGGAATGAGTTGGCATTAAGGCAAGGCACACCTGTGTCAACTAACAGTGGTAGATCCGGGATAAAATAAAGAAAGCAAACACGGGCTTGTTTGTCAGGCCAGAATGTGTCACTCTTAGCTGACGTAGCTAATGTATCATTCATAGCTGGCGTTATTGGATGGAAATAAAAAATCTTGGTGGGATCTGGCAGCTTCTAAATATTAGCCGTGTTCACAACAGGTCTTGAAATCTTTGGCAGCTTAGTAATTAACACACAGCTTGCGTAATTTGTTTTTCATTTGCACATGTGTTAACATGGACTGTAATTCAAGACCTTATCTGATTTATACTTTGGTTACTACCAGGAGACGTTCATCTTCAAAATATGTAGGCTAGTGTTGCTATTCTTAATCAGCTTATCTCCATTACCTTGTGTTGTATGTCTGGCATAAGTGTTTCAGCACCAGACCGTCTTCACAAATATCAGATGCTTGAAGCGTTCGGACAGACTTGTCCTCCATGTCTTTTCACTGTATCAACCTACTTGATAGGAAAACTGGCTGTCTGTGAAATACAAGGCCTAGGCCTGTTAGTTCTGACATTAAACACAAGTGAAAAAGGGGAGAGTTTACATAAATTATACTAGTTATAGACTATAGGTCTATATGGGAGAACACAATATACACATATACAAGACACTGCCATTTGGGCCGTGTTAGCGTCATCTGGTAGGTACTGAAGTGGCTCATTTTCCCTTTTCTGTGTTGTTTCCTTAATACCCATTTTGAAAGCCAGCCACTGAGACCAAGAGACAGAAAGACCTGATGTCATTGTTTGACTTTTGGTTCAGTGCTTTTTACGTCATTGTAATTGTTCCATTTATTTCAGTTTGGATTGTGTCCTTTTTATGTTTTTTATGTGTGTGATGTGTAGTGTGTTATAATTTTTCCTTTTCTTTTTTCTTTCCTTTTGTTTTTGTTTGTCCCCTGTGCCTCACATTCCGTCACATTCACGCAGGCTGCAAGGGCTCAGTGGAGCCTAGGGGAGAAGGTAGGGAGTTCGGCAGACTCAAGGGTGAGCAGGGTCACGGGATGGGGTGTTTGTGTTTGTGTTTTGTGTTTTGTCTTCACAGTTTTTAACAATTCGTACTGGGAAATCAGTTTCACATATCTCTAACCCAGCAATTGTGACCTAGATGTTGGTGTGTTTCTAACCCAGACAAAGTGGATGTTACAAACCTTCATGTCCATGTCTCCATGTTTTTTAATTAATTCATTTTATTTGCTTTTTGTTTTTTTTGTCACCCTGAATTTTATTTTGAGATTTTTTTTTTTTACACCTTCCTGTGTGCTTATATAGGCTAAACGCACTAAGTGCTTAAATGGCTTCTAGCTCCTAACAGTCGCTTACAGATTTATGCCAAATGTTCAAGGGGTCAGGCTAATTGAGATGTTTGTCTGTCTGTGCTGTTTTTGCTGTGTGTTTACATACTTCTGGTAAGATCGGAGGGCATGATGGGAGTGGTGGGTTTAGCTCGTCCGACTTATCTTGGCAGGGCCAGAGAGTAATCTGACAAAACAGGTTCCTGTGTGTTACAACAGCCCTCTGTTTTGGAATGTGGTGGGCTAAAGGGCTACTGAAGTACACAGATAAGAGTCCTAATGGACAAGGGTCTTAATCAGGTCTTAGCTATTTTAAGCTAGACTTTAAAAGGTTTTGAACCACATTTCCCATTTTGGTATCTGTTCACATTTACATATTAGGATGCCAAACATTTTAGGAAATCTGTGTGATGTTTGCAAAGTAATATTGGCCAAGTTGACCTGAACACATTGTAATCTTGTTGACCTAGAATGTGTTAGTGTTGTTGCCCTTGGTGATAGTACAGACAAGCATAACTGACCGTATAGGGACAGCTGCATATAGACTATCTTGGGCAAATTTGTGTAGCATGATGTGGCAACTCACATGTAACGCTATTGTGTAGTAACTATGGAAACCGTCTGTTCATGAATCACTGAGACATCTAAATGCTTTAAATGATTTAACAAATAATATCTGTATGTGTGTGCCTGTGTGTGTGTGTGTGTGTGTGAGAGAGTGAATGTAGTGAAAATGGAAATTCAAGAAGCTGTGCTTCTGGTATTGTTTCTTGTGTATTTCAATGTTGTGGGGTTTTTTTTGTTAGTTTTTTTTCCCTGCCTGTCAGTTACCCTGTCTGACCTTGTGTGTTTCTGCTTCTCTCCACTTTCACTCATTTATTCACACTCTCCTCATCTCTGACTCTCTCTCTGTGTGTTTGTGTTTGTGTGCATGTGTTTGTGTGTGTGTGTGTGTGTGTACACAGGATCTGCAGCAGGTAATGGTATCTGGACCTAACCTGAACGAGACCAGCATCGTATCGGGTGGCTACGGAGGCACAGCTGAAGGCATCATCCCCACCAGCTCCATCAAAGGTACCTCCCCTTGTTTCCCTCTGGCCTTCTATCTGTTCTCTCTGTGTGTCAGGGACAAGTCGAAGCTGGACAGCAGTGCTGCGTAAGAGAGGACATCTGTTGTAGGCTAATAATAACACATCATGGCTTTGTGCGCTCTTCACGCGTCTCTTTAGATTTTCTACTAAATCAGCTGGCTATTTTTAAAAACGGCAGTTGTTAAATGGGGAGTGCCGGAGTTTTGCACACTCTCACTTTGTTAGCCTGTGTGTGTGTGTGTGTGTGTGTGTGTGTGTGTCTTAATCCGCTTCTCCACAGACACTTCCCCAGACTGGTGTCTTTGTTAATAGAGTGAGAATTTGCTTGTCAGAAGCACTTTTTTTTCTGGTGGCATTTGTCGGGGAGGGCCGTGAGATGGCTGTGTCAGTCTGTGGTGTGCTCTACTGTATTATATTCAGGCACATTCACAGCTCTCTCTCTCTCTCTCTCCCTCTCTCCCTCTCTGTCTCTCTCTTTTTGTATCTCTCTTAGTAACTCACCCTGTCTCTCCATCTCTCCATCTCATGTTCCCTTGTTGGGCTACTTTAGGAAATGTTTACGGAGAGATTTGCATAATTTTATGCTTCAGTGGTTTTTAGTGGCATTTTTCCACTATGCAGTTTCCCACGTTTTTTTTTTTTTTTTGGTGAGGCATAGTGCAGGAGATGGCTGGAGAGCAGTGGATTATTTTGTGAGTGTGTGTGTGTGTGTGTGTGTGTGTGTGTGTGTGTGTGGAGAGGGGGTGCTGTTGAATGGAATTGCATGGGACATTAGTCGCAGCCAATGCTTTTTACCTTTACCATATTCTACGAAAGCTAGAGACAAACATGCTGTCGCCATGGCAACCCTGAGTGATATGATGTTGCAACATATTGTCCGTAAATGATAAATGTAGACTTTTACTGTTTTGCCAGCATTCTTTTCAGATAGGATGTGTAAAATTCTTATTTATTTTAGTGCTGTCAATCAATTAAAAAATGAATCTGATTAATCGCAACAGAAAATGTAAGTTAATCACGATTAATCACAATTATTCACACATTAAGAGTTCCAAAATTCTCCTGTATTTTTTTGTGAAGAAAGTACTGCCTGCTGACGAAGCGCTAAATTTAAAACATTATTGAAAGGTACGCATAGCACTATCTGGAAACCCTGCCACTGAATGCAAAACAAACAAAACAAAGTGAATGGAAGAACTCGCTCCCAATCACAGTCCGTGCGGTGTGTGTGAATGTACAGGGCACTGGTGGGTAGTGTGACTTATGCGTCTGCATGATTCATTTCCGTAAGGAAAGGAATAACCTGTTAAATTTTTTACATTAATCACATGTGTTAACGCGTCAACATTGACAGCACTAATTGATTTATTTATTCATTAATTAATTTGTTTATTGTTTCATTTAGAGGACAAGGAAAGAGACACCAACAGCATGCCATAATGGGTGGTGTATTAGTACCATAGTACCACTGACTTTATTGTAATCTGTTAGTGTTAATGGTCAGGACACAGGTCTGAGAAAACCTGAGGTCTGCTTGCTCATTTCCCCTCCCCTCTTCAGGGCCGGCTGTCCGCTTCAATGCTGACTTTACGCCCAGGCGCATTCCTGCCCCAGGACAAGGTGGCCTCTGTGTTACTGTGGTGCTCGTAATCATTCATGCTGCCTCCTCCCCTTCCTCTCATGCTTCTCATTGTTCGATGGAGCCCACAGAAACCTCTGGGGGTTGGGAGTCTTGTTTGGTTGATTGGTTGGCTGGTGGTGCTGGCATTCTCAAACCTCTGATTATATCATATTGGATCATAGGGGAGGACAGTTTGCTCTGTGATCTTGACCACATGATTATGATATGAACTTCCAAGCTGCAGTCATTTAGAGATATTCAGCTTCTTCAGTATTCTACTTTTAAGGTGTTTGGAGTGACGTGTGAACACCAAATGCATTTAGACTACAGGAACCCCAAATCTCAAATCAGCATGTATAGTGGTGTAGTCTGCCATGGTTTACTGCATAGAAAATGGTGAAAATGGAATTTGAGTCCTCCTCTGGTCCAAATGTTATGCTCTTGGGAATAAATCAACCTTTCTGGGGTACTGGTGTGTGTATGTGAGTGTATACCGGCGGCCATTTTTATTTATTTATTTTAGTGCTGTCAATCGCTCCTTTATTTTTCTGTGAAGAAAGAACTTTGCCACAGGTTGTCTATGATTGATTTTGTGACCCCCCCCCCCCCACACTTGCATCCCAGGCACGCGAATTCTGCTCAGTCTTCCTTGCTTTAAATCTCCCGCGGTTTGGTCTTTTCCTTGTACTTGTTCAATGTGTCCGTCAGCTCTTATAAAAATGTCATATTTGAAAGCGTTTGCAACCGTCATTATGCTGCTTGTATTCTGTGAATAATGTCAGAGAAACTTTCATCCCGGACAGAGCTCTCAAAATCTTAACAAGAATTTGAGATTGCGCTAGTGTAGGCCACTTTGCCATCTCACGTCAGTGCGCAGTCACCCTTCAGATAAACACAAACGGCTGTCTCTGAACCGGTCCTGCACATATTTAACTTCTGCATAGTGATTTGTATACTTTACGTCACCGTATAAGGGAAAAGAGACAAAAGACTCAATCTATTGCATGTTAGACAGTAGTTTGCAGCAGCTGCAGACTGTCTGTGCCGACCATGTTTGTCAATTGCGTGTCAAAGCCAAAGTGAAGAGGGTGCTGGTGGATAGTGACGTATGCCTCTGCATTATTTTTTTGCGTTTAAAATAATATAATAATGCGTTAAAGCATTAACATTGACAGCACTAATTTATGTATGTATGTATGTATGTATGTATGTCCTTATTTGTTTATTTATTTGGTCTACTTGTCTACTCTACTCTTGATGTTTTCTGTCTTTTTTTCTCTAATTTTTCTCAGTCCTTAAGTCTGTATATGTGGAATGACCAGAACAGTTTTCTGTCTTTATCCATTTACATTCTAGACTAGACATAATTCTTGATTTTGACATAATGTGACACGCTCAGGCATTTTTGAGTAAAGGTTGACAAACAGACTTTTCTACAGATATTTTTGTGCTGAATCCATTGTTGCAGTTTCCCAAGTTGTATCTCTTGTGTGAAACCCAGTGCATATTAAGGGCACATTTGCATGAAATTAGCATATTTCAGACACTAATTTTGAGAAATAAACCCAGTATCGGCTTTAATGTTGCATAGTTTAAAAAAGTGAAAAAGCAGAAAGTTGCGTATATCCATTGGCTAAATAAGTACCAAATTTGGCTGCAGTTGGATGAAGGGAACTCTCAAAAACACACTTTGAAATAATGTTGTAAATAAGTAATTTGGGCTACATACATGATTTCAGAGGCTTCAGTCTTTCAGAGTTCCTTTCATCCAGTTGCAGAAAAATTTGGTATTTATTTAGCCAACAGATATATGCAACTCTGTTATTTCACTTTTTTCATACCGTGCAACATTGAAGATGTACAGTTTGTAGAGTTTTATACTCTGAAATATGCAAATTTTATGCAAACATGCCATCTACTTAGTGTTCATGTAAAAGATTGGCAAACAGCAAAAATGGATTCAGCAAAAAAATACCTTTAGAAAAGTTTGTTTGCGAACTTTTACTCAAAAATGCTCGAGATCTTTGTTTAAGCACATTTTTGTAATTTTGTGTCTGTTCCTCTACAGTGCAGGTTTAACCATGACTGTCTGTTTGCCATTGTCATTGTGATGTTAGCAGTGCCATCTGTTATACTGATGTCTGTATTTTTCCATGTTTTTTTCCTCATTGAACTGGTCTAACTTCTCCTACCACTCTTTCCTCTCTCCATCCTCTTTCTCCCTTTTCATTTTTTCATTCATTCATTTCTTCCTTCACCTATTGTCACCTTTCATTGTCCACCGTTCATTTCATATGAACTGGCACCCAAAAACCGTTGCCATTCATAAAATGATTTAAACTCCCTGCTTCTCCTTTGTAATGCCCATTAAACCATTCATACCCATTCGTCCTGTTAAATCTTCGTCCCAACCCACAATCCCTTGTGCATCGCCCTGTCTGTCACACCTTGAGCCGCCCCTTCCCTCTCCAGACCTGCGTATGAAGGCCAGGGGTGTTAACATTGTTCCCAGTCAATCTGCAGCCAGACGAATAGCCAGCCAATCAGAGGACCTCTCAGGTATCCCCCTACAAGGACCCCTGGACACTCCCTCACTCAGTCCACTCCACAGCTGCATTCTCATTCGCTGTCTGTGTCTGTCACTCACTCTTTCTTTCACTCTTCTGTTGTAACCATATCTGGGTTCTTTTGTACTTAGTCGTGGCCTTTTGATTAACCTGCTATGGGTACCTTGGTGCAAACCTGAACCTGTGGTGCTTAGGATTGCTGTGAACTTATCAGTCTCTTTTTGTGTGTATGTATGTCAGGGGTCAACAGTGTGGTTAAGGACAAAGTAATATGAAGTGCAAGGTTGTTGATTGTAGTGTAATCCATGCCTCTCAGGATCCAACATGCACCATAGTGGGAACAGTCAAGCAGGAATGGCTGAAGAGGCCACGAGAGGCATTGCGGTGGAGAAGTTTGACATCATGAAGAAATGGGGCTTAAACACCTATAAGGTATACAGCATTGCTTCTGTCAATTAGGAACGGATGCATTTACTGGCAAGTCACTGTTTACTCTGTTTTATTTGCGCTTGGCACATCACGAGATTTGGGAAACACCTATCAAATATCCAAAGTCAAACTGAAGCCTATTTAAAAACTTTTTCTTGTGCAAAATCTGTGCGTTTATTTAATATCACGAGCAAGATTGTAAGCCTGAATTTAAGTGGATCAGATGAATGCTCCTACATTCAATGATGGTGTTATCACATGCTCAAGACACTTGGCCTGGTGCTGGATCATCAATAAAATTAGGCCTCTTTCTGTTATTCATACTGAACACTTCAAGATTATGTGTAATTCACGTTCCTCTACAGTGCACAAAGCAACTAATCTCGGAGCGGTTTGGACGGGGCTCCAGAACAGTGGACCTGGAGCTGGAGGCTCAAATCGAGGTTCTGCGGGACACCAAGCGGAAGTATGAGAACGTTCTTCGTCTGGCACGGGCGCTCACCAACCATTTCTACAGCATGGTGCAGACCCAACACGCCCTGGGGGACACCTTCGCTGACCTGAGCCAGAAGTCACCAGAACTGCGGGTCAGGATTATCAACTCCACTGATCTTTACATATAACGTGTTAGCCTCTGTGGTAGTGATAATAGATATTTTGTGATGTGTTATTTTGTATTTTGGGAAATTGTGTTTTGTTGTATTTTGTGTTGTGCTTCGCGTTTCAGTGGTCTGATGTGTGTAATCTCTAATTCATAGTTGTCTGATGTGTGTAATCTGTAAGTGAAAGAAATGTTCAATGCTGATAGTCCTGAGTGCATTTTTATGCGCAGTTTTAAGTTGCTTTTAATGGGGCTATGTGTACAATTCTGCATGTGGATTTCCTTGAAAGCATAATGATGTTTGCCATGGCACTCAACCAGCGGTGGTGGCACAGTGGTTAAGGAACCTGACTAGCATGCAAGTAGCCTGGAAAGTTGTGGGTTCAAATCCTGTCTGCCACCGTTGTGCCCTTGAGCAAGGTACTTAGCCCTAAGTTGCTCTGAGGGAGGCCCTGATGTAATTGATAGTTGACAAATGTAAGTTGCTTTGGATAACAGCGTCTGCTAAATGCATAAATGTAATGTAATGGCACTCTTCCATAGTATTGCATTGTATTTAATGTACCATTGGATCAGACCACACAAAGTGATATCGCCAAGTGTGACTTGGTGCTGGCAGGTTTGCATGTGAACTTTTCAAGGAAGCACAGAGAGAATAGACACATAGCTAATTTAAAGATTTCAAACATGCAAATGATCGGATAGTTTGCATTCAAAACCCTCTTAAAAAATCCCAAATATTGTTTTTAAAGGGCGTTTCTTCTTTTGTTCATGGACAGGACGAGTTCGGCTACAATGCAGAAACTCAGAAGTTGCTATGCAAGAATGGAGAGACGCTATTGGGCGCCATCAACTTCTTTGTGTCCAGCATCAACACACTGGTGAACAAGACCATGGAAGATACTCTTATGACCATCAAGATGTATGAGAATGCCAGGTGAGTACATGAGAAGCAATAAGCTATTTCAGTCATTTTATTTTTGTAACACAGTGCAAATGCTTGATTCTGCAGATCGCCTTGCCGGTTTAAGATCAAACTCAGATTCAGAATGTTAAAAAATAATTGTGCTAAAACTATAAAGGGCATTTAAAGATGGGAAAGAGATGCTGAATGATGTTGAATGTGTGCTTATGTTTATATCTCTTAGCATTTACATTTACATTTATGCTTTTAGCAGATGCTTTTATCCAAAGCGATTTACAATTGTCAACTATCAACTACATCAGGGCCAGTCTCCCCTAGAGCAACTTAGGGTTAAGTGCCTTGCTTAAGGGCACAACGGTGGCAGCCTGGATTCGAACCCACAACTTACCAGGCTACTAGCACTACGCCACCACTGTCCCAATAGACATATAGCAGACACTTAGCAGACACTTTTATCTAAAGTAGTGTACATTATATTTGAATCAAAGACAAAATATTTCTTCCAAGAAACAACACAAAGTGTTTTGTTATTGTCTCAGGGTCAGGTTGCCCCTATTTTGTTTCCAGAGCAAAGGGCCGTGTTTGCCGCAAGCCATGTTTTTATTTTTTTATAAACAGTGTTCTCAGACTGTGGGGAAGTAGGAGTAAGGGAATATTTGATGAATGTCACAAAAAAAAAGGTAAATGCGTTTCCAAATGACTTGCAGATTGGAGTACGATGCGTACCGGGCTGACCTCGAGGAATTAAACCTGGGACCCCGTGATGCTGTCACCATGGCGAGGATTGAGGGTGCCCAGCAGCAATACCAGGCACAGAAGGACAAATACGAGCGTCTCCGTAATGATGTAACCATCAAGCTTAAGTTCCTGGAGGAGAACAAGGTACAACAAACCCAGCAGCAGGCACCTGTTGAGAAATGGCATGTAAACACAGTCAATTTGTGAACTGCGCTCAGCTCTCTTTAGCCTGGACTTTGCACTAACTACAAACACCTTTTATCCATTTACACAGTTTTTATCTTAAAGTTAAATAAGTCCATCGTCATAACTCCATGACATAGGCTCATTCACTACATTAAGAGGTCAAACTCAGTGTGGAAAAAAACCTAGTCATAAAGTCATAGTAGGGCGTGCTAATGAAGGGTCCTATAGCTGCGTTGACGTGGTGCGCGCAGCATACAGAAACCAGTAGCCGCCTTTCAACGCTGGCAGCCTCATACATCACCTGGTCATTATTTGAACAGAGTTTCCACGGGGTCTGAAAAAGTTTATGGCCTTAAATAGTCTTAAACTGTCTTAAATTGGTCTGAGTTGTGAATTATTACAGCAGTTGCACGCAAGTCTGAGACCAGGGTGACCATTCTAGAACATTTGTCTGCAGAGATCCATTCAGTGCTGCTAAGTAGTAGTAACTGCTAAGTGTAAGTGTAGGCAGAGGAGTGTAGCTCATTAAAGGTGATGTGGAATTTCATAAAGGTGGAATAACAGGGACAACACTGTCCTGGCCCCAAGCTGAAGATATTTTCATGTTGTCTGAAGGTGCTCATTTGCTGTGCGGTGTGTGGTGTGTGTGTGTTGTGTGTCTTCAGGTGAAGGTGATGCACAAGCAGCTTCTCCTCTTCCACAATGCCATCTCGGCCTACTTCGCCGGCAACCAGCAGCAGCTGGACCAGACCCTCAAGCAGTTTAACATCAAGCTCAAGCCTCCCGGCGAAGACAAACCCTCTTGGCTGGAGGAGCAGTGAGCTCAACCCTATGGACCAACTGCCTCACTACACACACACACACACACACACACACACACACACACACACACACATACATACACACACAGATGCTCGCACAAACACACTGTTAACCAAACTTTGACCTAGGACCAAGACCCCCCCCCCCAAGTGTGACAACAGATTTGAAAAAAAGGCACAGGGGGGGCATCAAATCTTCTCTCTTCCTTTTTCCTCCCCCTCTTCCTTCTCCTCATCCTCCTCCATCTTCAGTTCGCTCGGTGATTAAAGACAAACTCCACACTGCATTTGCATTCAGATGTTTCTTTTTTGAAGAGAGCACCTGAAGAAAAAAACAACACACTCAGAACTCCTTCTGTACCTCGTCTTACTGAATTTCAATCATCACAAACAAGCCTGATTTTGGATCTACATTCTTCTTCTTTTTTTTCTTTTATTTTGTGGTCCTCTCCGTGTAACCACCAAAGCCCAAATCCTTAAAAAATGGACTGATATCCACCTGTGGATAAGTGGATGTGTTTACTGTTTGTGTTTTCTAACTAGAAGCCTGTTTTTGTTGTTAGTATGATTTTGAAAAAGAAGAACTGAAGGATTTAATTTTGGTTTCCTGATTCTGAAGACATGGTTTATCACACAGTGAAAAGGTGTTGGTGACAATGATTTTATTTGAAAGAAACAGTTTGTAGTAAAAATGTTGGGCTTGTATGTTTACCAGTAAATGTGTTCTGTTGTTTAGGAGCCCTTTTGGACATGGAGCAGGGAAAGTGATTTGTCATTTGGACAGTGATTTGACGCAGACACACAGACATTTAGTGTGACTGGCTGCTGCCACCAGGATGATAAAGTGTTCCAAAACCACCTGAGACAAAAGTTTAAATGCCTCAGAGGGTCTTTTTTGGGGTGAGGATTTTTTCCAGTTTGAGGAGAATCTTCAGCATGTATCTTAAGCAACTGGCCTTTCAGGTTCAAAGAAAGGCCATGAAGGATGCATTTTGTCCTCTTCACCACACATTGAAAGGTAAAGGGATTTATGTTTTCCCCGTTGATCTTGGAAAAAAAATCTGATAGAGGTCTTGTTCCCGACCTCCAGCATTCGTTAGTTCAGTGCCTCCTCCCTCCAGCCAGGAGCTGGAAGTCGAGAATCTTTATTTATGTCTCAGTATCAGTGATCACTGCAAGATCAAATTTGATAGTGAAGTTGATAAATCTGTAATGTTGATAAATCAGTAACATACCTTTGCATCCCTGTTGTCTAGCTGTATGTTACCTGCCAGTGACAGCCTCACAACTGCACGTCTCTTGTTTTGGCACTAGTCAGATGGTAGTGTAATAAATTGTGATACATTTTGGCATTGAAGAGTTGTCAGTTCATGAATTGTGATTGTTTTTTTTTTTTTTTCTACTAGGTTTTTGTCATTTTTTTTAATGTTATGTGTCTGCACCCTTCTATTGATACCGATAGCTTGACTTTTTTATAAGATAACATTTGTTTTTTGTTTATTTGTTTGGTTGATTGTTTGTTTGTTTGTGTTCATAAAAGATGGATATTTGCCAAAACATAAGCATGAATGAACTGATCTGTATTAGAAAACTAAACAGAAATGTTACCCTTGGTTTTCACTAGAAACTTCACTTTTGCCAGCTTTGGGAAAGAATGCACAAATGCATGGGATGTTTTGATCTGGAATGTGATTTTCAGGATCATCTGGTTTTAAAATTCTAACTGCTGATAAAAGGCAAACAACATTAGACTTTTGCTGGGACAACATGAGATGTTTTTGTAGCAAACTTTACCCAGTACCTCTAGACTGTATCCCGTATTTGGTATATTTTGTCTTGAGATGGAATTATGGACAGATTCTCATAGATTTTATGCAAAATCTACACATACAATAATACATACAATAATGCCTCTTGGCTACAGATTTTTCACTGACGTAGGACATGTCGGACATTCAGTTCTGAATGCGACACCTTTTTTTAACTCGAAAAAAGAAAATAACAAATCTACAGTTGCATTATGAATAAATTATTATTGACACTTGCAGCCTAATAGCTGAAAGTAACTGTGGCGATCTCTCATTTTAGTAGAGAGAAACATTTGAGAACACAGGCACTCTTTTGAACACAACATTTAATTTTCCTTCAGGCAACACTATAACGGAGGCTCCTTAGTTTGACCTTGAAGCAATACGGAGGAAATATCTCTAATAACCTAATAATGAATTCTGTCCGGTTTTTATAACTGCTCTGCTCAGTGTTTGCATGTCATTGTGTGATGCAAATCCACCATGTCTGTGATCTGTTCTCAGACCATCTCTGCATCCATATGTGAGCAGGCAGGCTTGTGTAATGTTATGCTTCCTAAATATGCAGACTGTCTTTTGTCAGCTTTAGACATGACTGTGATTCTTTTGTACTGCCCTTCTACTAAATGTCACCCCTTGTGCTGCGTTACCACTTTGACTTACACTGAAGTCAGATTGACTTGATATAACCTAGACACTGGAAACGGGACTGAGAATTGTTAAAGAACTATATTTAACAAAGAAAGCTTACATTTTTACAGAATGTTTTTATTTTTCCTATAAATGTTGTGGCATGTGGAGTCACGCAGTACTGTTGAAATACTTTTGCGATGAATGTCATGGACATTTTTAGTACTGTAGCTAAATGGACTCCAACCTTGATTGAACTGAACCTTGAAGTGATCATGTTTTTGTTTTGTTTTTCTATTTGTTTTTTTCCTGTTAATGTTAACTAGAAAATGGCCTAATTCACCCGATTCTTTACTCTTTGTATAATTCAGACCCCATAGTGGTTGATTGTTTTCATACACTAGTGTCTTTCCTTTTAACCACTAGACAAAACGATGGAAAGAGTTCTTATATAGGCATAGGGTGCAGCTGATGGAGGGATTTCTAAGCATATATTAATTGTGTACAATCAGTTGGTATCAGCTGCTCTGTGATTTGTTTTGTTTTGTTTTTTTCTAGTGTATGATTGATTGTATATATGTCAGGATATTTAAGATGGCTAAATGTGGACTGGATTTCTGTAAAGATTGCCTTTATCACTCCGTTTGACCAAACCTCTGGAAACATGGAAACTCTCAAACCTACAACATGAAATAAAATGTTTCCTAAAATGAGCCAATGATATCATTTTTAATATTGTCTTTACATATAAATGGATTCAAGTTGTTCCAAGCAACTTTTTGTGCCTGAAGAAAGACAGTTTGTTTGAAATTGCCAGACTTGTTGTAATTACAAGTGTTGACCATAGGAGGGCCCATGAAATGGAATAAAACTTGCCTGGACTTGCCTACCTAATCGAATGGTAGTCTTAACATTTTCTTTATGTAATTATGTATAATTCTCACATCTCATTGTTTCTTACTGTTTATTTGGTATTAACCGTGGAAGATAGTTTATTGTTTTATTGCTGTTAAGTGTTTTTCTGCAGTTTTGCACCTGCCTAGCCTGGTTCTAAAACAAACCCCTCGTGGCTCGTGACACCTACCCAATACTGTGTGAAATTAGCCCAGAAAGTTGCCTTCAGACATATATTTTAATATCAGACATGAGATTCTTGTTTCTCTTGTTTTTGGTTAGTGTCATTAGAGCCGAAATGGATGCATAAGCAAGAGATGTCTGTGGCACACAGTATGTTTGACTTTCATTTCCATATGCCTGATAACTGCACTGCACTTGTGTACAAAAAGATGTCACACAGGATCCTATCTTCGAATGGCTGGTATTTTCCACAGTTATTACCCTTCTCTCCATGGGCTGTCTCTGGCACAGGGCCTTTTATCTGCTTAGCTACTAATTCTGCCTGTGGACATTCAAATACATCAGTGAAGCCAAGTCTGAATACAAACTCAGCAACAAGCTATTGGAAACCAGTGACATTCTTCATCTCGGTTTCACTTGGGAGTTTATGGCTGATGACGTCTTTAAAATGTTTTTTGAGAACGTCATCTTTTTCTTGTTAGTCTTTTTTTGTTTACTCATCTTCCTCAGCTAAGGACAACCATCCGGTGTAGAAATGGAGACATCTTCCCCTCCAGCTGTTGTTCCCCCTCCACCTCCTCCACCCATGGACGCTTTCTCCAGGTGTGTACAGAAACGAGCCAGCATGAGAAAGTTCAACTGGGACACCATCCCCTGTGAGAGGGTCCTGGGCAAGCACAATCTGTGGACTATGCAGGCCTCGCTGGACAACTTTGAGCTGGACACTGACAGGATCAAGGAACTCTTCAGCAACAAGGACAACAGGAAGCCCAAGACCACTACTATGCTGAGACAAAGCAAGCGTGACTTTTGTCCATCTGAGGAGGGTATTCAGAAGGCAAGTTATCTAATGCCACTGTGATTATGGCAGCCATGAGATGAGAGGAACATTTAACTGAATATTTGATGAAGGGAAAGTAATGGTAGACAGTCTCGGCCCTTTCAAGGTATCTTGTTAGCTGTCATTTGATAGCCACTAACACCACCACATGTAAGTGTTGTGAGTCCTATTTGATCAGGGACCTGATAAACATTATGCTCATATTCTGGTGTACCTCTAATGCATGTGTTTTCTCTGAAACAGGTGTCAATACTCAGCTCAAAGAAGAGCATGAACATTGCTATTGTACTCAAACAGTTTAAAAGGTATGGGAGAGACTCGCTTATTTGAGTGACCTCCACCTGATCATTCATCTGAGATCAATAGGTTAGCCTGCTGACCACTACTGCAGGAGCTCACTTAACCCTTATGAATCTCTTTAGGCCAGTCTACAGGCTGGTTCGAGATATCAGAGAGGGCAACGCCACGACCTTCAGAGGGGGAACACTCAAAGATCTGTGTAAGCTGCTCCCAGATAAGGAAGAGGTAACCACAAAAAGAATAGAATTAAAGTAACTCCACTTTCAACAACCACTGAGTATTAAATGCAGCCTAGGAATCTAAAAATGTTTTACACTGTTGACATGGTGAATTAGGATAAATGTATAATTGTTTTGTTTTGCGCATGATTAATGAAGTTAAAGAAGCTGATGGCCTTTGACGGGACTATAAGTCATTTAACAGAAGCCGATCAGTTCATGGTGAGGCTAATTAAACTGCCTGGGTGAGTGTTTGCCTTTATGTTCAAAAAGTGCTTTTCTTTGTCTCATTCTCCACAGACCCCCTCACAGCACATTTACTATGCTAACTCTACTACACCCCTCTGGCCTAATCAGCACTGCTCTGTGCTATATATAAACTGCTATGTTATGTATACCAAACAAAAGGCATTAATGTGAACTGTAATTATAGTGTGGCTTTGATGTGTTGATGTGATGATAATATGTCGTGCAGAAGCTTCAAAGGACAAGAAGAGAGATATTCTGTTCTGTAGTCACATCATATAGGGTTCATCTGCAGTTGTCTTTGCCTGGCCTCCAATCTGTCTCTTTCTCTCTACCCTACCCAATATGCATCTGTGTAAAGTTACGGGGAGAGGATACAAGGCCTTGTCCTTGTGGAGGACTTCTTCCCAATCATGGATGACCTTAGAAAGTTGATTGCCGTCATGGTTGCTGCAGCCAGAGGTGACATAGCCTTCCATGTTCACCAAAACAGTACTGAATTATGCCGCCTTCTGCCTAATCACAAATGTAGTCTTGCATTCATGCATCTGGCTGTAGCTCTTCCATTAAATGTTGGTGGTTGGTGTTTCTCTTCAGAGCTGTTGGAGTGTGATGATCTCCAGTCTATCATCCGCTTGGTGCTTAAGGTTGGGAATTATATGAATGAGGTAAGTGTGCTCAGCACCACAATGATGTGAAGAAAAAATAAGATATATCTGTATTTTATGACATAAATTATGGGTTTTTGTTGCCAATTCCATGTTTTATTAGTCAGGCTGCTGTTCGTTTGATGAAAGTAAAAATAAATCACATCAAAACAACATGCAAAATAAAACAAATAAAATACTTTGGAGAATTCATTAGAATGGTGGATATCTTATTTTGGATAAGAGCTCTTCATGTACCTCTCCACAGTACTTGACAGTACTACTTCCAGTGTCTCATGTAGTGGTGATAGGGCTCATAACGCATTAAAGCATATTTTTTACCCTGTATTTATCAGGGTTGTTACACAGGTAGTGCCATTGGCTTCAAGATGGGCTCACTGCTACGACTTGCTGACACAAAGGCAAACAAACCAGGAATAACCCTCATGCATTACGTAGCAATGGTATGAACGTAGCTTCTCTCTCAGCTTGCTTCTAAAATTCAGTACCATAATGCCTGTGCTTTCATCTGACCGTTTCTTGTGATTGTAAACCACAGCAAGCTCAAGACATAGATCCCTCCCTGCTCAATTTTCCACGGCGACTTAAATACATAAGAGCAGCTGCCAGGTAAATACTTTGATAGAATACACCTGTGCTTTTTGTGAAATGTTGACTCAGGTGTGCATAGAACATGTTTCTAATTTGAGAGCTGCTAATGTGAACATTCCTCCTTTTAGGATTAGCTCTCAAGAAGTACGCAATGATTTGCAAAGGGAGATTGACAGGGTAGCACGTGTGAAAGAGGATTCCTCCAAGCACGATGACCTCAGCAGCCAAATGGAGCGTTTTCTTAAGGTGATCTGTGAAATGCACCAAGCAATTCATATGATAGTAGTTGGACTGTTAGGACTCCTACTCAAGGCGTTTTAGATAGTTTACATTTAATGAGTGCAAAACTTAGTTACAGAAACCTGGAGTGATAATATTTACATGTTGTAGGAATGTGTTATCTAAAGTCCTCTACTTTCACATAAGTTATAATCATAAAGTTATCATTTTGGTTATAGATTCTTGCTGGTTTAAGATGTGACCCAAAACTCACTTGTTTTGCCATCTGCATTCTCCCTCATTTATCACAGGGATTATGAGCTGTAAAAGATTAAAGTAAAGTGAGTCGGTTTATATTCTCTGATAGACTAGATTATTGTTTCAGCTAGTGACTCCAGCTGGGGAGTGGTTAAGACCGTCTGCCTTTGCTGTGGAGCGGTCCTTACCAAAGATAATGGATATAAATCATCAAAGAAGTCATGTCAAAATTGTAAGATGGGGCCATCTTGTGGGAAATGGTCTAATTGCCCATCTCTCTGTACTTAGGGAATTCTGATTATGAGATCTGAACTGCTTTCACTTATAATTTGGGGCAGTGTTCAGTCGCTAGGATACTGCAGTAGGACTCGACTGAACGATGGAAACTAGACTAGTGTGTCTAAGCACAGCATAAAGTGTCCACAGTCCTCAGCTTTAGCCTTGTATGTAAAATTTCATCTTGGTAGGGTAATCCACCGATATGTTTTACAAAGGTCTGTTTTATATTTGAGGTGCAAAACACGTCCATATGCAAACCAAACTCAATCAGATTGTCAGGATCTCCTCAATTACAAAGTCGTACCTGAGTTAAACTGTGTAAAACATGGGACTGTTTGTATAACAACAGCTTACTTCAAATGAACAAAATAAACTGCTAATATTATTATTACTGTTATTATTAGTCATAGTTGTAATAGTAGTAGTAGTATATTTTATTTATATAATATATTTTATTTTATGTTTTTATTTATGTATTTATGGGGGGGCTGTCATTTGGGGGTGAAATCTAAATTTGATCAAAATTTGTCAGTGAACTTATTAGTAGGACACTTAAGTGTAAGTCTGTTGTCACACAGCGGGCAGACCTGACACTGGAAAGTGTGGATATCTCTTGGAAAGAATACCAGGACACCAAGACCTCTCTGGCAGAGTATCTGTGTGAAGACCCTGCATCCTTTAAACTGGAGGAGTGCTGCTCCATCGTCAAGTCCTTCAGTGAAAAATTTGACCAGGCTGTTTCAGTAAGGCTTCTGTCTTCAGTCTTCACAGGCCAAATGTAGTGTGTAAATCACTAATTCTTGTTGAAACTCTCACAAAGGCAATTTACTATGATGTCTGTGGGAACAATTGATTGTCCCCAATTGATTGAAGTCCTAAGGACATGTTAAGAACACTTTTTAATAAAAAATACTCCTTTGACTCTTTAAGGTAAATTTGGTCTTTGCATTTTAACCCAAATAAATTAGTAAATTAGTGAAACACACACAGCGAAATGAAGTACACACTAACCTGTTGGCTGCCTGCTATAGCAACTCCCAGGGAGCAGTAAAGAGTTCAGTACCTTGCTCAAGGGCACTTCAGCCATGGTCCACTGGTCAGGGTCAACCAACAACCTTCAGTTACAAACCCGAAGCCCTAACTAGTAGGCCATGGCTACCCACCATGGCTTTCCCTCATGGCTGGCCCTCAAGGCTGCCCCTCATGGCTGCCCTTGTTAGTGATACTCTACTTATTAACACTTAATGCTCCTTTAATGCTTCTTTTTAGTGAGAACGGCATGTTGAAATGCTATCTCAGATATGTTCAGCCTTATTTAGTTCCTTACCCTTTTCCTTTCAGGAGAACCAAAGGCGCCGGGAGATAGAACGGAGGCGAGAACGTCGAGAGAGTCTGAGAGGGGGCTCCATCACCAGTCTCACGGTAGTCTCTCGCTCCAGAGAGGTCTCCTCCCCTCAATCAGACAGCGACATGGAGAGGGCACTCACCAGCCTGCTTACTGGGGAGGAAAACACTCTGAGGAGAAAGAGAAATCTCAGTCAGTCTATAAGCAACATCTCAGAGGTCAGGCAAGCCTTTGAGAATTATGGACTAAGAGACAGAACTTTCCATAGTGGGTCACAGAATCATAACCGCTTCAGAACCACCAGTACACCTTGACAGACCCAATTTCCATCAACACCCCCAACACACAGTCACACACACACATACACATACACACACATACATACACACACACACACACACACACACACACACACACACACATACATGTATACACACACACACACGCAGTGTGCAGAAGCCTTCTGTACCCTTCCTGACTCCTGACAACGGGCATAAGCTAATGTAGTGTGTAAGTTCAAACAGGCGCTGGAGACCACAAAGGACCATGGAGGTGGACGGCTTGTTTTTGCTGAGGCCTCAAGATGCGTCTCTAGAAAGGAAGACACATAACCACCAAAGGACCTGCAAGAGATAGAAAAACAAAGTGTTAACTTAAAGCTGAAACGCCTTCACATTTTCAAAGCCTGTTTCAACAGATGTATGATGTGTAACTTACACGCCAACTTTGTCTAGCTAGTTTCATAACTAGGAAACTTCCAAAGAGAGAGCACGCAGCAGCAGCACCTGGAAACAATTATGGAATATCCTCCTCAAACCATGATGCAGTGGTGGAGTGATTCTGGGCCTCTGCCATGGATGAACCTAGCAAAGACAATACATCACAATCTGATAATACAGCAACATTGTTACATCTGTTCACCAGACAGTTGGGCTATGTAAAATGAATAAACTTTTACTTGCACACATTTCATTATATATATATTATATTATATTCTTTTACTTTTCACACATTGGCCTACACAGATTTATTCACAACAAAATCCAAAGTAATGTTATTTTTTTTACTCTCTCTATGTGACAGAACTGATGTGCACAGATGTGTTGCTGTTCAGAATCCATGAGGAGTATTGCCTTGTCCAGCCTTGGTCTTGAACTGCAGAAACTTTCCAACCTTATCACCTTTAAAATGCATTCATTTGTCTCACTGTTCTGTTGTTGTTTTTTAAATGTTATAAAACAGATGCATGCTTATGGCTTCTGGCTATTTAGGACAACCACCCTTTTAACAGAAAGCAGGCTGGTTGTACTGGATTCAAGATTGACTAAGAATAGTTTCACTAGCCTACTATTTAAAGATGCAATCTTAAAAGAGTTTGTGGATTATTGCCAACTGTAATTTATATAAGCCTTTGCACATAGCCTGTTTTCTTAGGTCTTCAAGTGGAATATAAGATAACTTAAAAATTAAACTTTATGTTAACCTTTATTGGCTATTTAAAGCACCTTCCCTGTTCATATGTGAGCACTTTGCATTCCATTGTCCTTTGTCAGTCTTTTAATTCAAGAGAGGCTTCAGACTGATGGTGGTTGGATTTTGCTCTGTTACCTAGGAAATGGTATTTGTTTACACCATGATCTCACCTGGCTGGTGTAACTGAAATAATACCCTTTAAAACCCAGTAGCTTTAGACAGACTGTTCTTTCATGCAAGCTCGAGCTTTAGAGGTCATCCCAGCTGAGGATAAGAAAATATTACATTCCACAACAATCCACTGGAATAAATATATCAGATAGTTTAAGCCAAAAAAGTAACCATATGTCAGTCTGAATTAAGGTGAATTAGATTTGCAGACTAAAATTCCATTGGCCTAGTATTGTATTTTGCATTAGGCAATGTGATGGAGCGCTACGAGTGAATCGCTGTCATAAACTTGATGACCTCTTTACAAAGCTGCAAGGGGGTGTCATCCCCGGAGTCACATGAACAGTTAGGCTACCTCAAAGAATCCTTTGAAAACATTCCAATTCAGGCAGGAGGGAGGGGGAGAGAAAGGGTGTTATCAGACGCATCGTTTTGTTGGCAGGAGCTGATGACCGGCGCTTAAGCAGAAGAGGGCGAGCTGCAGGTTCATGCTGATTTGCGGTAAGTTATACTGTTTTCAGATGATATAATATACTTTTATAATAACAACGGTGATCGTAGATTTTCCCTTTATGCTAGTGATGAAAAGTAATGCTTCGATCCAATTCATGACATGCTATGGACATGGTTTTAATAAGGCAACTCTTTTTGATAAAAATGCTCACCTTATGCATGGTGTGACAGAAGACAAAATGTCTTCGGAAGGAGAATTATGTGCGGTTGTGTAATTTGAACGGCATTAATCTCCCAAATGTGTATATGAGCTGACTTACCCTAAAGCAGTCTTAACACATTTTTTTTTACTTTTTCATAACTTTTGAAATAGTGTCTGGACAAATCTACATAGATCAGATTGACACTCGACTTGATAGTGGACGGGGCCAGCAGTTAGTCTCGGAACATCTTTTTGTTGAAGTCAAGCGAAGTTCATAGAATTTGTCGCGGATAACAATAAAGTTCATTTTCTTTTCATTACTTTTAAGTAATGGATCTGCCCGTTGACGTTAGACAAATTCACCACTAGGGGGAACCCTCTGAATTATTTCTGAGTGTAGTCAAGTGTCTGTTACATGATTGGAGTAGCCCATAGACAGTAAAATTTAACTGTGCACTTTGAATCCTTCAGTTCTTGTTGTCTAACATTTTGGACTAACTTGCAACTCATGAAATATAGTCCAAAGCATGGTTTGCAGTGTCCAGGCCAAAGAATGCTAGGCCAGTATTCTCAATGGCAGTTTACCAAGCAGTATTTCACTGATGAATGAAGTTACAGAGAGGGACTTTTCTCCATGGAAACTCATTGTCATGTAGGTCTCATAATTCTAATGCTGCCAAACTCTAAAGCACTTGACATGGAAACCCCAAAGAAAGAAAAGTTTCAATCACTTTTAGTGTCTTTCACTGTGTGTGTGTGTGTGTGTGTGTGTCTGTGTGCATGTGTGTGCGTGCGTGCGTGCGTGCGTGTGCGTGCACAAATTAATGACTTTTGCTGTAGTTTGTTATGCAATAATTGTTATACCATTTCTCCTTCTTAGTGGTGTGGCGGCCTCACTAACCACCTCAGACTGTAATAACAAAACTGTCAACATGGCAGGGTAAGTTGGAAAGTAATTTCATTGCATTCCCTTTCTTTTGCAAAGAGAAAAAGAAAGAACAACAAAAACAAAAATAAAAACAATCTTACATGTTCGTTTTACTTACTTAAACTGATCAGTTTAATATGTCTTTAACCTCTTCAGTTTTTAACTTTATTATGATCACCACTCACCACTGTCTAAGTGAGTGAGATGCATTAAAATCTCAAATAAAGAGACCGAGACAACTATAAAAGTGGTAGGACCTATTTAACAGAAATAAAACTCAACTGAGGAGTCTAGACATAAGCCATTAAAGGGGAGATCTGGTGTGATTCAAGCCCTTTTCATTTTTCGTGACTTTCTGTGGCACATTCAATTAGTGTTAGCTGCCAATTCACTTTTTGGTCTATGTTGCATAAAATTTACTAATTGTGATTCAAAACCCTTTCGTTTGAAGTCACCAAGTGGTGTCTGTAGGAAAAAGAATGAAAAAAAAAAACAAAAACATGATACAACCTAGACGAATAGCAAATCGACAGCTAACATTAACTGATTGGGGCATAGGAAATGAAACTGAAAGTGAGTTTCTGTGGCCCATTCAGTTTGTGTTAGCTACGATTGTTGTATCAAATGTTGTATCAAAATTTCTCATCCTTTATTTATACCAGCAGCGCTGAGTGGTCTTGAACAACAGGGCTATGGATTGATTCACACTGGATTTCTCCTTGAATGTGTGTGGTGTGTGTGAAAAGAGTCCCTATCTTGCTCTGGGTTTACTCTGAATTCATGCTCATGGCCAGCTATACTCATGGCCCTACCTGTCAACAGCAATGTGGCCTGCAGCATAATGTTGCAGTGTGCAGAGAATGATTTGTTTCTGAGTAGCCTATGATCAATATAACATCTAGCAGGAACACATATCTAACACATTGTTAGTGAATGATACCACAAATTCATTTTTTTCACAAACTGAAACGCGTGCGGGTGTGTGTGTGTGTGTGTGTGTGTGTGTGTGTGTGTGTGTATTGAAATTAGACAGCATGATTGTGAGGGAGCTGTATAAGCTGTTTGTACTTTATGAACTTTAATTCTGTGTGAACTTTTCCCCTCCTAAGTTTTACAAATTCAGCTTTTGAAAGGTGACCTAATTCCTCCCACTCTCAGAACAATAGTCTTTTACACACAAATCTGCCCTAGAATGACCCCGCTAACCCTCTTACTGTCTCATGTTGGCAAAATTATGGATGTATTGAAAAGATATGATTGATTCACTGTGCATGTTGTTTATGATCGTTGTATTTAGCAGAGGCCTTTGTCTTCTGTGTGGCAGGAAAAAACTGTACACGCATTTGCATATGTACCAAGTGAAAGATTTTCCATATTGAAGAAATTAAAGAGAAATGTGTCGTCACAGGCAAACCTTTGGTGGCCGTTGTGTTGTTGTGAAACGTGACATCCCCTGACTGGTGCTCTCTGTTGCTGCTGTGATAGAGGATGGGGAGAAAGAGGGAGAGGAGGAGGTGGTGGAGGGGTGGAGTGGATGGAGGGTGGGGGTGGGGGTTGTGTGCTGCCATCTGGGTTCTTCTGCACTGGATGGTGTCTCCATGGCAACACCATCCTCCTGCTATCGAATCCCGGGTCTCATTCGTGCCCCGCCCACATCTTCTTCGTGACGCGTCTCGTCTAGTCGTCCGATCACTGAGCTTCGTGCTTCCCTCGCATCTTCTCCCCCACTCTGCTCCTCGCCCATGGTCCCAGCCCCGCCTCTGTAGAGTGGGCTGGACCGGGGTGGTGGGGGGTTTTTCTGACATGTCTGAGGCTTTAGGTTACATCACTCTTGTGTGGGCTTGTAATAAGTCAGGTGCGCGGGGGAGGAGGGAGTAGAAAAAGAAGGGAGCCTCGGATTCCTCCGTGGGGAGGAGCCTCGGTCTTCCCACTGATGAGGTTACACTGCTTCCTTCTGACTGCCTCATTGCATGCTCAATTAGCATACATGCCCAACTCAACTTACAGTGACACACACACACATACAGATACACACACAGACACACATAGAGCACAACACTTTGTGTTAATGCATGATGTCCATTCTTGTGTACCAGCATTTCCTGAGGCATATAACTTATCACTGAGACACATGCTTACAGTACTTACTGCAGAAAAGGATGTGTTGGTGTGACAATTGGGTTCTCTTCCTGTGATTTCCCGAGAAATAGGAATAGTGAAAGACATACTGTGTGTGTGTGTGTGTGTGTGTGTGTGTGTGTGTGTCTGTGTCTGTGTGTGTGTGTGTGTGTGTGTGAGAGGGGGGGGGTGAGAGATCTAGAGGTTGCACATTCCTAATAGAGATACAGTAGGAGTTGCAGATTGCAAATATGTAATTCCCCCCTCTCCCTTTAGAAGAGCTGACAGATGAACCATGCAGCACGCTTTCTGCTGCCATTTTGCATTTGATCTGCACCTTGCCTGCAGCCTTAGATTTGCCCACCCTCCCACTCGGCCGTAGCCAATGCGCTGCCGAAAGACCTCCTCCCTCTCTCCCCCTCTCCCTCCCTCCCTCCCTCCCTCCCTCCCTGCATCTCTCGTTCCCACACATCCATACATGTAATCTACAGCGCGCACTTGCGCACACACACACACACACACACACATACACAGACACAGACACAGACACAGACACGCAGACACACAGACCGCTCTCACTCTCTGCTAGCACTGACTCTATCTTTTGCTTCTACCTCTCTAAGGATTTGTCTCTTCATTCTTTTTTTTCCTGTCTTGTTGTTTTGCTGCACACTGGGCTGTGAATGTAGTGCTGTGAGGATGGACTACTGTTACTGGTGTGGCGGGTGGCGCTGACTCTGCCGCCACGAGTCTCTCCGTTCTCTCGCTCTCGCTCTCCTCTCGCTCTGCTTTCCTCCTTCTCTTTCGTCTCTCAGCGACAGCTCACGTGAGTATTGTGCCAAGGAGCTCTCCCTCGCTCTCTTTCAAGCTTTCCTCCTCCTCCTCCTCCTCATCCTCTCCTTTCTGCTCCTCCTCAGCGTGCTCTTCTTCCTCCTCTCACTTTGTGCTGATGGTGCTGCACCTCCTTCACGGTGCGCCTCCTTTCCTCCCATTCCTGCCTCTGCCCCATTGCTCCATGCATTCTGCTCTATGTGCTTCCTCTGCTTCTGCTGCTGGAGCTGGAATGACTGATTGACTGCAGAGTGTCTGATGTCTTACTTGACAGCTACATGAGATAGAGTGTACACACACACACACACACACACACACAGAGAGAAGATACAGGCTTGTAAGGAGATGGAGGGAGTGTTGGAAAGAAAGAGAGAGAGAGAGAGAGAGAGGAAAGGAGTTAAGGACCAAGTCACCATGTCTATGCTATCCGAGAGGTGACAGGCTGTTAGAGGAAGTAAGGACTGAGAAACGTTGTGCCGTCTGTCACTGTTATCTGTCTATCCGTCTGTCTGGTGGTATCTCATGCATGCCCGAGTGAGGCAGACACTCTTTGACCTGGGCTACTTGTTTGCACAGTCTGATGCCCAGTCAAATATGTGTGTGTGTGTGTGTGTGTGTGTGTGTGTGTGTGTACATGTGTGTGTGCTTGTGTGTGTGCATGAGCATGTGTCATACACATATTATGCTTCCATCCATGTTTCTGGTGGATTTCTTCCCGTGGGTGTGTCAGGCTGAGGTGGCGTCATTTGTGTCGGCCCTGTCGAGGATTCCCACACCTGCCAGTCTCAGCTGTGCCTGTGCTCTGCTGATTCTCTGATTTGGTGGTGAAAAAAGGCCTACCTGTGGTAGAGCACCCCGGCTTGAAGGGGAGAGGAGAGGGCTGATAAACAGCAAGGCTTGGCTGTGTCCAGACAGACGTCGCCCACTCGCTACCTCATGTAACCTTTCCACGTCTGTTGTACTGGCAGACATCTTGTGGGTGTGTAAGTGAGAAATTCATATCATGTCATATTGAATTATGTTATTGTGTTATGTTATTTACCCCTTAATGAGACTTCATGAGGTGTGTGTAATAGAGACATGCTGTGCTGTGTCAAATGTTTCATTACCCTATCAGGACACCACTGAACAGTACAGATTCACATTCATATCTGTGTGTATCTCTATTTTGATACGTCTCTGGCATGTTGGAGTAATTGTGTGTCTTACTTCAAGGGAGATCGTTTGAGTGGATGCTTCTAAACACTGACAATTGAGATGAAAGTTAGGTTCTCGTGTTCAAGAGACAAGATGGCACTGTAGTGAAGTGGCTGCTCGTTGAGGGGGTTGTTGGTCAACATGGCAACGAGGAATGCTGGAACTAGAATATCCCTTTGGAATGAATGGAATGTGATGGAGAAAGGAGGAGCTAAGGAGTACAAGTGGCTTAGGCTGCACCATATAGAAATAAATGACCTGTCCAAACAGCAAGCATTTCATCTGCAGTTGTATACTGCTCGTGCTGCCTCCAAAGATTTAGTCAGCAGTGTTTATTACTGTGCCTATGAGTAATAGATAGGTTCAAATATAACCCACAAGAAACAGCGGAAAAAGCCCTCATGCCATAACTTCTGTCTCTCCAACTGCGTGATACTGTTTGTTACAGTGGAGACTACATTTAATATGACATTGGGTTTGTGCAATGTGGATTTGTAGATTGGGGCTACTATAATTGCTAGTGCACATTAAGTGGGTATGTTTTGCTAAAGAGAAGTAGTGATGCGGAATCACTACGGAATAATACTTTTAAAACCCACTGGTGGTGTGAGATTTGCAAGCTCTCTCTCTTCTCTCTCTCACACACACACACACACACACACACACACCACACACACACACACACACACACATATTCACTCATCACTCACTCACTCAGTGTGTGTGTGTGTGTGTGTGTGTGTGTGTGTGTGTGTGTGTGTGTGTGTGTGTGTGTGTGTGTGTGTGTGTGTGTACTCTACGCTATTATCCATAAATCTATTTTCCCCTGCTAACTTCTACAGAAGCAGGAGAGTTTCCATTAAAATGGTAGACCTCCCAATATCTTATGTCACGTTACCTGAGCGATAACATGAACATAGCAGGCATTTTTGTGTCTAATGCATTATTAAAACATCAAAGCCCACATAACCATTAATGGGAACGTTACACTACATGATGAGAATCCTCAATACATTTTTAAGATTCATTTCACCACTCTGTTGAATGCCTGAAGAACTGTGAAAAATCAATTTAACTCAGTCCTGTGATTGAGAGAAGTACATTCTTTGCTTGACGTAGTCAAAGTATTCAGAGTTATGACTTCATTACATGAGCATTACATGAGGCCTCAGCCACACCAATCCAGTGCCACCTCATTATGTTCGGTACTTTTGGCTCCGAAGGGGGGATTAAAGGAGCTCAGTGTCTCGGCCTGTCATAATAAGGGTATTATCACACAGCTGGCATAAGGAGAAAGGCAAACAGTGGACATGTCTGAGTCAGGCCCAGGGTCTCTTGTTTTGGCTCCACACCCACCCCATGGGCATGGGCATGTGTTGGATGCCAACTGCTAAGAGATGTATTCCATTAAGGAAATTTAAAGGAGAAATGCGGTGTGAATCAATTCATAGCCCTGTTGTTTAAGATCACTGAGTGTGGTTGGTAGGAAAAAGAACGAGAAAATTTGATACAACAGAGATCAAATAGTGCACTGGAAACTAACACTAAGTGAATGGGGCACAGAAACTCACTCAGTTGAATTTCCCTATTTCCCTATGGCCCATTCAGTTAATGTTTGCTGCCAGTCACTATGTTGTTTAAAATTTCCCATTCTTTTCATCACAGAGAGCACTTGGTGACATCAAACAACAGGGATAAGGATTTAATCACGTCAGATTTCTCCTTTAATGACAGCTGTCAGTGGAGGGGGTGCAGATAGCTGTGGAGAGAATAGTAGTAGCATGGCAGACATTGCTTATGGAAAAGTTGGTACATCTTTGAGATGAACGGGCCAACACATAGGTGTAGGATTTCATTCCCTTTGGCAAAACATAGTGTAATTATAAGCATGTTATATACCTCCCACCTTTTTCTCTAGCAGGGCAACCAGTCAGCTAAATTTGGTCCAATTTGGAAAGCCTCAATGAAAATAACTGACTGTGTGTAAGAAATGTGAAAATGCATCATAACATATGACCTCATAACATCATAGCATATGACCTTAAGGTGGTCAGAATTCCTACTGTCATATTGTCCAGCTCTTGCCAAGTGATTTTCATTTGTGGGGAGTCAGTTATTTTGCCTAAAGCATAAAGTTGCCTGATTCCCAGATGTCAGGGGTTCTCAAACTCTGTTGAAATTTTTCAAGGACCCTGCATAATTACCACAAAAATGTAACCATTTAAGATTATAGCCATTTTTCCTTTCAGATGCTTTTGAACTCTAATTCTAGAAACATATTTTTCTAATACCACAACAGTTTTAATCTATTTAACAGTTTTTTAAAACAGTTTTATTGCATTTGGCAAAACATGACAGAGCAGGAACAGTTTTAAAAGGATAGATTTTTTTGTCAAATCTAGGCCTACTGTGTTAAAAAATACTGTTTGTTTCACATAACTAATAAAAGGTAATATTAATTTAGCTTGCAGTTAATGTTAATGCCTAAGGAGAGTGTTTTGACAGATTGGCAGCATGTATCATGTAGGCTAATTTGTCAGTAATATTATGCCAGGGGAGTAATGAGCACAATGTGATTGGGCTCTATACTGATCTCTAGTATTTTTCTCCCCATATGACAAGTTTATACTTTGTAGCAAACTTTTTCACAGACCCCCTGGCAATGTGCTGCGGACCCCTGGGGCTCCCCGGAACCCAGTTTGAGAACCAATTCCTTCTGAAACAAGTCTTTTGAGCCTATAGTCAATGTAAAAAGAAGCCTCTCTTCTCATTTTGTTGTTCATGTCCTGTGGACTGCTACTTCAGGACATGAAGATAGACAGAGACCTCAGGCTTAACTCAGCTTCTCCTATTGGTGACAGATGAAGTCAATTATCTGTGCATAGTCACAAATCGTCCTCATGAGAAATGCAACAGCACCATCTACTCCAAGCGCGCGCTTCCGGAAAATCTTGTCTGACAAGTACTCTCAGTCGGTGTGTCTAGGTGATGGTGCTCTTACAAAAAAGGTCACTCCGCATTTTGTGGAAAAACTTAAATGAAACATTCAAACATCATATATATATTTTTTCAATCAGATATACGGTGGTGCAGAGAAATAGGAGAATCTGGCTCAAAGTAACTTCCATCTTTTATTGGCGTGTATGTAGATATGTGTGAATGTGCATGCATGCATGTCAGGTCTTGCACACAGCCAGTGTGTGATGAAGGAAGCACTGATATGTTCATACAAGCGTAACATGACACATTCCTCATCCCCCATTCCAACTGGCAACATTTACGCTCCTCTTGTGTCACAACATGCACCATGTACTGTTTCTTAGTGACTGTCAGGACCTACGTATCAAGGACACATGACATGACCAAATTCTGCTTAGTCTGATTAAACTGTTGTTGGGTACCAGTCCTCTCTGATGTTGAAGTCCTTTTGATTGAAGTAGTTAGGTTTCTCCAATTATCTGAGTCCTCTGTCATGGTAAAGTACCCTTGATATTGTGAAAAGCATCCTTGGTCTTGACTACTCATAGCCTGGTCATGCCCTCCTAGCACTTCTGCTTGATTATCATCTCCCTACAGTGCTAGTCTGGATTTGATTCCATTGAGCTTGTTATCTCAGGAGGCATTTTAACCTGTCCAATCAGCGAACAGAAGGAGGCTTTTTTGAATGCAGAGCTAGAATATCAGTCAAGGCAAGCTATCAGTCAGGGGCTGATCCAATCTTTTTAAACTTAAACACCTCAAGTAAGAAATTGTATCTCACTACCGAATGTCCAGACCCTCTATACGGACAAAAGTGTAGATCAAGGGTCTGGTTTTATTAGCAGGCTAGGCTGCACATGAAGTCTCTGTGAACATGGGGATAGTGTGACTGTGTGAATGTCTCCATCTCTATCTCTGGTCATGCAGGTAAGGTGTCAGTGCAGCACTTTGCTGCAGTCTCTGCATTAATGATCCTTTGGCTGGACTATCAGCACAGACACAGAGACCAACGCTGCACACACTGTGCTAGATTTCAGCCTGCTCAATCAAAGCTAGTGCGCTCTTATCAATACCCTCTAATGCTACTAATAGACATGTAAACATGTGTAAGATTATAGGGGTTTCAGATCTGTCCTGTAAGCTTCAGTTTGGCGCAATCACCATCAAAACTGGAGAAGAGCAAAGAAACTGAAATTTGAATCAGTAGAATTTTTTTGTGCTCTGATCTACTTTCGGTAATTTGTTCAATTAATTCTTAGAGTGTGCATGTGATAACTAATTACTACACTTGTGCCAAAGACCCTGTCTAGAGTCTACAATTCCAGAGCAGAGAAGAACAACTGTTCAGGCCTGCAAGTGATGTACCTAAATTCACCCCTTTCTGAGCGGGATGCCTGGTGCTGCTGTGCAGTAGAATGAGAGGATTGTCAGGCAACTGAGTTTTGCACTGTTATCAACTTCTCCTCTGATACGCCTCTAGCTTTCAATCAGTGACCACCTGCATCTTATTTCAATCTAATGACGGACTGGAGAGAGGTTAATTCCACTTTTTATCTGATGCCAAGCCATAATGAGGGAAGTCTTGGAACTTGCGTTGAAGAGGCAGATAGGCCTTTCTAGACAATTTAACTCTACCTAATACCTCTGTGGACAAGTGTGAAATTACGGTTGTGAATAAAGTCTCCCTTTGTTTGGATTATGTAATCAGTTACTGTCAGCATACCTTAAGGATCTGTAAGGTGCCTCCTTTATTTCCCCGGGACTTTAACATTGCTTATTGTTTTTGCAAGCAACTAAACACTGTACCCTTGCCTCAGCATTATCCTCAGAAAAAGAGGACGTGGCTGAATTATTCATGGTGCAGGGAAAGGGAAACACACACACACACATACACATGCACACACACACACGCACACACACACACGTGTGCACACGCATGCACATGCGCACACACACACACACACACACATACATACACACACATGCACACACACACACACGTATACTCACGCACATACACACACACACACACACACACACACACACACACACACATAGTGGTGAGGGTGGTTCTACTCCCTCACAGTGCCAGTGGCTGCCATCTGCATCCCAGCAAATGCATCCATCTGTGCTTTTAAACATCCTCCCCACATGCCCTACCTTTGTACAAAGGGGCCCTGGGACACCTTTTTTTCGGGTCACAACAGCTGCTGGGGGCATCTGTTTGGATGAGTGTGTGTGTGTGAGTGTATGTGTGTGTGAGGGGTCAAAGGGATGTCCGCAGGTTCTGGTGCGGACATCGATGTGGCAACCTCTGCCAACCCTGACCTCTGGCTGTTTATATTTATGTGGTGCCCCCCCCCCAGTGCAGCCTCTGAGCTCCCTCTGCCCCCGTCCCACCCCCTCCCCCACCCCTTCCCCAACTCCTTATCCGACACACAGTTATTTAAAGGCTCAGATTATTTCTGGTCCATCTCATCTACCCTGCACAGCATGCACTTCCTCCAGGAATATTCCCAGCCCAGAGAGAGGGAGAGAGAGATGGAGGGATATCAAGAGACAGAGGAGAGACAGATAGACAGTGAGAAACAGATAAAGAGAGAAAGAGGGAGAGAGAGAGAGAAGGGGCATGGGAGCTTAAGTCAGGGACACGCGGATCTGCCACGCTTTTGCAGAGAGCACACAGCGGAGACAAGGTCCAATTAGACCATTGCACACGCATGCACACACACACACACACACACACACACACACACAGTGCGTTCATGACCCTGTAGCAAAACACAATGGCACGTGCATTTGTAGCATGCAAGAGGTCAATGGTGAGGGTCCTCAGTCAGATGCACAAGGGCACAATTTATGGAATTATGCTCCATTTATACAACATATATTGTACGTTAAAATAACACACAAACATGGTTCCAGTGCATTTATTCAGAGGTGTAAATTGCATTGGCATTTTCCAAGTATGTTATGTCTTCCTTTGACATTCTTTCCAGTTGAGCTCAGCTATTTTGATTGAAAATGAGCTTGGACTATTAATTCACATTTGAAACTCAGTCATCACTCCTCCGTTTCTGCAACTACTTTGACCAACAGGTTTTAAATGAGGATGAGGAACTTTTCCCCAGTTTGTCTATCTGGCCTCAGATGAACCTCATAATCCCTGGATCAGAGCTACACTCAGGCTTGATTTCCATGCTGGATGAGGCTCCTCTCTTCACAGCTGGCGCATCATCCCCCTGTGCCTCCCATCTTCTTCTCTCTGACCTTCCCTCATTCCCTCTCCTGAGTCTATCCCACGCCCAGGCTACTGGAGCTCAGAGCAGGAGTCTAATTAACACTGTTGGGGTGAACCGGTGAGGTCCCAGAGCACGGGTGAACAGATGGGAGTCAGTGGGAAATGGGCTGGCCTAAGATAAGATAAGATGAGATAAGATAAACAATTTGTTTCCTCTGATGCTTTTTCGCGTGAGGGATTCATGTGATGCAAAAAAAAAAATATTTCAAATTATTTTATGATAAGATAACACTTTATTCATCCCAAGGAAACTTTCAGTATCACAACAGCACCGTCCAGTCTAATGTACATGACCTCTAATATTGTCTGTTTATCCTTCCCACTGATCTTTCACTAGTTTCTCCAACATAACCACTACTTCCCCTCCTATGTACCCTATAGTCTTGTTAAACTCTCTGTTGAGTCACGCTTTCTGCGGACACGACCTGAACCCTCACATAGATTGTAGTGACATGCTGTTGCATAATAAACTGCACAGACAGAGAGAGACTCGGAGAGTTAGGACGAGAGAGAGCAAGGGAAGCGGCCTCAAGGCAAATCTTGCTCAGCTGGGAAGCAGTCAGTTGACGCTGTGAGCTGAACTATTGCAGTGCAGGGACAGCACTTTATGTCACATGACCAGTGGTGATAGTCCATGTGCTGGAGGAGGTGGAGGGGGGTGGGGTGCTCCAGAGTGGGAGGGACGAGGAGATAGGAAGATGGGGGGTTGTGTGTGTGTGTGTGTGTTTGTGTTTGTGTGAGGGGGTGTTGGAGGAGCTGTCATGGAATAATGCTGATTCAGTAGATTTCCTTTTATATCTGGGGAGCTGAGTTGCAAGCGAGTTAGCTTATCAAAAGAGATTCTGACCTTGCTTGCCGTCCTCAGCGTTTGATCAGACTGCTGTAATTAGTATTACATCAGAAGTGTTTGAACATGGCAAGTTCTTGGACACCAATCCTGAGTAACGTCAGTGAATTTCACTTGGACATCAAGGCAAGAAACTCTCCTCTGTCCGTGCTGTGTTCAACTTAAACTCTGAAATGCATTTGAGGTAGCCAGATAAAACAGCAACCACAGACCACAATCCTTGGCATCTCTATGGTGAAGCTGTGTTGTGCATTTGCAAACCACTTCACAAGATGGTACACGCGATGGTCAGACTGGTTTGCACAATATGACTTAGAGCACAGAACAGCCAGCTTCCTGGAGGGCAATGCCTCCTCTGCTTCCTCACTCATTACAATAGATTAAGGGGTGTGGATGGATTTGTGAGTTTTAAATGTGGAATTTAAAGGGCAGAGCCTGTGTTTTCAATACCTTTGCAGGAGCAGTGAATACTATGGGTCTACTACTAGACACTATGGGCAGGTTTCTTATACACAGATTAAACCTTGTCTTAGACTAAAGGACTAAAGGCTGAAGGTATTCTCTTTAGCACCATCTAGGCCTTAAGCCATGTATGGAATAGTGTTACTGTGTCTGTGTGTGTGTGTGAGAGAGAGAGAGAGACAGAGATAGAGAGAGAGTAAACAGAGAGAGAGAGAGAAAGAGTAAACAGAGAGAGAGAGAGAGAGAGCAATGACTCAAACAGAAGCAGCTGACTCTACTGGCTGTCAGAGCAGCAGAACATCAAGATAGCCTGGGAGATGCACTTTGTTACGCAAGGCCCTCATTAAGAGCAGCAGCAAGTGCTCTCAGAGAACAAACCATCAGCCTCCAGTTGCATTCATCCTGCATGGCTATTCACTCAGAACAGATTTTAAATTCTCATACCCCGCCCCCGCCCCTTGTATTTAAAGAGCTCTACCTGTTTTTTTTATGATAGATCTGTAGGCTGTTGTATCAGAGGTGTGTGTGTGTGTGTGTGTGTGTGTGTGTGTGTGTGTGTGTGTGTGTGTGTGTGTGTGTGTGTGTGTTTGAGGTGATGGTGTTGCTGTGAGGGGACGGAAGCAAAGTTTGATCTGTAGATTTGTGAGAGGTGTGTGGGTGGTAATCTGACTGCCTGATATTACCAAGTCAATCCCTCGAGATTAACTGTAGATTGATGTTTTTTTTCTAATCCATGTCAAAACACTGGATTAAAAAAATCACCCTACCCCAAAATCTTCTGTGTTTATTTACTGATATGTCTGTGTGGGTTTATGTCTAGCTCAGCCGTAGTAGCAGCCCTGACTTAATTACTTAACATGAATTATGTATAATTTGAAAATTTCTATGCTGAATACCCAAATGATTCAAACTCTTTCCAATTTAATACTCTTTTGGATTTCATCATATTCAAGTACACTGTTCAGAAACCTCTGGAAAAAAGCATCATCAGACAGAGTTATGCAATTTTGATCTTCAAAGGAAAAGTTGGGAAAACTTGATGTGTTGACGGCTTGTTAGTGTCGTGGTGAAAGATCTGCTCCATGCGTGCAGCCCAAATGGACTTTGATGCATGACAAACATGATACTAGGAATGTTGAGTTCACTCATTGCATATTCATGTGATCTTAAGACACACACATTCAATGACTTTAGTCTGTTGTGTAGACTACTGATAGTTCTGCCTATTGATTGCTTTCTGAAAATACACTATCCATTGAATTCTTAAGATTCTGTTCAGTGCCATAGTGTAGTACCCACTGAAGTAAGAAAAATATATATGAACAAAATTATAAGTTTCCTCATTGGCCTAATCAATATTTTTCATCTTTGTCCCGAGATGGTGCTTGTGTCTTACAATATGACTTTTTTTTTTTTTTTTCAAATTCTCGAGTATGGTCAACCAGGAGGTGTTGTTTTTGTATAGCTGCACAACTGATTTTTTTTTTTTTGGTTTAAGGGCTGATTGAAATGTGCCAAGAAGAGTGTCTCTTGTCAATATAAGATTTAGTGCATTGCAAAATCCTCATTCTAAATCTTTGGTAGTGGCCGAAATACCCCTAAGGACTAGTGTCAACATGAGGCTCAGTTTGGCAGCGTAAAAGATCCACTAGTATTCTTTTTTTCCCCTGGAGGTGTTAAGGTTTTAGTTTTTGATTACATGTACAAAGGATGTCAAATTGTTAATTAAGAGCTTTTGGATTTGTTGGGTTTTTTGAAAATATAGGCCAGCTCTATTTCAGTGCTGCTTTGTGTTTGATATGTTGCACGTCTCATGAGTATTCTCTCTCTCTCTCTCTCTCTCTCTCTCTCTCTCTCTCTCTCTCTCTCTATCCCTTTCTCTCCCTCCCTCCACCGTACTTGTTACCATGAATTGTTGGCCTCTGAGGCAATCCATGCTTTCAGCTGGTTACAAAACCAGCCAATCATCTTTCGGCTGGTTGTTCTGAGAGGGGTGGGGCTTGGCTTTGCTGAGTTTGGCTGCCAAGGGGAGCGAGTATGGAGACTGGGCGTGACTTAAGAGTCAGCCTCCCGCCCTCCGATGACATCAGGTCTCGGCTTTCCTCCCCTGCAAGCGTGTTTCCACTGTGTGTGTGTGTGTTTGTGTGTGTGTGTGCTGAGGCTTAGAGAACTCGAGAGAGTGACAGAGAGTGAGGGAGAGAGTAACAGAGAGAGAGGAAGAGAGAGGGGAAAAAAACACAGAAGGAGGGGAGGGAGCAGTTTGAGTGCAGAGCTCCAGGGTCGCAGGGAGTGAGAGAGAGAGGGGGCGGCTCTGCTTGGGAGCTGCTGCAGGCGCTGAGGCCTGTGAGCTGGACTGGACTGCTAGGCTGTGCTGGACTGAGGGATCTCTGCATGGGAAAACAACAATGGAGCCTGCTTGAAAGCTCCCTTCTCAGCCATACACTTACTCTCACACAGACACGCGCACGCCCTCCGTATGAGTAAGTTCTCTCTCCCTGCCTCTCTCTTTTTCTGTCCCTCTCTCTTCTCTCTTCTCTCTCTCTCTTTCTCTCTCTGTATGAAAGAGAGCGAGAGAGAAAGAGTGAGTGAATCTTCTGTGCTTTGCTGTTATCTTTGACTTGGGCAAGATATGAGGTTATATACTTTTTGAGTGTGTGTGTGTATGTGGGAGAGAGAGAGAGAGAGAGAGGTGGAGATCTTGTTGTGCTGCTGTCAGCTGAGTGTTTGTGTGTTGTGCTGTCAGCTGAGTATGCTTGTGTGTGTGCGTGTGCGTGTGTGTGTGCGTGTGTGTGTGTATGTGTGCATGTGTGTTGCTTGGAGTGGAATGCCATTGCTGTAGCTCCTCCGCTCTCCCTCCTGAGTGCAGACGGCCCCAGGATTCTGAGCGACAGGGATTTCCTGCTGTCTATTTCTCTCTCTATTTCTGTCTCTCTCTCATTCTTTCTCTCCATTTCTCTCCCCCTCCCTCTCTCTCCTGTGTGTACCTTCAATATGTGTAAGGATACCTGTTTGTCCTCAGAACTGTTTGAAATTCTAGGACTGTCAGATGAGAACAAATACCAAAGGGGAACCATGAGAGAAGTGTTTCAGGAAGACCATGTCAAGTCTTCCTCTTTCTCTCTCGCTCTCTCTCTCCTCCCCCCTTACTCACCTCTGAGGCAGTCAGAAGTTTGTTGGTGCGGTTGACTGCACGTGCCAAGCTCACGCTGACCAGCAGGCAACTGTCAGGTCTTTTTTAGTTTCGAAGGGCTTAAAATAGAGCTTTAGAGAGCGGCTAAAAAAAAAAAATCAAAGGACTTCAAAGAATCTTGAGAAAACAGACATTGTCTTGTCTTTTGGATCTGGACATCAATTCATGACAGAAGATTCTAGAGAAAACAGACGAGATCAATGATTGTTTTAGATGTGGATGTCCTTTTGCTAGTGAAGATAGTATCCAGACTCAGAGAGAGCAGACTATGCAGGTTTGTGAATGTGAATCCGATGCAGTTATGTCATAGATCACTTGAGTACCAGTATTGATCAGATAATGAAGAACATTGCAGCCAATGTAGTACATATCTTTGTTTGGTTGTGTTCGACTGAATGTGTGTCTGAATGTGGTACAGAAGTGGGAAGATGGATCTAAATGAAATGTGTGTATTCTATAATTAGGGAGGTAATGGGAGTGTTTACAAACAGCAGCACACGCAGTATGTGGAGCAGGCTGGCAACAGTCACAACGGTCCTGAATGGGCAGAGTGATGTTGCTTTCCTAAAGACAATGAGTCAGTGTTTGGACGTGTTGGGGGCTCCAGAGGCTATATTGGTCATGGCCCTAAGGCCAGTGACACTGCCAGTGTGTACCCTCTCCCCCACTCTCTCTGTCTCCTTCTCTCTCTCTCTCTCTCTTTCTCTCTCTCTCTCTCTCTCTCTCCACTACCCTGTGATGGCACTGGTACTGACGGGCTGAGTCACCACCACCACAATTGTTTTTCCTTATGATTTTATGGGAATTTGTGCATTTACCTGATGGAGGAGTAGTGCACTGAGTTATGTGAGAATGTGTGTGTGTGATAGATAGATAGATAGATAAATACTTTTATTATCCCGTAGGAAATTCTGCTATCTTTAAGCTGTCACAACATGGCATACACATGACATACATACATTATAAAAATACAGAGAGTAAATCCTATTATGTGTGACTTTTATGGTACCAATTTGTTTGGTTTGTAAGTAGTGTGGAATGTGGAAAGCTATAGTAACCCTAGACCAAAAGTGTTGGTGCCAGTGGAGTGTGTGTGTGTGTGTGTGTGTGTGTGTGTGTGTGTGTGTGTGCGTGCACGGGCACTTCATATTCTTGCTTCAGTGTTTCCAGAGTTTTGGTAGAAAATTGTACTTGATTGTCTTTTCCAGTTTGTGAATTCTTGGAGCAGTAAGATTTAGTTGTAATGGAAAGTAACTGAAGTAACTCTAATGGAAGGTAGACATATTGTTTATGGGAACCACAATCTTGACCAAGCTGTTGGAAACTGTACCGCGATGTTAAGAGCCATCCCTGAAGGACTGTGCTCTTATTTTAGCCTGCAGGCATCATCATCAGAGAGAAAGAGAGAGAGAGAGAGAGAGAGAGAGAGAGAGAGAGATGGAATGGGATTAGTTGGAGAAGAGATATTACCATATGAGGTGCCATTCACACTATCCCGCTGCCTGACTCACTGCTCTTGCACTCAAACCTGAAAAAAAAAAAAACAGATCCAGACTATCCAGCATCCAAACAGCCACAACAACGACAGAGCTGCCAGAACAGGAAGCTAAGTAAAAAGCACTTGACTTAACAGCCCAGACGTTCAATGTCAAAACACTGAGTCTGTGGAGAGTTCGGCCAGGCCAGCGAGAGCACGGAGGTCAATGAGACACGGCGGCGGTGGTGATGGCAGCAGCCAGGCAGACGTGGATTTAGGGCTCAGAGAGCTCAAGCGAGCTGCTGTGACAGATGTGCAGACAACATCACTGGTGTGTTTGAACCCCCTCCCCCCCCCCCCTCCCCCTCCCCTTCCCTTGCTTCTTGCTTTGCTCTGTGTAAATAATAAATCTGCCCGTGACCCACTGAGCGGGGCGGCTTTCTGCTAGCTGACTCTCCGTAATGACGCAAGCGGGGAGCCAGTCACTGTGCATCACTCACCACCAGCTCATGAACCATGGCCCAAACACTGTCTCACTATCTCTTCATCTGTCTACACATGCTATGGCTGCTTCTGATACGCTCAGTGCACACTCAAGCTGAACAGAAGACAATTTTCTATAACTTGCGTGCGCGTTTGTGTGTTTGTGTGTTTGTGTGTGAACTTTTGTTATGACATTTCAGTGACAGCGCATGCATGCATGCATGGATGGATAGTGCATAGTGTAACCTGCTCGTTGTCAATAATGGATGGGAAAGAGCAGCACGTAAGGCCTGAGCCAGAGAAGCTGACATTTATGCTGATATTATCCTAGCTTGTGAACTGTAAGGTGGAAGGACATGTGTAGTGCAGGCAACACATCATCAGCATACAGTACATTTGCCTAGAGGGGTGACCGTGAGCCTTTAGGCGAACTCTGTGACTTTGTGGGTTTGCATATTACTTTGCCATGCTTGTTTTCTTTTTTCATTGCTGGTCCTGTCAGGGCCCTCATCCCTCACCCCAACCCTACCCCTCACCCACCCCTCTGTGATCATAGAGTCAAATTAGATTTGGCCTCTTCATAGCACAGGCGACAGCTAGGGGCTCTGGCTCCCAGCCCTTTGGCAGCGTTAAATGATCCAGTTGTCAAAGTTTGGAAGAGGGTAAGGGGGGACAGGACTGTGTCCAGGGCACAAGCTAAATTAGATTAAGTCTGTGATTTATGGAATTTGTCTGTGTGTGTGTGTGTGTGTTTGCACGTGTAATGAGTCAATGTGCTCATGCGGTGTACATGCATGTTGTCACGTGTAGGGTAGTGTGGCAGGTTTGTTTTCTAATGTGTGTGTGTGTGTGTGTGTGTGTGTGTGTGTGTGTGTGTGTGTGTGTTTTAAACATGGAGTCAGGGCATAGTGAAATATTCAAGTCTCGAAAAGCATAAGGCCACACTTCAAGCTGAATTTTCGCTCGTTGCTAAATCTCAGATCTGGGATTGCCGGCTCTAATCCACATCATTTGAATTTTGCTTTGTTTTGCCATCCCCTGCTGGGTACTAGTAGAGACCACATGAGAAGCCATAGAGAGCCACATGAGAGAGAGAGAGAGAAAGAGAGAGAGAGAGTGTGTGAGAGAGGCTTTGTTCCTGCTTTATCCTAGCTCTCAATGGGCTTTCTACCACTGGGAGACAGCCTACATTATTGCTTTACAATGTTTCGAACAAACTTTCACGGAATCCTTTGTGTTTTCTGTGAGGCATTAATCAAAAGTAGGTGAGCTCAGACTACATGCCTGCTCCTGGTCGACTGAGGCATCCCTGAAGGACACAGCATCTCATTGTGCTCTGCAGGAGCCCGTTGTTGCTCGCTGCAAGGTGAAGTTTGGGGTGAAATGTTCACAGTTTAGAAGAGGAAGATCTTGGAGATTGAAACATTGCCATGTCAAACAAGTGAAATGTAAATTAGTAATAATTTGGATAATTTTGGATACTGCACAATATGCCTTGTATAATGTAGGCTCTGTTACCTATACCTATAGTTGCTTTGTCCTGTGCCGGACTAGCTTTGTTGATATACATGTTCACACTTGCTCCTTTTTTTACAACTTAAGAGACCCTGTGGCCATAACACATACCCATTCACTATCTATTTATCTATCTATCTATCTATCTATCTATCTATCTATCTATCTATCTATCTATCTATCTATCTATCTATCTATTTATATCTATTTTTGTATGTATATACCCATAATTATTGGCACCCCTGGTATACACCTCTATATAGTGTGAAAAAAAAATCTTTTTGTTATTTATGTTAGTCTCCCAATGAAATCGATAGAGAATAATCCAGCCTCAACATAAAACACATTAATCTGGAGAAAACACAATGTAGCAAAAAGAAGTAAATATCTTTAATAAAAACACGTGTGCCACAATTAATTGGCAACCCTACAAAATATGATAAATAATGTAACTGAACCATTTTCAATCATATTCAACCTCATAAAGTTAACCAAAGTGTCTGTGAACAAGACTAGTGGTAATTCATGACTCATGGTCACAAAGATATAAAAACTGAAATGAAAAAGTAAATGCCCTAACATTTTTCAACAAAAGACAATAAGAATAACGTTTACATGAATTCAAGAAAGTGTGCACCCTTAGATAGAGAATGCTATAAAAAGTGATACCTTCTTGAAAACGCCCATTTGCTGTTAAAACAGTAACTAGAAAAATCAGTCAACTGAAACTATTACAAACTTTATAACAACCATGTTTGTCTTGCCTCAAGCGTAGTGAGAAGGGTGGTAAGAGAGGTTAGGACCACTGTTGAGATGTCCAGAAAAAAAGGAACATCTTGGATCACAAGTTTAGAAGAATCCAAGTGTCAAAGTCTGTATCACAAGTTCGAGATCATTAGGTGAATGCATCATGACTGCATGAAAACTGACCATTTAAATCAAATCGTCTGTCGCTGTCAACAACAAAGTGGTCATACTTGGTATCAGTAGTCATTAAATCAAAATAAGTCATATGGTCATACAAAACATGCTTATGATCAAAAAAGTCAACATTTTCAGTGCTGATTAAATAATAAACAATGAGAATAAAACACAAAACTATGAATAACAATTGAATTTATGAAGAAGGTCAAATCATTTATTGTGTCAACTTGTGGCATGTCAAACGAGATGGCTAACACTGTTTTGTGTTATTGGCAAAGGGTAGATTTACAATGTACAACATGCAGGGGAGCCAATAATTGTGGCACAGGTGATTTTTGTACAAAATTATTAATTTCTTTAAATTGCGTTGGTCTTTGCGAAAACAAATTTGTTTATGATCAAGGTTGTATTTCTCCTCAATTTTTTCATTATGTGATGAAACAATTAAGGACAATTACTGACAGATTATTTTTTTAACATACTTTACATGTTTTTTAGTAGCAGGGGTGCCAATAATTGTGTATATTTGTGTGTGTGTGTGTGTGTACCCTCTATAGTAGTGATGCAGGGTCTCTCTGCAGGGCAGCTCTGCAGTTCCGAGTATAAAATGGCAAATTTTCAGTGTAAAATCAATGCAGAGGACTAAACAGTGCTCATTCCTCATAAAGATGCTGTCTCATGACACGGTACTGCATTAGCCACAGGCTCACCCGAGTGGAGTTCCACTTGTTTATTGACTAGCTGTAGCTGAGAGTGGATTTAGCTGACGTGAGGGATTTCAACAGAGGCTAAACTGCTCGCCGTTTGAAAAGAGGCTCTTGTTTTATCTTCTCGGGCCCTTTGTGAAATCAATCGCTCTGTGTCTGTCTCTGTGTGTGTGTGTTTGTTGCACTCTGACTTAAAGATTCTCTGTGCCCATCTCTGTCTGATGGTGTCATGCCGCTCTGGTCTTTGTGTGCAGGTTAAGCGGCAGCCAGGAGTCTGGCTCCTCCCATGAGCGCAAGCAGTCATGGCCAAGCATGAGAGCAACAGCAGCAGTAGCCCCGTGGTGCGGCAGATAGACAAGCAGTTCCTGGTGTGCAGTATCTGCCTGGATCACTACCACAATCCCAAAGTCTTGCCCTGCCTGCACACATTCTGCGAGAGGTAAGACTCTTCTTCTCCTATTCTAAATCTCTTGATTTTCTCAACCTTGATTTGACTGTCTTGATCTAGTCTTTCATTTCTGTCTGTCTGTCAACTGTCACTTTTCTTCTCCCTCCTCCCTTTTCTCTGTCTGTCTGAGGCAAATCCATTATTTTGGGATCATCAGAGAGTGTTTTTTTTTGTGAAATAATGCTTTAAATCAGGAAATGTCGATCCAGCACCTGACCCTTGACCTCTGTAGATCCCATATCTCCCCCTGTCTCACTTAATTCAATCAGGTGTGCTGTATGGCGTCATTGATAAGGACAGTGAGATATGCAGAACAAACTAATGGAGGGTTAAATGGGGGGTGGGGGGGCAGGATTGATCCCATCTTGGTTAGCAGTTGTTTGCTGAGAAAGATATTGATTATATTATTGGGGGCTTTTGTTGCCTTTAATCAAATAGGATTGTAGAAATATGACAGGAAAAGAGAGAGAGAGATGGGGAAGGATTTGGAAATGACCTCAGGTAAGAATCAAACATGAAACTTAAAAAGAGGATTACTGACATGCCAGAGCACAGATTCCCTCTTCTGTCATACTGTACTTCAGTGGATTGCGCTGGCATTTGGCAGATGTGCCTGTCTCCCAGCCTCCCACCCCCATCCTCATGCCTGGCTAACTGTGCCATGGCAAGAGTCCTGCAAGCACATTTTTTCGAGGCATAGATGCCCGCTCGCTGCCTGGCAGCAGGCGATGTGTGTGGGCACCGTCCCAGTCATGTGACGACACCCTCTCTTCAAGGCCATCGTGCCAAGCACACTGCGCTCAAGTGCCCCATGAAATGGGGGGCACACTGCCACCATTCACATTGTAATACTCTTAGAAAATAAGTCAATTTCTTAACTTTCATTTCCTTGCTCTTTGTGCCTTTGTGTCTTCTTTTTCCTCCTTTTTCTCTCTGCCACTCCTTCTCTCTCTCTCTCCCTGTCTCTTTCTCTCCCTCTCTCTGTCTCTTCCATGCTTTCTCTTTCTCCTCTAGGTGTTTACAGAACTACATTCCTCCCCAGTCGCTGACCCTGTCATGTCCCGTGTGTCGGCAGACCTCCATCCTGCCTGAAAAGGGCGTGGCCGCCCTCCAGAACAACTTCTTCATCACCAACCTGATGGAGGTGCTCCAGCGGAACCCCGAGTGCTCGCCGCCCGAGGCCTGCAGCGTTCTCGAGTCGGTCAGCGCCGCCGTTGCGGGGAAACCCCTCTCATGCCCCAATCATGAGGGCAAGGTAAGCCTCTTTGGTCAGGCACTGGAAGCTCTGGGACAGGCAGGCTGTGAGGCAGGGCTGTGGAACGTCATATTTAATGTGTCCAGATACAGACTATGAGATATTATGTTGTCTTCCAGACCAAAACAATGCAAAACTATTCAAGTCCCTTAGGGCAGCATAAAGCTCTGGATATTCTATTTGTAGTGCTTTGCCCTGTATTCAATTCAATTCAATTGAATTCAATTCAATTCAGTTTTATTTATACAGTGCCTCTTACAGGAAGGAGCACTCAAGAGCAACAGGGGCAAGGAAAAACTCCCTTATGTTTAGTTAGTTTAGGATAAGAAACCTTGGGCAGATCCACGACTCAAGGGGCTAATCAAACTGCCAGGGGTCATGCAGGAAAAGTACAATTAGTAGTAACCATGATAGACTACAAGTTGTCCATGGGTTTAGCTAAACATCATAATAGCTCTAAAATATTACCCCATAACATTACATGGGAGTCAGTCCATAGGTGGTTATCTAAAATTATGTCTGGACAGTGTAGTAGTAGCCAGACGTAGTGCCAAGGAGTGAGATGGGTCATGGGGGTAACAATAAGGGTCCATGTGACAGTGCCATCATTTTGATGATGGTGATGACACACAGAGAAACTTTTTGAGCAAAGCTGGGCAAGCAAATCAGTCATACTAGGCAACATTGCTTATCTGGAAATCTTCTAGTCATCATTTTTTTCAGAAGCATCCAGTCAGAATGTCCTGCCATGTGTCGTCCTGCCATGTGACTGCTTGTAACATTGCTCAAAACAGTTACTGCTGTACAAAAATATACTGCTTGGCACAGATTGGCAATAGAGTTGTCTGCAACACTATTTAAGATCAGATGGGCTGGAGCTTGCTCACTACCACTCTCTGTAGGTGATGGAGTTTTACTGCGAGTCGTGTGAGACGGCCATGTGTTTGGAGTGCACTGAAGGGGAGCACAGGGATCACGTGACTGTTCCCTTAAGAGACGTCCTGGAGCAGCACAAAGCAGCTCTCAAAAACCAGCTGGACACCATTGGAAACCGGTAAGAAAGCACAGCACCGAGTCCCAGAACACCACTGATTTAGATGTCAGACTGTATGCAGCTGTTAGCTGTGCACAGCATATTTAATGGTAAGAATTCACACTAACAGACACATGCAACAAGAATGGCAAGGGTGTTTTGTGTTCTGGAAGCAAAAATCCTGCTCCTGCAGGAACCCCATGAAACAGCATATCAAAGCATATTTTATATATATATTTATTTCTCCCCTCTTTTTTACCTTGGGATAGAGTATCTATCTATCTATCTATCTATCTAGGCAGTGGTAGCGTAGCGGTTAAGGAACCTGGCTAGCATGCAAATAGCCTGAAAAAAAAGTTGTGGGTTCATATTCTAGCTGCCACCGTTGTGCCCCTAAGTTGCTCTAGGGGAGACTGACCCTGAACAGTTGATAGTTGACAAAATGTAAGTCGCTTTAGATAGACAAAGCGTCTGCTAAATGCATAAAATGTAATGTTAATATCTATCTATCTATCTATCTATAAGTCTGTGTTAAAAAAATGAACTGGACTTGAGAGGACTGGTATTTCAACTGAAAAAGTAAACTTGATGAAGGAGTGTGAGTTCTGCTCTTTTGCTCCCTCTGTCAGGCTTCCTCAGCTAACAGCGGCCATTGAGCTTGTAAGTGAGATCTCCAAGCAGCTGACGGAGCGGAAGAATGAGGCAGTGACTGAGATCAACGCCACGTTCGAGGAGCTGGAGCGAGCGCTGCAGCAACGCAAGAGCGCCCTCGTCACTGACCTGGAGAACATCTGCAATGCCAAACAGAAGGTAGAGCAACTAAGATGTCGATGTGACCCTCCCTATATGTGAGAAGTAGACATCCTGAGTTAGTATCTCTTAGAAGAGCTGTTCTGTCATGATCAACCTGTACCAAGGAGTGACACACCCAGGGTGGTGATTGTTTTAATCTCTTGTATCTCTGTGATCTATGTCAATTTTGTTTCTCTCTCTCTCTCTATCTCACTCCCTCTCCCCATCTATCTGTTGTCTTTGATGTCTCTGGGTGTTTGTCTGTCTCGCTCACTGTGTTTCTCTCTTCCTTTTCTTTTTTCCTTTTCTTTCTCTTTCCCATTTCTCTCTGTCTCTCTCTCTCTCTCCTCTGTTTCTCTCTCCTGCAGGTGTTGCAGGCCCAGCTCTCATCTCTGCTGCAAGGCAAGGAGCACATCCAGAGCAGCTGCAGCTTCACGGAGCAGGCCCTGTCTCATGGCAGCGCCACTGAGGTGCTACTGGTGCAGAAGCAGATGAGCGAGCGGGTGGCCGCACTTGCTCACCATGACTTCCCCGTGCGGCCGCACCAGAACGCCCACCTGGAGTGCGTGGTGGAGACCGAGGGCCTGAGGAGGTCGATCCAGAACCTGGGCGTGCTGCTCACCACCGCCGCCGTTGGACACACCAGCGTGGCCACGGGTGAAGGCCTACGCCACGCCGTGGTTGGCCAGCCCACCACCGTCACCGTCACCACTAAGGACAAGGATGGCGAGCTGGTGCGCACAGGCAATGCCGTCTTGCGCGCCGAAATCATGATGGCGGGACCGGATGGCGGCTCTCGGGCGGCCGAGCCCGAAGTGACGGACAACAAAAACGGCACATATGACGTGGCCTACACGCTACGTGCCGAGGGCGAGTATGCCTTCGCACTCATGCTCTACGGACAGCCAGTCCGTGGGAGCCCCTTCCGGCTACGTGCCGTTAAACCGTCGGACATGCCGGCCTCGCCTGAGGATGTGAAGAGGAGGGTGAAGTCGCCCAGCGGCAGCGGCGGCCATATCAGGCAGAAGGCCGTCAGGAGACCTGCCAGCATGTACAGCACCACCAAGAAGAAGGAGAACCCCATTGAGGACGAGCTCATCTACAGAGTGGGTAAGAACAGGCAAAAAAGCTAGACTCAGGACTTTCACATTGTTTATTTTTTTATGCTAGGTTATGTTTAATCTTTTCCTGCCTTCAATGATAAGACATATAAAACGTGACTGGAAATATGAGTGAGAGAGAAATAGCAATTAATAATTTTTACATGTGCAGTGGGCTTCAGCATTCAGCATTCAGCATTCAGCATCTGCTGTGCTACGGCTCACCGCAACTTCCAAATTATGACAGGGCTTTATTTGTTATTGCATCACATTGCCATTAGTATAGAGAGCTTCAAGGCTACGTATTTATGATATTATTATTATGTCTCCTCGTTTTGAGAACATTGTGTGTGTGTGTGTGTGTGTGTGTGTGTGTGTGTGTGCGTGCGTGCGCACGTGCATGCTCATTTTTCGACAGGCTCACGAGGTCGAGAGAAGGGGGAGTTCACTAATCTGCAAGGCATTTCAGCCTCTAGCAGTGGAAGAGTCGTGGTTGCCGACAGCAACAACCAGTGCATTCAGGTAAACCTGTGATCATTCTAATGATTGTACTTCTATAGCTCAATAGTTCTTTAGCTGCTCTTCAGATTCACTCTGATCTTGGACTTTAACATCATGACACTGCAGCAATAACAGTTAAATCAAATCATGTGCGACGTCAGATAAGACTGGACAGTGCTTCTTTCATCTGCTTACTTCCTGTGCAAACGACAAGCAATCAGAACAATTGTGTTAGTAATCTCTATCTTGATAACAGTGGGATTAAAACTGCACAAAGCCATCTTTGTTGAGGGGGGTGGGCCAGGGGAGCAGATAAAAATCTGTCTCAACATTTAAACCGAGCCTCATTCAATTTACACTCGTAATGTAATTTTCGCTTGCAATCTGTATTTCCCCTGGCCTATTTCTACAGGTGTTTACAAATGATGGGCAGTTCAAGATGAGGTTTGGAGTTAGAGGTCGTTCCCCAGGGCAACTGCAGCGGCCCACGGGTGTCACAGTGGATATGAACGGTGACATCATAGTGGCGGACTATGACAATAGGTGGATCAGCATCTTCTCACCTGATGGAAAGTTTAAGGTAAAGATTGCTAAACATCTGTCATTTGTAAAACATTGATTTCTCCTGTCACATCTATTGTATGTTGCCGTTTGTTATCAAGTGTCCAACCCCAGTCATTTCACCCATAATTTTAGTCATGCTGACCATGCTAACATGATGATGACAACAACAACACTCATGATTACTATGCTTGTGATTACTAATGTGTCCCTCTTAACCCATTTTATCTCATTATTTTAGTGATTTATCCTGGAAGCCTGGAAACTGGGGGCTCAAACCCTGGCTACCATTATTGTGCCCTTGACAATACCAAGGCACTTAACCCACAATTGCTCTAGGGGGGATTAGCCCTGATGTAATTGAAAGTTGACATATGTGAGTCACTTTGGATAAAAGCATCTGCTAAATGCATAAATGTAAATGTAGTGTAGAATGGCTACATCCTTCAATTATCTCCAACCTTTGCACATACTGACATCTGGTGGTGTGACTGCATGCACAGTTCTTTTCCTGTTCAACCAGAGACAGTTTAAAGGGTGCCTTAGAAGGATTTTGGTTCCACAAATTGTTGCAAGCTTGAAAACTAAAAGCAGACGTTGTTTGGAATATACTGTACGTCTTGTATATCTTAAGACACATGCAGCTTTTGCAGCATGCTCTGCAAATACTCTACAAATACTGTCCTTTGGTTCTCCTCCCTCCAGAATAAAATCGGTTCTGGTCGTCTCATGGGTCCTAAAGGAGTGGCTGTGGATCGCAACGGACACATTATCGCCGTGGACAACAAAGCCTGCTGTGTATTTATCTTCCAGTCCAATGGGAAGCTTGTCACAAAATTCGGAGCAAGAGGAACCTCTGACAGGCAGTTTGCAGGTACAGGACTTGAGACCATGCATCCCACCAATGATAAGATAGATAGATGAAGGATAGAGTACAGATGCACAAGGAACACAGGAACAAGAACTCAAGGACAGCTTGTCACTTCTAAGTTTATACTGTCAGTAGTCTAGTCTTTCTGTTCTGTTCTTTTTGAAAATAAACCATTCTTGACAAAAATGAAAGGAGCCCCAGCCACAAGCAAAGTATTTTGGCCAAAACTCTTGGCCCATATTTCCTGTTTGACTGCACTGCTTTGTGCTTGTGCTTTCAATAGCCCGCTTTATTCACAGATGAAGCCACTCAAAGAAAAAAAGGGTTTTTCCTCACATACCAACATAGTCCTGAAGCCTTTTACCTCATGCAAAAGTAATGCAAAAGTGAAGCAAAAGTAACACCAATATGGTTTAGTCAGGTTTGTATGTTATATATAACAAAAGATATACCATAGATATATGACAGATATCTACTCTGTGCATGAATCATATAAGCAGGAAGGTCACGATGAGGAATAATCATAATCAAACAATCCTGTGAATAACTCATCATCTGTAAGAAGTTCAACTATAAAGATGGCCAGATTTACCAGTGCTTCAGTTTTACCTGTTTACACAGGAGATGGTTTTGGGCTTACATTTCTTTGCTATTCATGCCATTTCCCAACTTCCCATCTTGACCATCTCTCTGCCAAACACATTCATTTCACATTGTTTTGACAGTAAAAAATGTCTAGTTGTTGCTATACAGCATAATCATTCTGTTGTCTCACACTTCAACTGCGGAGTTTAAAGCCAGCTGTCACTCCTCATGTCTCGGTCCACTATTTCTGTCCTCTGGGGAATCCTTGCATTGGAATGTGACATTCAAAACCTCTGGATATTTTAGGGCCTTGGTCTGTGTCTCATGGTTTGTGTGGGTGATTTTGTTTTTTGTTCTCTGCATGGGAATGTATGTACGTGTGTGTGCGTGTATGTGTGTGTGTGTGTGTGTGTGTGTGCATGTGTGTGTGCGTGCTATGTACTCAGTAATGGTATACTCATGTTCATAGTACCTTCTCCTGGCTGAGTTGAGTTCCTCTCACTCTCACTGTTTCTCTCAGTAGCCTCAGTTCTCTGCATGATATGTGTGTGTGTGTGTGTGTGTGTGTATGTGTGTATGTGTGTGTTTGTGTATGTGCGTGTGTGTGTGTGAATGGCATTTCATGGACTCAGTTCTCAGTTCTCTTCACTGCCTCTCTTTCTGGCTGTGCTGAGTTCCCCTCACTATTTCTCTCCATAGTCTCACACGTCTCATATCACACTTCTTGTTTGTTTTTTCCCATTCCTTTTTAGACAAGAGTAGTGCAAACTTTGCACTGGAGCAAAAGCTTAGTAAATCTGGCCCGGCCTTCAGTAAGTATGATGTATGTCCCGTTCTAGCGTGACGTGAAGTGGTTTTAACCTCTTGTCCCTCTAATTGTCTTGTGCTGAAACAAAAAAAAATCACAAAAATCGTGCTTGGGCCCCCGACAAAGAAGAGACCCCGATGTTGAAACACAATCATATTTTTTTATGATTTTTGTTAAAATAACAAACACTCATCTGCCTGTTACAAATAAACATTTAAACACAGAGAAGAAAAGGTAAGCTGCTCCCAACATACATTTCTGATGATGCAACACATGTCAATTAACTGTGTGGTGATCATACTAACCTTCCCTGACCTTGGCAACTCCAAGTGATTTCACCAAGGGTCCCATTTCCTGTAAAGGTCATGTGACCTCCGAGCTCATCTTCCTCTCTTGTCCTGTTTGTGTCTGTGCAGGCCCCCACTTTGTTGCCGTGAGTAACAAGAATGAAATCCTGGTGACAGATTTCCACAATCACTCTGTGAAGGTACACAGCACTCCTTTTTTTTCTACTCCCTTTTTTTAAATCTTTGAGCTGACGACAAGTTTGTGCAACCAGTAAGCAAAACATGCTTGAACAACTACAACCTGAAGTCCTTTCATCAAATGCTTTCAGCATTCAGTTGTCCTTCTTGGTTATCATAAAGACCCAGTGGCAGAAGGAAGAGAGTTGTCTGGATAGCTTGAGGCAAACTTCGCAATCAAAACATGTGGCTTGTTTTGTCGTTAGATTTTTTGGAGCTAAATCCACATCAGAATGGCTCCTCGCCAGTCCAGACCTGTCCTTTTTAATCTGTTATCCCCTTATAACTAATACTGGTGACCGACTATGCTGCTATCTGCATGTATGTTACAGGACAAGATTATTATTAGTTGATCCTCAGATCAAGTGTTGAATATTCCTTCTTTTGAGAGTTTTTGAGAGTATTTTAACTTATGCGCGTCTTGGTCCTTTGTCCTTAGGTGTACAATGCTGACGGGGAGTTCCTCTTCAAGTTTGGTTCCCATGGCGAAGGGAATGGCCAGTTCAATGCACCCACCGGCGTGGCAGTGGATACCAATGGAAACATCATTGTGGCAGACTGGGGAAACAGTAGAATACAGGTGGGTTTTGTCATACATGGATTATTACTCTCACTAACTCTTTGTCATGCATGGATTATTACTCTTACTGAGCCTTTGTCATGTATTGATTATCACTACTAGAGTTATTCTTCTTCCTCCTTCTTTAAATAATACCACTACTACTGCTAGTACCACTATTGGTGTTTGGACCACTAGTACTCCAACAATAGCTACTTCTACTATTGCTACTGCTGCTACTACTACCGCTATTGCTAATACTACTGCTACTACTACTACTACTATTACTACTACTACTACTACTATGTATGTTGCTTTAGCAAACATAATCACCCAAACCAGTTATTTTCCTATGTTTTTTTTATGCTGTTAGTTTAGTAAATAAAACCTGTTTCTTTGGATGTGTGGCAGGTGTTTGACAGCTCAGGGTCGTTCCTCTCTTACATCAACACCAGTGCGGATCCACTGTACGGCCCTCAGGGCCTGGCTCTGACCTCAGATGGCCACGTAGTGGTGGCGGACTCCGGGAACCACTGCTTCAAAGTCTACCGCTACCTGCAGTAGGGCCATGGGCCCCCGCAGTGTATCAGACCTCTCCACTATGTACACCACAGGAGGCAGGCAGGCAGGCAGGACACCTGACAGGATGCTGGAGTCTCTCTCCTCTGCTCTCTCAGTTTCAACATTTTGCACACTCCATGGAGCCTTCTAAGCAAGCCTGCATCTGTGGTGAGGACAAAGCTAGAGATTTTAACAGAAGTTACAGCATGTGCACTTTCTTCTTTTGACTTTCTACTGATGAAGACTACAACAGGATATATATATATATATATATATATATATATATATATACATGCCATAATGGGTTGCAGTATCATAATTATATCGAAATATGGTTACGGTTATGGTCAAACACAAAGAGCAACCTCACCAACAAAAGCACAGACGTGGTTTAGGGAAACAAATTAACATGCACATACAGAGTGCAAATGTTATAACTGGTGGTTTTGCAAAACCCCAGATATGACAGACGGCACCTTTTGTCGAGCCATGTTAATGCATCACCTATACCAAACTTCTCTTTATCAGTTACTTGTTTTGCTCCTTGGGAGATCCAAAATACGTTTGGTCATATCCTATAACTACAACAGTACTTGTGTTAAAGCTGTGTATTTGTATCTTCACGCATATAAATATACTCTATCTGTACATATGCATAGGTGTGTATATGTATATATAAACATACATAAGTGTAACCTATACAGTCACAGAGCCACTGGACGGTCCTCTCAACTGGTCTATAATAAAATGTGTTTCTTTCACCGTAGAGATTTTTACTGTAGACCAGTGGTCTCTTCACGTGCATGTACTCCCCCATAGGAACTGAACTGGTCAAAAGATCAGATCCGGTCAGCTGTGTCAGTGTTTAGGGCAGCTGTGTTTGTGTGTGTGTGTGTGTGTGTGTGTGTTTGTGTGTGTGTGAATATGTGCTGGCTATGTCCTGGGTTGAAGTACTGTATACTGAAGACACTCTCAATAGCACAGCACATTTGTGCACATTCAGGCTCTGTGCTGTTTTTGAAACATTTACATCAAAAAAGGAGCCCAAAATTTTTTTTTTTCTTTCTTCCTTTTCTACATTTTCTCTTCTATAAATTATTTTTCTATTTGAAATCATTTTCCTCTCTGCCAAACATCGTATCGGCACATTGATAGCATATGACAGATTACATGCCCTGCCTTTAAGAACTGTTTGCTTTCATGTGTCAAGAAAACATTGCCAAATGTTGTCATAGTTTGGTTTGTTGTTACTGAAAATATACAAAGGTGATTATCACTAAGTAAATGTATATGTTTATGTCTCCCTGTATATAATTTCATCATATATATATATATATATATTATAAAAGCATATGTTGATTCAGTAAATAACAGTGTGGCAGAAAAAAAAACACCAGCAATGTGCCAGTATTGTTTAAGTGTTAGTATTTATTTTTAACATATCCCACAGGTGTTGTTTTCACAAAGCCTCATTGTTCTGATGAGATACTGTGCACGCTTACCACTGGTTCTGGCCAGGGACTCATTTAAAAATTGACCTTTGTCTAGAAACAAACAAACAAACAGACAAATAAATAAATAAATAAATACACATTTAATATAACAGATACAAATACACACTGCATTGTGTTCTTGTACAAAACGCTGCTGATAGACTAGTGGTGATACAAAGGCTTACTACAGTGTATTACACATATATCCATGCAGGCGTTACTCTCTTCTGTGCATGTTGATTATGATTTAACCAGCTGTTTGAGTGGTGAAAGTGGTAAAACCTTTGTGAAACTATTTACCATACTAGACCAGAGGAGTATACTACAACGTGAGTTCAGTAGTTTGTAGTTTGTTGAGCCTGAAGCTTGAAGTATGTTCAAATTTGATCAAGGCAAACAATGCTGGTGGACTTTTCTTTAGCCCTGTACATTTAAATGAAATTTAAAAGAAAAATAAATACATTACAAATGTATTTTTCCCCTCTGTAAAAATAGCTAATTGTTTACTTTGAACTGTAAACAAAATGGCAAGCATGAAGGAAAATTCTCAAAAATCTTTGCCAGAGCCTGCTGAATTTCTCGTTCTGTAGTATACTCCTATGGTGCTCTTACATGGCATCAACTGCTAGGTGCTGTTTATCAGTGGCTGTATATGCTCCTCCAATATTCTTTTACTCGGCCTGTTCTTTTGTTTTATTTTTTGTACGAAGCATGATAGTAGTGACTGGTCTGGGAAAACTCAAGTAATAATTTAACATGGAATAAAGTCTGTAAACAAAATAGTTGTGCATTACAGAGAGAAACGCACTTGCGTGTTGAAGTTCCTATGGCAAACTACCATTGTGTGGAAGAGAGATTGTACATATTAAACACTTGACAAACCTTTGCTGGCTACTGTGGTGTCTGCATGTGTTTTAATAATGTTGATTGTAGTGGGACATCATAGCTAGCATGTTAAAGGTAAAATAAACTAGGTTATAGACACTTTATTATCGGTACAACATCAGTATCACCAGATATCGGGTTAAGAATTGTAAAATCATCATTGCTTGGTATGAAAATTTCTGCGGATTGACTGTTGTTATTAAGCTCTGGTATCTGTTTAAAGGCAAGAAAATACTTTCCTTAATGAAATGCAATCATAGCAAGACGTGTCCACTTCCTGCCTCAAAACCTACTTATCTTGTCTTGGCCGGCATCCTGTTTCAGTAGAATATTGCAACAACCTTACACACCTATCTAACGGCACACAAAGTTACGTTCTGATTCCTTCCCGTCAAGTTCAGTGCAGTCAAAACATATATTTTCTCCAGTTAAATTTTATTTTTTTCAAATAATAAAACTGCAGTTATGATTCAATACATATTGTAATTGTAATACTAAAGCATCATTTTCTCACACAGTTAAAGTTAAAATATTCACAGTTCCAATGTGCCACCCTGCCCCCACCCCTTTAAGTAATGTTTCACAATGGCATAAAATGGCCATTAAACTCTTGTGACAGAACATGTACTACACAAACCAGCCGTACAAACATAACGTTTGGAGAAGAGGCTTACAAAACAGACAAGAGGAAAAGTAGTACGTCTAAAGGGAGGTTGTGTATCAGACCCTTGCCACTCAATGTAGGGGTACAGGGGAGAGAGCATGTTTCTTTGAATAAGAAAATATGGCAATTTTGACAATGTGAACGTGACCATAAAACAGACCTCTCACAAAATGGAGTTAAAGGCCTGTGCCCCAACGAAACACATGCACAAACACACACACACACTCACAAAAATTAAGAGATGCACCAATGGAGCTCAGTGGTGTGTTTCCCTTTCCTTCACAAGGAAGGAAAAGTTCCCTTGCTAGACAGCTATATGGTTAGCCCTGTCAACTCCATTTAATTTTATGACAGCAAAAACATGAAACATCGGACAGCTTGGGAAGCTTTGGGCTGGAGATGGCAATTAAAAGGCTCCAGCCCTTTGTGGTTAGTTTTCTGTCTGCCAGTACGTCTTTCCCTCTATAGGACAAGGTTAAAAAAAAACTAAAAAAAAAAAAAAAAACTGTAGTGGTGCCATCTAAATAATCAGCTGTTAGAATTTTGTGTAATTTTATGTGATCTCTTGTTCCCATTTCTAACTATCAAATGAATAATCCCCTTTTGTGTGAGGCTCCAAGTTATCTATACAGCTGAGGCTGTACAGAATGTTCAGTAAACAACCGGCGTGGCCTGATGGGGCCCCAGAGGTCGCCTTGATCGGTGATCATGTGTCGATGCTTGTTAGGTGCCGATCTTTGGTATGTGCATGTCCAGAATTTGGAAAATACATGCACATACCAAAGATCACACAAAAGGGGATTATTCATTTGATAGTTAGAAATGGGAACAAGAGATCACATAAAATTACACAAAATTCTAACACAGCCCAAGATAAATACCCTTAGGATAAGTTTTATTTTTTTCCATCATTATTGCTGCTAAATTTCAGTAAGTTTGCTGTCTTCAAAGGATCAGTTACAGCTCCTAGGAGCAAATAACTCAGTACATGATAAATGTAACTGCTGTACTCTATGTACTTTCAAATGCCACTAACCCGTGTGGACCGCTTTTGATAATCCCTCATACCTACAACTGAGGTCTGTCTGGAAAACTATTTTTAATATATAAATATAAATGATAATGGTTGCTATTACAATAGCTACTGCAGTTTAAAAAAAGATTCAGGAAATGATGCCTAAATCAAACATGATAACTCTGATAAACCAGATAGAGCGAAAATTCAGAATTTGGGAGCGTGTGCATACACGCACACACACACACACACACACAAACGCACGCACGCACACACACACACAAACGCACGTAGACCTTGCAATAAGAAATGGCTTCTTATAAATATTATTGGTGCACCTCTATCATTAAATGTCTTGCATCCTAAAATCATCAATCCTTAAGAAACTAAAAAGATTATTCCAGTGCCTGCACTTCTTACAAATGTTTGTCACTCCACGTGAATAAAATCTACACAAAAAGTAGCAAAGCAAAAACAAAATAAAAAACAAACAAACAAACAAACAAAAATGCTCTGTATGAAGTAGTAAATCTAGTAGTAACCAGGTTTATGCTTTAAATAAAATGAAACAATGCGTAACATAAAATGAGAAGACTCGAAAGGAGCTTATACCTGTGCTAACTAATGTGCTAAATAATGTGCCCCATAAGCTATTTACAATGAGATTTCAATGGGGAATACATACAGTTATAGGAAATCATGACTGTAAGAAAACTGTCTGTCAGGGGTAACCATTTAGTACCGTATGCGTTTTCTGTCAGCATTTTGCGTTCTGCATGTTTCTGTGGTTTTGAACGTCACAGATACGCTGAAGTCAAGAGGCTGACATGCAGCACATCTGCGTGATTGTGGTCGTAGGGCTACATGGATTCTCAGACTCTCAGACAAATGAAAACACCCAAGTCCAAAGACCTTTGAAATTCTGGGAATCCAAAGCTTTAAAAAAGCAAATGCATCTCAGCCCTTAACAATCTGCAGATCCTAAGAGTTGAACGCAAGGCAGCTTTTTGTCACAACTCTCCTCATAAGTAAAATGCTGACACACACAAGGAGAATCCAGAAGGAGTTGTGTTTTACTTCCTTCGGCCTGCATGTACAGCTCTGGTTAGCACTTTAACGCTAAAACGATGTTTACCAGTGAAATCCCCCCCCCCCCCCAGACTCTCAATAGTAGTGGCAGATCTGGAGTCGGCTGCCAGGGTCGTTCTTCCCTGGACTGAAAAAGGGGGACACAGGCTCATCAAAGTAGGCGATGAACGAGTAGATGCGCTTCATGGTGACAGCATCATAGAAGGACACGCGGCCGCGGTCGTAGTCCAGAAAGACGCCCACGCGCGGGGAGTTCCAGTAGTCAGCCACGGGGATGCGGGCGTCCTCCTCATTGGCATAGAGCCGATCCTGCAGGCACAGGCTCCAGTAGCCTGCCGACGGCGACAGGTTGACGAAGCCCTTGCGGTTGCTGTACTCGGAGGTAACGCCCAGGTACCAGACGCCTTTGTCACGCACGTCCACCTCCCAGTAGTGCTGGCCGCTGGAGTACTGCGCGGTGGCCAGCACGCCGAAGAAGCGCGTGAAGCGCTGCGGCACGTCGGCCTCCTGTGAGCGCGTGCGCCCCTCCTCCACCTTGGTGTCGAAGTCGCTAATGGCCAGACATGGGTGCGCCGTGTCCAGGTCTAGTGTCAGATTCTGAGGCACTGTGAGAGTAAGCCAGAGAAGCAGAGAAAGAGAGGGAGGGAGAGAGAGAGAGAGAGAGAGATGACTAATGTGATTCTCTGCCAAAAACGGCATGATTTGGGCTGGTGGCTCAGTGCTGTTGCTATAGCTGTGCTGTGTCAAGGGAGGGGAAGTAGAGCTGGCCCACTCACTTGGAGATGGCGAAGATGTAGTATTCAGTAATGACACTAGAAATCCTACTGTGTGGACAATGTCCTACTGAACTGCTGCTCCATATTGACTCACTGGGCACACAGGCTTAAAGCATTACAGGCTAAAATCTCCAGTGGGGAACACAGCCCTCTGTGCTGCATGAGAGAAGCTCAAAAATAAAGCCACACAACCAAGAACACAGTAGTAACTCTGACTAATACCATCTGGGCATATCTAGTTTCATACACCAATGTTCACGTCAAATAGGGGGGTGGTGGAATGAAGTTTTTGGCTCTCACAAACTTACGTGCTCAATTCATGACTTTCTCAATGGAGTGAACTAACTGGGGAAAGTGACATGGTAACTCCAACATTTTTTGAGTCGCGTCGTATGTGTGATTAATGAACCAATATTTAAGAATGATGTTATAACAATACAGACAATATATAACAACATTATAACATTGTAATATTAGAAAAGATTACCAAAAATATTCAAATTAAATGAAACATTTGGAAATTTGGATTTGGAAACCATAAGGTGCTTTGTGATAGTATCATTTGCCAGTTTGTAAGTAACTTTGTTACTGCATGATCTTCCCCAACATCTGGAATGTTCTTGACCGCAAATAGCGGAGGCTCAGTGGCATGTTCATGACGGTGAACGGTGGAGGCTGAGTGGAATGCAGGACACTTACTTGTATGCAAGACATGCATCATCTTCTTCCACATGATGAGCTGGAAGGGGCCTGTGAACTCCGTCCAATCAGGTGGGCAGTTGGTGGCCGTGACAGAAAGTCCTCCCTGGAATTGGCTATGGGGAAAAGGGAGAGGGTCTGAGTGGATCTTCGGTAAGGTCACAGTAGATAAGGGCACACGGAATTAGTTTTTGAAGAAAGGGTAATAGCCAGTGACACCCACCTTGAATACAACTTCCTGATGCTCTGTAGAGGCAAAGACAAAAAAAAATCAATTTTGTATTTCAAAATAGTCATACTGTACTTCAGTTTAAATGCAGAGATACACAATATCATCACCAGTAAGACCCCAACCAATCAACCTGTCAAGTGCTGCTGCCTGACCTCAAAGTTAGCTGAGTCGCTGAGTTGGGTCTGGATGTCCGTGATGGCCTTGTCCACGGACGCCTCCTCGCTGGTCACCAGCTTGAGGTTCTCGTCGAGCAGGGCCACGGTGGCCACTTCCTCCGCTTCCAGGCTTTCCAATAGATCGTCCTTCTCGTCCAGGAGAAACTGCACAAGTGCCCCGACATCCTCCTCGATCTTTTCCTTCAAGGCCTGTTTCTTCATCTGCATAACAGACACACAAAGGTTTCTTTTCTTGACTTTGTTTCACCCAACTTTCTCCCCAACTTGTCTCATATCGTTTTTATTCTTTTTTTTCCATTAATCATCATAGTTTTGGGCAAAATAGTGGTGTCAGCAAGAATTATATTTAGCATTAATTATATGATTTGTGTGTATGGCAAAGTACATAAAACAGGAAGTTCTATTATACACTGGAACTTCACAAACATCCTGCATAATAACTTTTCATTTTCCTATGATGTTTTGAAACTTGTGCAGATACTATTATCATCATTATCTATCCACTAACCTGTAATGTCATACAGAAACATATCTCTTGAGCAGACATAACATGTTCTTTGTTTGGATAATACCTTTGTATCACTTTTGGCCTGCTCGTCCATGGCCTTCACTCTGGAGCACATTGACTTTTGCCAATTCAGCTTGATAAGCCTCATTCTCAGCTCACTCTACACAGAGAGAACAGAACAGACCACAGTACGTCACATAACACACTGAACTGCCACCATTTCACACAGGAAAAGACACACCAGACTTTGCAGCCTTACAATTTGAATTTAACACATAACTAGTTGTGAAATTAGATTACAGGCGCATGCTTGTAACACACTGCTTGCTGAGAAGAAACAACCACACTCACAAATACACACAGCCACACACACCAAACGTTAGTGTCAAAAAGTTCCAACAGGTTTCTGCCTAATAAAAATCCTGATTACAAGCAGCTGAGACATTATTTCAGCCAATTGCTTTAGCTTTACCAATAATAGCTGAATGGAACTACACCAACAACATGACTATTACACTGAAACGATTACAACTTAGTATAGACTGGATGCCACGGCTGTTCATTGAATTCCAAAAACACAAGCCCTGATTCATAGTACGTCTTCACTGGTAGAAAAAAAGAACAGTGTAAATGACTACACAGAAATGCACTACAATGAAGTAAAGGCCTGACATTTCTGAGATTCACTTGCTAGAACTGAGGGCAAAGGTATTTTTACTCCATGATCATTTGCGGATTGGGCAGTATGGCAGATCAGAGGTGGGGATCTCATTTCTTGGCCTTTTAGCAGAATTAAAACAAACTCAGATGTAGAGAAGTACAACATGTTAAAGCACTGGTTCTCAAACTGGGGTCCGCAGCGCATTGCCAGGTGTCCGTGAAACACTTTGCTACAAAATAGCATCGTGTATCTAACTGAACAAATGGATATAATCCAGTATGGTTAAATTTATGTGGCAATTATGTGTTATGTGAAAATTTTTGTGTTGCATGAGGGATCCCTGGTCCAATAAATTTGTTAAAGCAACACTGTGTAACTTTTCTCCACTATTTATTTGGTGCCATTTCCAAATAAATGTGGATGGCATAAACTTTTGTGAAGGGTGGATACACAGAGATGTTACGGGTGGAGGAAGGGAAACCACCACAAAATAAAAGAAAGCCTTTACAAAATGACATTACTGACTGTACTGCCATCACACATCAATTAGCATCTTCTAGCAATGCCAATAAGGCTTTGGAAAATGCTTTAGAGGGTTTTGTGTGCCTTTTAGGTAGCTAGTCCACTAGTTTTACACACAAAACTACATAATATTGCTTTAAGTTCTTCAAGGTAAAGGTAGCTAGACTTTTAACTCAAATCCCACCTTCATGTCTTCCATGACCTCTGGTAACGGAGCCACTTCATGGTGTCTAAAAAAATTAAGCAGAACAAGAACAAGAAAATGAAGCAGAAGAATAAATTAACCATATTAAGCCATTATTTAGAATTTTTGACTTGCAGATTACCTACAACTGCTCTGACAAAATCAGATCAAAAATGAAAGGTGGACTATAAGTCTATGGGGACGTAAAAACTATATTTACCCACAATATGACGCTCAATCTCCGTACAAGCTAAACAAAGTTGATGGTGTTTTTACCTATGTGCCCTGGACTCTCTACACACAACGCAGATAGGTTTACTGTCAGTGTGGCAATACAGCTTCAGTTCTTCATGATGTCGATCGCATTTCCCATCCATTTTGATGGCCTTTGATGGTGCAGCTGGCTTAACTGTTTTCAGACAGTCAAATTCACTCAATTTGTCGACTAGATTCTTCACCAGGTAATTCTTGGTAAAGCTCATCTTACCAAATACCTACAGACAGAAAACAAAACACAGAGGCAAGTTAAGGTAAGACATCTTTCAATTCAATCCAGGTGAAAGCGACCAAAACAAAATGCCAACCCATTCTGTTCTCTTGACAGGAATCCAGAAGATAGCCAACGCTTACCCTTTCCCTTTCCCCAAGCGATCAATGCATCAACTTCCAGATTGTGTAAACACTTCAGCACTTACGTTAGCTTGCTTGCCAACTACGCTAATGTTGATAAGCTAGAACACGTCCAGCCTGTGTGTCCGATAACTGTCTTACTATAGCATCAATTTTTACAAGACGCAAATGAAAAGTGGTCATGTAACAAAACATTAATTGTTAACTTTAACTACCGTCTCGTATCCTTCCAACATAGCTAGCTGTTATCATACTGCCACCAGAATAACTTAACATTAGCCTCTGGAAGACGTAGCTTACCATTCGGCATTCCGGACATTGATAACCAATATCATCGCCACCGTTTTCTTCCCAGTGCATAAGGATGCACACACGGCAGAAATTGTGACCGCATTTCAAGATCACTGGGTCATTGAAATAATCTAAACATATTGCGCAAACCAGTTCCTTCTGTAGCTCCCCTCTGGTTTTCTCAGCTGCTGTAGCCATGTTCACTGACCAACACAAGAGATTCTGAGAGAGGATGCGGGAGGAAAGCGGAAATACTAACAGCGAATCGGATTCCGGGACCTTTGGATCAGGTTTTCACGCGATTGTAACCTGAGTTACACCCTATCCTGGCGTTGTCAGAACAATGTAAAATTTTAATAGAATACGATCAGTCTTAATCACACTGTTAAGTTTCGCAGAAGTAGAAATTTATCAAGATGATGATGATGATGATAAAAATATCAATTTCTAACCACTAGAGGGAGTAAGTTGTCCATGTTCCAGAGAAATGGTCTTGTTATTTTCCATGCCAATCAAGAGACCATTTTTTACTATGCCTAATTATGGTGCCACATTTGCAACATGACAAGATGTTCAAACTGTTCTGGCTGGATGCAAAGCAGCACTTTACGAACATGTTGATGTCATTTTTGAAAATAAAAAATGAATGAAGCATTCCATCATTCCAAATGAATAATTCAAAGTTTCATACGTGAAAATTCGTGCAGAAAATAAATTTACTAAAAGGACAAAAAACAAGGTTTTTTTTTTTTTAACTGGCCGTGGCGGTTCTGTTCATGTAGCCTAGCAGTGCCTAGAATTCTGAACACTCGTACGAACTGCTGCACAAACTGATGAACGATCAGATTCGTAGGGTGCAAATACGTCTCTCACTGAACAAAAGACGCACCATACAATAGCCAATGGCTGTTCAATAACAGATGAGGCGGTCGTACTTTTTCTAACGTATAAACAGAAGGGCTGCACTATCGCCGGCGTGCCAATGAGAATCCCTTTGCGTGCCAACTGTCTGCCGACTCTATACTGTGTGTGTGTGTGTGTTTTGTTACTCGGGTCAACTTGCACACAACAGGGTCATCACAACACAACATACACACTGGAAATAGCACAATTTTATTGAATCATTTAAAAGAACATGTATAGTGTGCTTCAGTGTTTTGATACAAAAATGGATCATTGGAAGAATTTAACACCTGACCACTTCCCAAACACACAATATTTATCTATAAATAGATGTGCATACACAGACATATGTAAACATACATTAGACCTCAAGTAAACCTGGTGCTGACCATAAAAAATAAAAAATACACTGCTCAGTAAAAAGAATGACATAATAAAACATGTCAGAATAATGATGCAAGGAAAATCTTTGTGTTTTCAGATTGCATTGCATAGCAAGCTCAAATGTGATTGTAAGTGAAATTCGTGTTTTTCCCACATGTTATGCATTGTGTCAAATGGTACAAGCACAATCATTTGACTGTCTGCAAATAAAAGTCAGACTATTTAATAGTTTTGTTTGAAATATAACCATTGATACATTCCAATGTGATTGTGCTTGCAATTTTTCCAGCTACCCCAGTGTACAATCAAAAAGTCTGACAAATAAAATCTGACAATATTGTAACAATGTAATCTGTATTATGAACCTTAAATCCAAGTAATTGGCTGTAGAGCCAAAATCTGTACTCTTTTTAATTCATCAGTGGCAAAAAAAAATCCTGATATAGTGTCCTATAAGGGGGAAAGGGAATAAGTCAAACATCAGAAGTGAAGGAGGTGATGTGGAACGACTGGAATATGTGATCTCACAAATGTTACAGTGACACACAAAAAAACTACAGGAATCTATACTGTAGCCTGAGCAGACACAGCAATGTCATGCTTGAGACATGAAACACCTAGACATCCAGTTTTATTCCATTTACAAGTAATAGACATTTAGAAAATTGAGATGAGTTTATCTGAAATCATTTTGAATATTAAATAAACTTTAAAATGTTCTACTTTTCAAGGGCACACAACTCACACATACATTAACAATTATGCCAAAAAAATGGGGAGAGTTGTAATGTGGTAGTACTGTGGTAGTCACTTTCTAGACACTAAAGAACCCAATGGTCTTTCACTGATAATACTTTCAAACATAAGTGTTATTCTTTGAAATCAATGCATGTTTTCACAGACTTGCCACCATCATTTAGATCAGACCAAAAAGGCTTTATTTTATAATGGAAGTTGTTTATAATGGAAGTTGTCTTAAAAATATTTCTCTCAGCAATTTATGAGGGAAGTTTTTTTTTTCTGGACTGCTCTAGTAGACTTCTGATTTGAATGGGTGACTATTGAGAGGCACTTGCAAAAAGAACAGGGATGACAATATCAACAAAGTGGCACACTCACTCACACACACACACACACACACACACACACACACACACACACACACACACACACACACCTATAAAAGAGCGTAAAACCCTGTAGGGGTGTATTTTCCTTTGTCTTAATTGTCCATTAAACCTCTGAACTGTTAGCACTGTCGTAGGACTTGTCTGTCACCATCACTGGCTGCATACTGCCCGAGGGCTTGGGCACCTTCTTGGCCCCGCTCTGACGGGAGCGCAGCACCAATGCAAGGACCACCACCAGCAGCACAGTGAGCAGGAGACCCACCAGGGCACCCGCCACTGTCACTGCATCCTCCTCCCCACGCTTGCTGCTCTGCTCCCGGGGCAGCACGCCATCCGCCAGGGGCTCACTCGCGGAGTTCGCCCGCCGGCGGCTGCGGTCCAGGGCAATGTGCATGATATTGGTGCCCCGGTTGTTGCCAGCACCAATGTCCTCCACCACGGCGGGCACCTCGTCACCTGCGGCCCTACGGGGCCGTGAAGGCAGAGCAGGCAGGTTGTCACCCGACACCACCGAGTGATACTCCAGGCTTCTCTTGCCAATGCCACGGTTGGCATTCTCCTTGGAGCGCACAGTGTAGATGGTGTGGATATACCACTCCCTCCCTGCTGCCACCTACAGGATACATGGAGCATGTAAAAATATGGTAAGTCTTATAAGATATTTAATGGAGCATGACATTATGGTAGGCCATTTATGGTAAGGCATTTACTGGGGCCCTGTTGAAGTTACTTTCAGTTACGTAATTGTGTTCTAAACATATTAGAAAACATTTGCTATGTTACTGTACATCAATTAACACAAATCTGATGGTGTGGGGGAAGCAATTCAGTGCAGCTGAAGTCAGACCTGGAACATGGCAGCTGAGTCGAGCCTGAAACCATCAGAGCCTGGCTGCTTGACTAAGGCCATGGCTGATGGGTCATCCACTGCCAGAAGGGCATTGAATGGCACATCCCCAAATGACGTGGCCTGAGTCTCTGGCTGAGCTTTGTCCTGAAATAAACCAGAGGGCATCAGAAGTATTGTCAGACATCACACCACTGGTAAAACTAAACAACACCTCTAAAATCCTGAGAGAAAATACAAAGCTTTGTGTGTGTGTGTGTGTGTGTGTGTGTGTGTGTGTATGTGTATATGTGTGTGTGTGTGTGTGTGTGTGTGTGTGTGTGTGTGTGTGTGTGTGTGTGTGTGGTGTAGGACTTACAATGATCTTGAATCTGTACAGGAGGGATGGGGAGTCTGCCAGACAGCCAAACTCAGACTTGCTGGGGTTGTACTTGGGCACGTAGCCGTCGGCTCCAGTGCACAGGAACACTTTCTCAATGCTGCAGTGGAAAGAGTCTCCAAGGTTTTGCACAGGGTCAACCATGACTCTTCCATAAATCATCTCACCTGAATGAAAAGGAGACATAAACAAACTAAACAAAGGAATAGCTGGTCTGTAACTGTTATAAGCATAACAGAAAATGAAGCATCCACAGTCAATTTATTATACAAAAAAAGTACCATCACTGACACGTGATACTTGATACGTGATGCATTGCTACATGTTTAGAAAACCTTCATGTGACATGGTGTTTATAGTTACTTTGTTGGATGGTATGGGAAATTACATTGCAAACCAAGTTATGGGTTTTGGAAATGCACACTTGAATGGGTGTGTGTGCTGCATACTGTAAATGACTTTAAAAGGTAAGACTTTTTCAAATGTATTTTTGAAGGTTTCTGTTGGCTCACCCTGTGAGAAAGCGGTGTCACTCTCTTGCCCAAAACCCATAGAGCCGTCAGACAGCCAGAGGGACTTCTTGGACAGCAGGAACATCTGCGTGTTCAGACTGAATTCCACAGCCACGGGGTCACTCACCTAAAGAATAAGAGAAATCAGTCAAAACGGCTCTAGCTGGGCTCTGTAGCAAATGCATTTATGTTTAGAATATAACAGTGACATTCCACTTGCGCCCCTGAGAGTGTATTCTGTTTGATTGTATTATGTTGGCCCACTAGAAAGAAAGCAGGCTATATGTTTTCATTACTGAACACTGCATTCTGATTAATCTAACTACTGGCAACCAATTGGGCACTAAATCATTTTAACATGACTAATGTTGGCTTTTCAACTTAGGGCTGTTATATAAACTTTCTTTACAATAATTAGCCTATGCACTGTTTACTCTGTTAGTCACTAAGTCACTTTGTCATCTACCAAATTCTATCCCCATGAGCATGAACACTAAGCTAATGTAACATAAATCCTTTGTTTTGTGTACTGAAAGAGCACTAAAAACAGAGTTGGGGAGCCCTGAATGTTTCTGGACGGAGGCTCTGGATTATGTCAGGAATTATAACTTCTGGAGGGCAAGGAATGTTAGGAAGGGTTCAGGGTGAGGTGTAGTGTCAGGATCCTCAGGCTTTCCCCCCGCTGTCTACCTGCTGGAAACGAATGTCCATGTCAAAGGTGATGGGCTCCCTGGGGTTACACACAGGGGGAACAGAATACTCCACATTCATGGCAGCTGTGCAGGGAATCAGCTTTACAGTGTAAGTGCCTGAGTAATCACGCACCTATAAAACATGAAAAGTGATCAAGATCAAAAGTCAGATAGAATGTACATCGATACAATGAATAGGTTTAAATATACTGTAAACAGGCTGAAATCTTTTTTTTTCCACAGTTAAGAAAAAAACATTTTTAAAAGTTTTACGATGAGTATAGTACAATTGTTTTGCGGCATCAGCAAAAGGAAATGAGTCTGTCCAAAGTTATATATTGCAGTTAATGAAGTCTCCAAAGTAGGATTCTAAATTTGCAGACCAACAGTCTAGACTTCTGAACATCAAAGCCAACTCTCTGGCATCCTCGTCATTCAAGCACTTGAATAACCTCTCTGTCTCTACAACTCATTTCTGTTGGTGAGTGTAAAACACTTACAGCAAAGTCAGACAAGAACATCCACTGTTGGACTGGCTGGTTGTATGTGGGCTCGGTGCGCACCAGGGAGAGGTTAAAGGTCAGAGCAGGGTGGTTCATGCTCATGACCATAGATCTGCTGGATGCTGGGGAGGAAAATACAGTTGTTGAATGAAGATGAATGGCAAACGCATGGAATATCAATCTACCAATAGAGAGAGTTTCTTAACCCAATGCAAAATACAGTATCACTTGTTTGAAGTGTTGTACATACCTCTCTTATCCTCTCTCTTGTGACGTCCTTTGCTCCCTTTGACAAACAATAAAAAAGATTATTACATTCTTTGGAGTTTTAGAAAACATTTAGAATGGCAGATATGACACTGATGACTGTATGTAGCAATGTTTACCCAGAAGACACTGGATATTTAATTCATGGTTACAACTTTAGTGTTCTGGTCAAAAATGACCGGAGCATTTTTAACTTCAGATAACGTATTTATTATCAATGATTATCATAAAATTTTGTGCTAGACCTCGGTATCAACTTATGCTCTCTTGAATATTACAATTTTAAAACTTTAGTGTACTAATTATGGCCTGTAGGCCTTGCTGAACGAAGCCAATGTAATTAAGTGAGGGAGAGATTTCATTGGAAATTTTGGTGGAGGCTGTCACTGGAAGCAAAAACAGGGAGTAAGGGGTGTGTGTATGTATACACTTACACTGTCTATCTAATCTGTAGGTAAGACTGTGCCTGAAAACAATTTTTGTACATTTACTGCGGTCTCACCCATTCATTTTCTTATAGTCTAGTGATTTTTGACTGGAACACCACAGGTGTAACAAAGTTGAATATCTCACCAAAAATGTTAAGAAATTTGTATTGTAAATGTACATAAAATTTGTGTTATGTGTTCAGATAGCCTGTATGAACTAAGTCATGGAGCCCCATGACCATCCAGTTAGACTAAATACATTGTTGAGAGTGAAAAAATGTGATTTGGGACATGTGATTTGGGAGGATTAAGTGTTACCTGTGTAATATATAAATAATAATATCTATAGAAAAACCGCAAGCCTTACCTGGGTGAGACTCCACAAACAGACCCCTGAAGCGGGCCTCTGTACGGAAGTGGACCATCAGTCGTCCCTGTTCATTGATCCTCATGCTGGTGGGGTACAGGGCACCTAGAGATGGAGGCAGATGGGAACATTCACGCTGTCATTTCAAGACACAGCAACTCAGTTTCCCTTATCTTGTGTTTTTTTTTTTTTTACTTCTAAAAATCACATTTTCAGCAGATCTATAAATTAAATCAGGGATTATGTCAGGGACATGCTCCCCTCTCATATACAAACCATCAGTTGCATTTCCAGGATAGGAATCAGTAGAACTAGTAGACAATTGAATATGTGATCTACTCTATCTCGAAGCTTCTCGACCTTCTCTGCCCACTCTCTGTCGCTCACCTTGTAGCTCTGCCTGTGGTGGGCTCCCGATTCCGTCCTGCCACAGGATGGCCGTGTCGTAGGTGAAGGTGAGCCGCAGCTCAGACTGCAGGTCAAAGTGCTGCCAGCCGCCGATGCCCACGGGCGAGTGGAACACGTAGGAGACGTGGAGGGGCACGCGCAGTGTCACATAGGACTGGACCAGGTTCAGCACCTGCACCGCAGACACAGTTGGCACAGTTAACGTGAGAGAGCTACATTTCACACTGTTACCTCCCATATACTCCACTTACTCCAATTCAGCAAAACATGGAACAGGTCACAGCATGTAAAAACACTATGTCAAGTTTACAGTCTAATTGTTATGACAGGATGTAATTATTTGGAAGCAAAAACATGGACTTTGTATACATTCCAGCTCCATATGGATTTCAAAGTTACTCTTTGGAAACATCATTTTGCCTCTGGCAACTCCTCTGCTAACAGATCTCACTGTCGTGGCCTAACAGCTGTAGCGGTGAGCTATGGGCTACAACTATCTGTAAATGAGCGGTTAAATAATGAAATGTTCCAACCTATTACCTCCAGACAGTGAGCAATGTCAGAGCACTGAAAACAGAACACTTAGAACAACTGCAAACCACAAACATGTCATAGCAGGGAACATTTTCAGCAATTATGACAGTTCCATCTGGTTGTTTTTCTTCCAAACTACCACTAGAGGTCTCTGCTTATCTTCATTATGCTGGTAGTCAATGGCTGTCACTGTCAGCCCAAGAGATGGCTACCTGCCAAGTGTTTGCCACAAGAAATGTGATTAGCTGCCTTCAGCGATTCCCTTTAAACACCTTCGTAAAATATTCTGCAGTGTCACAGAGTGAATTAACAAGTCTTGAAAAACACAAGCACATTTTCAAACGGTGTGATCCACTCAGACACCAATTTACAACCAGACACTAACTACACACCATCACTTAAAACGAGCCAAATGGGAATGAAAGGTGTGAACCAGAATTGACGCCCCTCCCCCACCACCACCCGTTAAACAAATACCTATGTAAATAAGGAAAATAAAATCAACATTGCCTTCTGGGAAGTGCTTTTCTCAGTTGTTTTCGTCAGAGGTGTCACAAAAACATTGTCTGAGAGGAGAGAGTGTCTGAAAGACATGTGGGGTGCCCGGGCTGACAGTGCCTCTTTAGCCTGGTGACACTGATGAACCCTAACGAACGCTAACGAACCTTAACTAACCCCTAATGGCCCCAACATGGGCCACTAAGCATGCTAAATCCCCCACTGATCATATCCCATTTCATGTTTAACAGCCAGCGGTCAGGAGGGGCAATTAGTTGTGACCTTTACTCAGGAGATCAGAGGAGTACATGTGTATTTGTTAGTGTGTGTGTGTGTGTGTGTGTGTGTGAGTGTGCACGCATGCATGCTTGTGTTTGTAGTGAATAAAAGAAAGAACAAGGACAGAAAGAGAAAATGAGAGAAAGAGAGAGAAAGAAAGAGAGTGAGAGAGAACAGGGGCAGACAGAGAGACAAACAATGAGACAGAGAAAAAAAAGGATCTGCGGGGCATCCAAAGAAATGAGGTGATGTCTGCCAGCACAGCACAACACAACACAACAAAAGCACCGGGAACTCGTACATCGCCACTACACCCAGCAGTGTGAGGCAATGTTTACAAAGGTGGAGAGGCCTGACGCCAGAGGACCAGGTGCCCAAAACAGACCTCTATGATCCGCACCGAAACAGCCTGCCTGCCGACTTGGACAAGAAGTGAACCGCTAAGTGGGACATGAGTTGGGAGAGGCTCGGTGTAATATTCATGAGTCTGTGCATGTGTGTGTCGTCAGAGCCTTTTAAAAACCTAGGAGACACTAGACCCAAACCATCTGCATAATCATCGTGCCGCACTTATTTGTACCCATCTGGAGTGAATCTCTTCTGTGAGTTGAAGAAATGATCTGCTATGGCAGAGGGCTGACTGGAAAACATATGAATAATTGAATGACTGCAAGCTATCAAAATGCTCAGTACAAATAGATCATTTTTAGGAAGAAAATGTGGCATTGGGCACCAGCACTGATCTGTGGGAAAGGCTTCAGCACAGAGAAAAAAAAAATTCAACCCATATCTCTGTTGTTTGAGGTCACCAAAGAGTAGAACCTGGTTTTACGTAGAAAAAAGAACAAGAATATTTGGTATAGCATAGACTGAATAGCAGCTGCACTCAAAGCAGGTCAAATCCAATAAAATTACACTCAACAGAACGTAACAGTAACCAGTAGTTTTGGGTGTTGGGGGATGGGGTGTGGGGGGGGCCTTCATACCCCATCTCTCCAACTCAATTCCTGTCACTCACAAAAAAGCCCCCCAAAAATATCTTAAAAAATACAGGACATCTGCAACATGGCACTGCTGCCAGTCAGTTTAATGCACACCTGCACTTGAGACTCACCTGTCCATCAGTGCCGATGGAGCCTCCGCAGTCCGTGAGCAGCTCGGACATGTCGTAGTAGCTGACGAACTCCCAGAGGCAAGCCTCCAGGTTGAGGTTGCGGTAGAAACGCAGGGCGCCGGCACCCCTCATGGCAGTACTATACTGGTAGGGCGAGGTCTCGCCGATGCTCTCGGGGTTGCGTGTGTCCTTGGTGATGAAGCCGTAGCGCGTGCTCACCTCGCTGTAGTCCAGCAGGTTGGAGCAGCGGTGGTTGCCCACACGCGTGCCATCAGGACTGAGGGTCAGCTCGAAGTTGGACAGCGGACGCGTAGAGATCACAGGTAACATACCTGAGGCAGACGGAGAGACAGGGAGAGGGGGACGGAGAGAGAGTGTGTGAGAGAGAGAGAGTCAGTGAGACAGGAAGGAGGAGGAAGAAAGAAGGAAAGAAAGTCGAGGGAAGAAATGGGAAAGATGAATGAATGGAAAGGTTGAGTTGGAGGAGATAGAAAGACAACCAAAGAAAGAAAGAACGAATAAAAAAGAAAGATTGAAAGAAAGAAAGAAGAACAAATAGAGGAGAAAAAGAAACAGAGAGAAGAGAGAGAAAACATTGGGAAGGATTTATAAGCTGAACTGAGTGAAAGGCAGCAGTAATTTTCAGGGGATTAGTTTCACATTTCTTGGCTTAGGTCTTGTGTTTTTGTCCCGCTGCCAAACAGCTGGTGGGGGGGATGTCCTCACCATCCATGTGGGGCATGGTAACAGTCAGTTTGATCAGGTTGGCGTGCTCGGGATCATCTGCGCCCGTGTAGCGTAGCTTGGCAGAGAACGGCTCTGCGCCCACAGTGCCCACTTTACGCGGCTGGCACATGCCTGTGTTAGAATAAGAAAGAAGAGACCTTCAGCTAAACGATGTGCAGAGGATACAGTTTGATGGAGTTCAAAAGAATATTTCTTCTGAATGTGGTCTTCTAGAGACTGTGATGAGGTGATGAGAGACAGTGGCATCAGTCCTCCTCATTTGAAAGTCACTTTGGATAAAAGTGTCAGCCATGAAAATAAACGGCAAATGTAAATGTAAATAAAAAATAATAATAATAAAAAATAATTCCATTATCTCTATGATTGGATTTGGCAACAAATGATCTGTTGTCTTAACAGTGGCATACGCTCAAGCGTGTGTGTGTGTGTGGTGTGTGACCTCTCACCCTCCTCGCGGCTGACGGTGATAATGGGGCTGCTCAGCTCCAGGCCTTCGTCGCCATTGGCGTTGACGGCACGGGCGGCGCATTGGACGCGCGAGCCAGCTTGGAAGTAGACGGAGTCCAGCGTGATCATCTTGGATGAGGTGAAGAAGGTGTCAAAGTCGGCCTCGCGCATGGGGCTGGTGACGCCGTCCGGCCCAGTGGGGGCGCTGATGAGCCAGCGGTAGCGCGTCAGCGTGTCGTTGATGTTCTCGCTCACGCAGATAGAGCCTGTCTTGTCGTAGTCGGGGAAGCGCGGGTTGCAAGCCTGCAGGGGTGTGAGAGGAGGTGAGAGAACAAAGAGTGTTGGAAATGTCAAATGTGTGAGACGTGAGTTGGACAAAAGAAGGTGCTAAAGTATACAGCAGAGAGCTTAATATCAGTTTATAGTGTCTGGTGTTTGTCTTTCACTCTGTCTACTCCTTTCGAGGGGGCTATAGCATAGTAGAATAGTGCATTTACCCACTTTTACTGTAAATATTACTACACATTTTCTTATCCCTGTGGTGGAACTATTTCTATATCTGAGTACTATTTCTGGGTAGGCCTTTACTCCAGGCAAACTGGCTTCACCTAAGATGTTTTTCTCCTAATTAATGAGTGTCTCTAGGTGACTGCACGTATGCTAACAAGACTCACAAGAACGGCGAGTAACAAACACACTTTTGCCCCATTATCCAACGTTTCTCTTTACTGAGATCCCTGTGTGTGTGTGAAGATAATTGTATCAACTCGACAGCTCCAGTCATTGTGACAGACAGGTGTTTTGGTTTGGCGCGTCTTTGATCAACGTACTGTGACACAGATGACAGGGTAACCAGCAGGGGGCTGGAGGTTCTCCTTGGACCCCACATCTCTCTTGGTTCTGACGCCGTCGTAGTGCAACAGCGAGACGACACGTGGCAGTGAGGGGAAGGTGACATCCGCCATGCTGTTTGTCTCCTCGATGTAGACAATGGCCTTGGTCATCTGTTGAACAAAACACACCGGGGAGTCCCATCAGTGTAAGACTTCACACGGTTAAATTGGACAGATTGACACTGGTCGTATTTGCTACAAGGTTTAGGGCAGGGCTGAAGTTCACATGCAAAAAATCAATGTGATTTAAACAGCTGGTAAGCAATTTCCCGCAGTTTGTACTTTCAGAAATAAACACTGATTGTAGGTTATATAAACTTTATAGCATGCTGAATAAATAATACTGTGTGGAGGTGGCAGGAATAACAAATGCACTACCAATGGTGATGTGAGAACCTATTGTTCTAGTTGGTCTAGGCATTAATTTCCCAAGGAGTGGCGTTTCTATAAATAGACGATCATTAGTAAGAGCAGAGCGAACATCTCAAAGGCAAAAGAATGTAGAAGAACTTCTCTGAAACTCTCAAATATGTAACCATGTGTGGAACAAAAAAAAAAAAAACCTCACCAACCTGGATCTCGGCCACCATGTTCTCGTCAGACTTCAGGTGGACGGTGAAGGCCTCTCTCATCTCCCTCACACCGTCATAAAGCACCTCCACCTCCACAACATGCTCCTTGTCGCCTTGCTTGAACTCAACATCTTACACAGACAACACAGCATCATGAATATCACACATACACTAAACTATAGTTCTATTCACCTGAATTTATATATATATATATGATCTGAAATATCACACTTGTGAGTTATATCATCTGAAATCACACTTGTCACAAATTGGTGGTACCATTGGTGAGGGCATTCAGCTTTGTAGCACATTTTATTGAATTACATTGAGATTAAGATTAAGATTATTTGGGTATTTAGTGACATGCATAATCACTACATGGGCCTCTGTGGTTCCTTACCCTCTGAGATGGGATGGTAATCCTCTCCCGAAGTAGCGGACCCGTCTTTGGTGTGCACTCTCACCACGGACACCTTGGAAGTGTCACCGATGCGGAGCACAGGGATTTTCACCACTGTCACCTGGCCAGCTTCTTTTGGTTCGTTCACACTGAACTTGACCTCACCCAACTTGATGATGGGCTCTGTGGGAGACACAGGACACCAGAAGGTCAGGGGAGGACATGACAGCTATCTATCATAAAGATTTAATGGTAGCCTAGTAATAAAACCAGACCCTTGTTCTACACTTTCATTTCATACAGAGGGGTCTGGATATTTGGTAGGGAGATTCAATTGCTTGATCGAAGAAGATTGGATCAGCCCCTGACTGATAGCTTGCCTTGACTGATAACATTCTAGCTCTGCATTCACAACGCCTCTCTCTGTTAGCTGATTGGACAGGTTAAAATGCCTCCTGAGACAACAAACTCAATGGGATCAAATCCAGACTAGCAATATAGGGAGATGATAATCAAGGGGAAGTGCAAGGAAGGCATGGCCAGGCTACTTTAAAGTGGATGTGCAAGAAAAACACCTAAGCACTGCATTGTCTAGATATACCTTCTGAAGTTAGCATGCAAACCAATTAGCGGTAGGCTGGCTCACATATAGTATAATCCTACCATATGTGGCTATAGTATGACTGTAAACACAGTGCAAGTAAAAGCAAAGCAGTCAAGCAGCCAAGTTCAGGACGATTCAAAAGTGAAAATATTCCATGAAAAAGTCACATACTGTAGCAGCTTTTATGCAGTGGAATACTGAGCCCTTTGTCACAGCTTTCTCATTCTGAAACACAACCCTATAATTCTCTGCAGTATTGGAGTTCTTACTGTCATCCAAGTCCTGGATCTTCACAAGGGTCTCCTCCTGAGGTCCCACGCTGGCTCCGTAAGGGGAGTTACTCTTTGGTGACCCCAGACGCAGTCGCAGTTCCTCCTCCTCTTCAAAGATCAGATCATCCACCAACTTCAGCACGCACAGCTTCTCCGACTCACCTGTGTGGTGCATAGACACATAGACACATGCGTGGTTGCACGCGCACACACACACACACAGAAATAGATATTTTACTGTTAAACCACTTCTCTGTCAGCCTGATTGCACAATTCAATCAAAACAAGAATTAAAACAAAATTGAAGGACTGAATTTACAAGCTCTTTACATTAAACTTTCAACACTTCATTATCAGTTTGAACGCTCTGAAGACATGTTCCCCATTGTGAAAAAAAACCACACACACATCAGCCTCAAGCAGAATTTTATACGGTCTTGTGGCGATTTAAACTACCCCTCTTCCTCTGCCCCCTCGGCCCCTTCGCCCCCCCCTCACCACCACCAAACCACGTGCTCTGTTCCCACCCCGCCTGAGGGTGACTGTACCTGGCAGGAAAGTAATGATGGAACCGTCAGTGTTGGGCCTCTCCTCAAAGTCATCCGCCACCTGCGCCGAGCCCTGGCGGGAGTAGCAGCGCACGCTGGAGGTGAAGCTCAGATCACCGCTCCGTTTCACCACGGCTGAGATCTCGCCGCCATTCTCCTCACCAGTGTAAACAGCCTGGCCAAACTGCATCTTTGGTACTGAGAGAAGAGAGGAGAATTAGTCAAAATTCAAAATTATGTAAGTCATATATATATAAAAAAATTGTTTGTTGAGTTACTGCATCTGATGTTAATTGTCATGATGTGACTTAAATGATTCATATTCAATAGAAAATTGTGAAAAGTCTAGGATTTGCATCATTTTACTCACGCACGTATGGTGAAATAAACCTATAGCACTGTGTGTGTGTTTGTGTGTGTGTGTGTGACTGTAATTATCCAGATGAATACACTCACAATCTGACACAGAGTCATTGATAGACACAATGGTCTTGCCAGGTTCTCCTATGACCCCATTGGACGGCAGGCGCAGGACCAGTTCAAACTTCTCTGCCCCCTCCAGAGCCGGCTTGCCCAGGTCATCCAGGATGGTGACCCGGAATGTCTGCATGTTGACCCCAGGAGCAAAGTCCAAGTTCTGACTGATGCCCACATAGTCCTGACCAGCTACAGACCAAAGACAAACAAACAAACAAGTAAAAACTATATTAGTAAAAAAAGACTTTTATAATAAACACACAGAAGCCAAGGTTGGAGAGAGGTCAAAGTTTGTCCTACACAGTGCAATTTTCTTCTGTCCTGTTCTCTCTTGAGAGAAAGTTTGTGTGAGTGTGTGTCTCTCTGTGTGTGTGTGTGTGAGAGAGAGAGAGAGTGAGAGAGTAGGAGAGAGATAGCGAGATGCTGCTGTTGCATTTTTTACAGGATCAAAAATTCAATCACACAGGAGGGCTTTCGGCTTCCCTCTGCCCGGCGCAGTGCAGAGAGTTTGTGAGTGCCGTAAAAAGGATTAGTCTCTCAGCTCCAAGCACTGCAGATTCATTGGGGGCACAGAGGATGGCCAAAGAGATGGACAGAGAGAGAGAGAGAGAGAGAGAGGGAGAGAGAGAAAGAGAAAGAGGGAGAAGAAGAGAGAGAGAATGAGAGAAAAAAGTTGCAGGCTAGCAGAGACAAGCTGATCTGTTTCCACAGTAGTGGACTGATAGAAAGATGCAAGTCTATGTGCTACAGATTAATCCCCAAACCCCAAGCATATTGAAATCAAATGAACCCAATTTATTGACAAATACCTTCCATGCATACATTTATAGTCAAAGTGCGAGTGCCGTTTCCCAATTTCCTGCAGTAGATTAATTGAGCTATGGATTACAATATATATGCATGGATCTTTTTCTTGAAGAAAAAAATTAACTGGCACTGATCCAGGATCTGAGTGTAAATATAGATGAGGACAAACAGTGTGGGTGGGGTTTAACAGACAATCATCTGTCTGTGTCTGTGTCCATGTACTTTCTGTTTTACATACATAAATGGCAATAGAAATTGTGTGTGGGCAGGTCTGTGTGGGCAGCAAGCCTATTAAAGCTTCAAATTAGATTGGACAACTTTCTTCACCTTGCATAGAGAACCACAGGCATGACACGGCTTTAAATCCTGCTCTTAGGTGGTCCAAAATGTTAAATTGCTCGTGTCACGGAGCACGCGGCTGTCCACTTTACCTTCGGCAGAAATGGGGTCAGTCTTGCGTGACCGGACAGTAACCGAAGCCGCTTTGGAGAGGTCCGTTCCTGTCCTCCAAACTCGCACTTCCACGTAGCCAGCACTTTCATCCACAGAGTAGTCCATCTCCCCGAAATAGAACACAGGCGCTGGGAAGAGGAGAGGGAGAGAGAAAAGCAATCAAAACGAAAGCACGGCGAATCAACTGCCATGTGATCTGGGTAATTTTCACTAGGTCAAATAGAAATACTTTGTAGCATGGAAAACAGGTCAATAAACACTTTTATACATGCAAATAGTCTTTATAAACATAAAGCCAATAAATCTTCACCATCTGTATTAAACTATTTGAAGTTCAAGACTATTCAGAGAGATTCTCAAAAAAAGGACACTTTAAGGCAGAGCCCATTAAGCAGATGCTTAAACAGGCAGTATTATCATTTCTTTGGCACAGCTGGACTCTGTTTCCTTCCTAAATCTGCTGGATAAAACCCGTTGCCAAATGGAGAAAAATTGAATCTAAATGCAAATGACAATGAGGAGTGTCAGATGAGAATTTCTCACTACAGTTGCGTTTAATTAATTCAACTGGTGTCGCTGAATTCTGGCTTCCAGTTAAACAGAGCACGGTTAACTGGGAGACTGTTTTCATTTTAGCAGATACCACTAAATGTCCTGTTTTCCTATCCCCTGCCTTCTCTCTAAAAAGGAAAAAAATATATTTGAATCTATTTCTTCAAATAGATCTTCATTAATCATCCTCTTTGAGTGGTTCTGAATAATGATAGGACATTAGGTTTACATCAGCCTCAGTCTTTGTTTGGGTGCAGACAGTACAGAAGTGCCTGTGATGTGCTTATGCGTCTCAGTCCCGGCCCAGTCTGACGAGCAGTCTGGGTCCTTCACATGGCCTCTTTTATCCACTCCGGTGCGGTGAGGCGGGGTTTCCATGACAACGAGGCGACACCTTGTCCCCCTGGTCGATGATGTTCCTTCACTCCTCGCATGGCAAGGCAAATGATTTATCTATTTATCATTTGTGTTGTACTTCAGAGTTTCCTCCACCTTCTGTGGTAAGATGCTGTGCTGATGAATGGCTCGTCAGTCGTATATATATATATGCACAATTATGCACACTCAGAACTCACACACACACACACACACACACACACACACACACACACACACCACACACACACACACACACACACAATTGCAATGATCCTTTACTCCCAATGAAGTACACAAATAAACTCCATGATGCAGAGTTAGAATAAATTCACCTAAAGAACATATATCATACACAGATTCTCCATGGCAAAACAGTTTTTTATGGGAGCTACTACTGTTATTGACACATATTCCAACCGGAAACACACGGATCCAAAACATGGGAGTGACCTGGAAATCAGATACATGTCATGTTTGCAAAGAATCTCATCTCTCCCTGGCTTCAAAGCCCTCCTGTTGGCAGAACATGGAAAAATATAACTCTAAATTCAACCAAACCTCGCACCTCATCTGACTGCAAAAAAAGGCACCCTGATCAACACACTCAAGAACAGGACATGCTCTGCCTACACAAATATCAACATACTCAAGAACAGGACCTGCTCTGCCTACACAAATATCAGCATACTCAAGAACAGGACCTGCTCTGCCTACACAAATATCAGCATACTCAAGAACAGGACCTGCTCTGCCTACACAAATATCAACATACTCAAGAACAGGACCTGCTCTGCCTACACAAATATCAACATACTCAAGAATAGGACCTGCTCTGCCTACACAAATATCAACATACTCAAGAACAGGACCTGCTCTGCCTACACAAATATCAACAAGAAATAAATAAATAAAAAAATACTGAACAACACAGGAGAACACAAGAGGTTCAGCTTTGGATACATCAAAAGGGCTGGTGTAACAGGTGCACTAGCACACAGACACACACACACACACACACACACACACACACACACACACACACACACACACACACACACAGAGAGAGAGAGAAGAGGCACACACACACAAAAAATCTAGGACGGATGCTTTCTATGAGGGCTTAAGGAAATGCATGTCAGTCAAGAATGACCTAGCTAAGGTGACAAAGCTGAGAGAAATTGGTTTACTTGTGTATTACAGTACACTGCTACAATAAGAAAGAAACACACACACACACACACACTTTTGAGGATTTCCTATCATTTTTACCATTGGCAGTGTATATGAAGGCAGGTGGTTGGAGGAGGGTTAGCAATTACTGTTGTGGGTGACACTGTTTTGTTTTAATGACAGCCTGCAGGGCAGGACACTGCTGGGAATCAGAGTGAAGGTGAGGGCTGTGGAGGGCACAATGCACCAGCACTGCCTCTAACAGAAATACAGCACTGTCTGTCTGACACAAGCCCACTGCTGCGATTGAAATGTAGGAGGAAAAAAGTTGTCTTCCATCTTGGCTTCTCAGAGTAAAAAAAAAAAAAAATCAGTTTGAGCTTGCCAGCTTGTTTATCTGTGGCAGAACGTGGAGTCAGGTGAATACATTTTGACAGGTTTATGAACTATCGCTACAAAAAATAAGAAAGAAAGAAAAAAAAAAGAGAAACCTCTGAGAAAGACAAAAAAAGGAGCTCACCATGCATCTTTGTTTTGACTTCAGTCAGTGTCTTTCATTCCGATTCTGGAAGCTATTTTTAAAATCCTACCTCAGGCAAAAAAAGCAACGTCTTTCATGACACTGAAGAGAAGTCAGTGGATCAGGAAACAGGACATTTAGCAGTAGCTGTTAGCGTCTTGCTCCTCCTCGGAAAGGCACATCATCAGCCGTCAGCCACACAGACTTTTATACGACTCTACATCTGCTGCCAAAATGTTAGGATACTTGAAGCTGAACAGACTACAGACAACAGGCTCAGTGCACTGCAGTCATCTCCTCACTTTACACTACAAGCCTCCAGTAGATTTCTCCTTTCCTTGCAGCTGCATGTTAACATAATCATTTTTAATTGAATACATATAGTAAGTATTACAGCATTGCATTTCAAACTTAATATTTTCTAAATGGAAGTTATACAGTATTAACACATAATAAAATCTACAATCTCAAATAAGTTACAGGAAACAAGTATATCTATTACAGTAAATGATGAGGGTGTAGGATAACTGCCATCCGATTCGAATACATTGACGACCAACACTAACATTAAGGCAGTGCAGCATCCCTCTCTATGCTAATGCTAATCTTAATGCTAATGCTAATCTAACACCACCACGGGGATTCAGTCCTGGATGAGTGTTAAGTGTGTTGACTGATGACTGACGGCTTTATTACTGCATCTGAGAGCCTCTCCTATCCTCTGTATGACTTTGGTGCTGGATTAGCGCAGGTTTTCGTGCTGCCCTGACAATCGGACGTGACTGGAACCGCAGGGACTATTAGAGCTCAGGTTGTATAATTCATGCTAATGCTCCAGAAGCATGTGCTGTGCAAATCCGTGATTAATAGGAGTGGGCCTATCGTGTGTGTGCATGTGTGTGTGTAGTGTGTGTGTGTGTGTGTGCGTGTGCACGTGTGTGTGTATGTGTGTGTGTGTGTGTTTAGGGTGGCTGCACATCCATTTGTGCTGTGTTAGGGGTGGACTAAAGGTACACTCTAAGCACTTCAGCTTGTCAAACATAATCCTGGCAGGTTAAGGGGTTCTGGGAACTCTCTCATGCACACCAACCAGAACACACATACACACACACACAAACACACACACACACACACACACACACACACACACACACACACACACACACACACACACCTAACCAGACTAAGCTGAAGGTGAAACAGAAGTCATCTTTCCCAGCCCCCTTTCTACCAGCTCAAGATGTAGTCGTGGACAGAACACGATCACTCCATCTCCTCCTGATACACAGTCCCTATTTTCTTGTTGAGCTGTGAAATGCACTTCTGATCCATCAGGGATAGTCACTCTCTTGTCTCGTGTCGAGTCTTTTTTCACTGTGCATATGTGTGTATATGAGAGACAGACACAGTCAGACAGACATCCAGATGACACCCAGGGAGAGGATGTGTGTCTGTTGTTGTACAATTTCACTCCGGGTCTTCAGTTTTGTTGCTGTCCACTTCTTTCAATCCAGACGGAGTGATAAAGTCTATCTGACTGTGCTTCAGGCAACCCTATCCAAAATTAACCTCAACAACCCCCCTTCCCAACACACACACACACACACACACACATACATACACTCTCTCTCTCTCTCACAAATACTCAGCCCAAGCTCCCTGTGGCCCTGCAGACTCTGTCTTCAGCTTGTTTGATCAGTCAAGTGCACACAACCTCCTCTTAATGCAGACCCACTGATAAATGCATCCAAAGGCCCCTGTGCTGTCTGCAGCCAAAGGTGACTGAACGTCTACAAAGCCGGAATCTATCTATCTATCTTTTTTTTTTTTTTTTTTTTGCAGGTAGCAAATTTCAAGGGAAGTAACAGTCTCCTCAAAAAGATACGAGAGAATTCTACCAAGTTGAAGATAAATAAAAAAGTACAGATGGATAGATAGACAGATCCCCCCGCCCCCCCCCCCCCTTGTTTTGATCCAGACAGGCAGAAAAAAAACCCAACGACAACTAGACAATACGCTCTCTGCTGCACGTCGCTGAGAATTGAAAGCACATTATCTAGATGAGCAATACTCGTGAGACAAGGCTATTTTTAAGACACAAGATGTGCAGAGAAGTGACTGCGGATGCGAGGCTGACGAAGGTCTCCCTGAAGGCATGTACTGGGCCATCACTTCATCTCACCTGGCTTCACCCAGGAGGTCAGGGCAACCTTGGCCGGCCCGCCTGCACTCACCTACCCTCACCTAGGGATGTGAGACATGGTCACACACCTCAGGAGGAGTTAGTGACAGCTTGTGTGCTGTCAGGAGGCGTTAATGACTGAGAGACAGACAGAGGTCGGAGCCCTACACATAGGTGTGTGTGTTGTCTGGAGACTGTAGTTATGGGGCCCTAAACATGCAGCTCCTGAAGTTGTGGCCTGTGGGGGAGTGTGAAATGTAAAGAGTGTGTGTGTGTGTGTGTGTGTGTGTGTGTGTGTGTGTATCAAAATATCTGTCTGTGTCTCTGCATAAGTCTGTGTGCGTGTATTTGTGTGTGTGTGTGAGTGTGTGTGTGAGAGAGAGTGTTCAAAATGTCCCCTAATTCTATAGGATGTGGGAAGAAAATGACAATGCTACATTAAAAGCCCTATGTCCACACATGTCTCTAGGAGTCTTGAAAAGACCATCCGTCCATGTCTCCTTCCTCCTGCAGTCTAAACTCTATTACAAGGGACTTTTTATCTGCATTACACATCTTCATTTAGATGCCTGGCAAAAGAGACGAGACTTGCCAACAGCCTGATTCTTCCTCACATCATTTTCCCACCACAAGAAAGACTTTACATTTCAAGGTCTGCACTGAAGTGGAGCACAGACTGAAAATGTGCACAAACTACACACACCCACTCACGCACGCATGTACACACACACACACACACACACACACACACACAGGTGCATGTGGAGAAAAGCTCTCTTGTGTCTCAGTGAGGTGTGAATGAAAGACTCTGATGAGTAAAATTTGAAGCTTTTCTTTTTCTGTTTGAGCGCATATCAAATTGCTTCTTTTTGGGAAATCTGCAGCATCCTGAAAGGACGCAATGCACATTAAAGCCAACAGCAAGATCAGACAGAAATCCACAGTTTTTAACAGGAATATAATGAACTCTTTTAACAGAGAGGAAAAAAAACATTCCATATCCCTTCACTTTACAAGCTTCAACTAAACGCAATTGGCTGCATACCAATTGCAACAACAATACATTTGAAATACTGTTTGGGGCTCATCACTGTGTTGCCTATGGCCCTTTTCAGCTTGTGTTCAATAAAAAGTGAAAAACACTTACAGGTATGCTCTGATTACGGCAGTCCGAGAGCCGTGTCTCGCAGTATGATTGTCACTAAGTTGCCTGATAAAATGTGATTAGGAGTGACGGGGGCGATTTCCCCTAGACAGTGCCTCCCTCGGCGAAACTTGAGACTTGTGAGAGTTTGCGAGGGAAAAGAATTTCAACTCCTTTAACCTACCTGTCAGTGACTACGTTTACATGCACTTAAGTAGCCTGAAAATGATCAGGATCATTCATGACTAAGATTTGATCTAAGGGCTTGTTTACACGTATCTAGATAATTTTTAAAAATGATATTTTTTATCCATTTCTTTTATTAATTGCTATTACACGTCTCCACAGAATCCAGCATTTTTAAATATCTCCACTTTAGAGGGCATTTTAAAAAATATCCATTTGAGGTGGCTAAAACTCATGCTTACATGTAAATGCAAGAAGCAAATAAATAAAAAATATCTAGATACATGTAAACAGCCCTAATCTCCAGGTACTGGTAACGCCCCATCCCTCTTCACTAAAATACTAGTCTGGTTCCTTTTGATGCACAAAAATTTCCAAAAGCCCTAAAAGATTGGCATTCAATCTGAGACCAGAAAATGACTTCAAAATTGAGATGAAAACAAGAAGCAACAGCTGCAAGGAGGAAAAAATGCAGTCAATAAAAAAGTGCATACAGCATTGCTAAATCCACTGTTTCCTGACTGCTAAAAAGGTCTATTATCAGTTTGCTAAGGTCTGAAGAAGTAAAAAGTCATGTTAGGAATCCCTGACCAATATGATTGGCTAGCCTGGACCAATGATATCAAAGTTCACACAAAGTAAAAAAGTCTACACCTATTACAATGTAAAAAAGTCTACACCTATTACAATGTAAAAAAGTCTACACCTATTACAATGTAATGGTTGGAAACATTTCCAATTGGAGAGTACCCAGTCTCTCTGTACGACGTGAAACAAAGCAAGTGAATCTAGTGACGTTAGGTTAAAGTACTGGATCCCAAACTGAGGAATCATATTCAGAATATCATATTCCAAAGTTGGCTTCAGGAAACACTGACAGTCCTAAAACCCCTTACACACATGCTCTCGTTTGGAGATAAACATCTGCTCAACTGTAAAGAGCCAATGACATTTGCTCCTATTCAATCCTTACTCCTTCCTCTTCAGACAATTTTTTTGCTGGTTATCTAACAACTGACGTGCACTTACCGTCATCAGTATCGGGTAGGATGGAGACACGGGCAGTGGAGTACTCGGTACCCAGACGTCCGCCCACGGGCAGGCTGAGGGTGACGTTAAAGCTCTCCTCACCCTCGTAGAGCGAGTCGTCAATGACCACCACTCGACAGAGCTTCTCCCTCTCGTCCCTGTCAAAGCGCAGCAGGCTGCTGGGGTCCTCGGGGCGAGAGATGTAGTCCGAGTACGAGAGCACGGAGCTGGGCACGGTTCCTTTAGCAGTACCTGCACAGATTGGATTTATTCATTTATTTTTTTATTTACTCATATACGTATACATTATATACTCATTTACATTCATTCATTTATTCTTTCATTCATTTATTTATTCATTCTTGTAAATTGTTCTAGTTAATTATTGATCTTAACAGCCTTTTTTTCCCATATAGAGAAACACACAAAAAGATTTCCTACAATAAAATTGTAATTGAGTGCATACTTATGTATCTAATAGATACACACTACAGTTGTCTCCAGTTGCTAGCACTTTTGCATTGTGCATGGTCTAAGGCCAGATACATTTACAATACACTCATTCAATTCAGTTCAGACCAAAACTCAAGTTCAAACTCAAAGCACATCCAGTGACTGTATCCTCTGAGCACTGACTGCCCTCCATCTCACTGCTACACTGTGGTTTCAGGTGGAGGTGCTGTTGTACCTTGCAGTGTGTGGCAAACCACCATCAGCTCCTCGCTGACATCACCGCGGCGGTGCACCGGGATGAGCAGCTCGCCGATGTCCTCCTCGATGGCAAAGGTGGCCTGGGGGATGAACACGGTGGACTCTGTTGGGGTGGAGGAACCCAGAAACATGTTACGTTTTTTTTTTTTTTATTATTTTATTTTAATATTATTTATTTAAAACAAAAACAGTCATGAAATCCCAAAAGAGATATTTGCCTTGGGTTTGTTTTTGAAATGGCCTTGAAAGAAAGCAGGTGTATGTTTAGTGTGGAATAACTTCCATTAAGAGATAAACATCTGGATTGGCTAAATTGTGAAGACAGACTTTCTTAATCGGTGATGTTGATAGACTGATGTTGCGGCACAGATGTGGTGTATAGTCCTTATGGCACAAGTACATTAGTATTAAACAGTTTCTCTGGTGTTTCTGCGAAAATCTAATCAACCTGATTGGTGCCACCAGGCAGAGACAGAGATTCTTTCAGTCGTGACTACATCTAAACACAGAAGGTCACAGAGGTACCAACATCACAGATGCCTTTTTATAGCACGGGCGAGCGATGGCAAAAGAACCCCACAGACTGTGAGAGAGTCATCTATCAAAAGGCTGAAGTGAGAACTCAGAGAGGCTCTCGAAACAACAGAGAAAAACACACACTGTTTTTTTGTCTTCATTTCAGACAGGCACAGTGGGACCAATCATGGAAAAAAACAGAATGTAAAAGATATAAAAAAGAAATCACACACACACACACACACACACACACACACACACACACACACACACACATATATATATATATATATATATATATATATAAAGAAAAAGGCAAACAGGCTGCTGTTCAGCCATACTTGTCCCAGATCCCTGCGTGCATGTATTCATCATCTCTGATCCCTTGTTCAAATCTCTCCCCCACTTATCACAACGCAAGTGGCCACCCCTTTGGCAAAGAGCACATAATCAGAGATAGACAAGAGAGAAAGCAACAGAAGAGCGGAGGGGAAGACAACAGAGAGCAAGAGATGGAAAGAAAGAGACACAGAGACAAAGACGCAGAGGCGCAGAGAGAGCGATTGAGAGGGAAAGAGTGAGAGAGGAAAAAGGAAAAACAAGTGTGAAGAGAAAATGCAAGGCAGATTAAAGAAAAGATCAACGAGTGGTGCAAAGGGGGGAAAGAGAGAGAGAGAGAGGAAAAAGAGAGAGAGTGAGAAAAACTGAGTGAGAAAACAGATGATATCTCATAGGCCAGAGTACTGTTTTTATCCACATGGAAGGGGAACAGGGATGGAGGTGGAGAGACACAGAGTTTCTTCTAATCCAGTAAACTGCTCTCCGCTCCCCCTCAGAGAGGAGTTCAAGGCTCTCGGAGCATCGATTGGACATGGATGCAACACACTCTCTCTGCGCCTCACCCCAATTTTCACCTCACCCCAGGACAGCTGGCCTTGTGCCTCACAGAGAGAGAGAAGAAGCACCATTCGGCGCCCCAGTTGCAGTCACTTTGGTTTGCCTATTTTCAACCAAGAAAAGCCCTGTTGTCGGAGGTCATCAAGTGATGTCAGCAGGAAAAAGACAGGGAAAATGTTAGCTAACCTTTGGGCAACTTAAACAGACACAAAATCTGTGTTAACATGACCCCATTGGATAGATTTAGCTGTCTGTCTATTTTCTACCAAATTTGCTTGTTGTTTTTTAGCAATGACCACACTCCGTGACCTCACAAAACACAACTTTTGAAATCTTTTTCCTTCAGGAATCCATCTATCCAGACACCACTACTCTAAAATTCACACAGCTTCGGTTCAAAGGTTCGGACGAGTAGTAGCACCGTCGTTTCGTTTTAATCTTATTCCTGTTGCACGCGTGGCAACACAAAACGATTCTTGCGAGTACGGTACTTACTGTCGCCCACACAGGAAGACAATACAACACAAGACTCCACTTTCGATTCTGCCGCACCCTGTACTCTCTCTCTCTCTCTCTCAGCGCTCTCTGGCAGCGCTCTAAGATATTTATGAGGGTGGATGTCATGACTCAGAAACAAGTGGGTCAGAGGTGCTCTCGAAGGACCTCCCTTCGCCATAGCCACAGTCAAAGGCCCAGCCCCAGCCTCATCAAGCATTTAAACACTAATGGCTCAGAGTGTGGTGGTGCCAGGGTGAAGGGGGATGGCATAGGGGGCAGGGGGCAGAGCAGGAGGGCTGGGGTGCAGGGTTGGGGGTGGAGGATGGTGTGAGGGGCTGGGTGGAGGGTGGAGGATAGGATGGAGTGAAGAGTTGGTGCGGGAGTGCAGAGGAGAGGTGGCATCAGAGGAGCGGTAGAAGAGTAAGTGTGTGGAAAAAGAGTAAGTGAGTGGTGAGTGTACGTGTGTGTGTGTGTGTGTGTGTGTGTGTGTGTGTGTGTGTGTGTGTGTGTGTGTGTACGTGTGTGTGTGTGTGTGTACATGTGTGTGTGTGGTGTGTCTACATGTGTGTGTGTGTATGTACATGTGTGTGTGTGTGTGGGGGGGATTTTCGAGTGATGGAGTGGCGGTGAGTGGCAAGGCTGGTGAACGGTCAACCAGTCCCGGGCGCAGCAGGAGGGCTCCCTTCAGTCACAGTGAAACCAACTCGCCTCTCTCTCTGTCACAGATGCCCCCCTACACACACACACACACACACACACACACACACATACCCCAACACCACCCCCACCCTACCCCCTCCCACAGGAGCTCTGCCTTCTCTAAACAAACCTTTCCATGGCGCCTCTAATGAGCTCACTAGGGAAGATTTGCTGAGGCTCTTTTTTGAGGAATACAGAGAATTTGCCACAATATGTGTGTATGAGAGAGGGAGAGAGAGAGAGAGAGAGAGAGAGAGAGAGAGAGAGAGAGGGAGGATAAATAAAGGAGTGTGAGGGTCTCCATTCAGAAAGAGAGTCTGAAATGAAACTGTTTTGGGTTTTATGGGCACTTCATAATTGGCGTAGGATGGTGAAAAAGGCCCGCACCGGCCAACGAAACAACAACGAAGGAAGAGCAAATACAATAAACAAGAGCCTGTGGTTGTTTCTGTGAGAGGAATCACAATTTTCTTATTAGCTCAAAAACAGGGGACTCTTCTCCAAACAGAGAGAGAGAGAGCGAGCCCCAAACATGACTTTCAGAGGCTGTGTGTCATTACTGTGGCAAAGCATGGAGGAGAATGCGACAGAGAGAGTAGAATGTATGGAAGTCTATAGGAGTACGTGTGTCTGTGTGTGTGCGTGCATGCATGTCAATATGTATTTGTATGTGCATGTCTGTCTGTGTTCGATCCTGTAACAAAGTGGTCCACCAGCTGACCGAAGGTCTGCATGTGTGTGTGTGTGTGTGTGTGTGTGAGAGAGAGAGAGAGAAAGGAAGACAGAGATAGAGGGCGTGTGTGCATGTGTATATGTGTGTGTGTGTGTGTGTGTGTGTGCCCACAAATGTGTGTGCTTGTTTCTGCATGTGGCTTTTACTCCTGACAGCAGAGGAGCTGATTAAACCGAAGGGCCACGTCTGCTTCATTAGAAGAGACACCCCGAGACGCCGGGACTCGCTGGCGTTGCCTCCGAGTGTTCTTCTCAAATTACATAAACTTCAGCATCACAGACCCTCCCAAGAGGGACAGCGCTCCTTGTGCAACCCTCCCAACTTCTCAGTCTAATTACAGACACAATTACACATGCACACGGGCTCCACACTGAGCTGTGTGTCTTACTGTTCATAAAAGAGGCCGAACTGAAAGAGCACGGCGGTGCATTTCACAACTGGCCATTCAAATGAAGCCTAAATGAGGGCTTCAAAGTAGGAGTTGTGGCCATAGCTGTGGTATGGCATGGGGAACTCAAGGCTGTGGTCTAATGCCGGTTTTGATGAATGATTGATACACTACTGACTGTTCTGAAACGCTCAGAGCATTGAGTGTTTTCAGCAAAGCTGTTCGCCCTGTTTTTTGTTTTTTTAAACAAACTCCACTGACACTGTTCGAGATCTCATCACAGATCTGAGGCTGTCAAATGTTGGGGATGGCATCTTCATCCATGCTTGCAATTCTGCAATTCTGTGTCAAGTGAGAAGAGACAAATCTGAAGAATGAAAAATGGAGATGAACTTCAAGAGGAGCAAAAACACCCCCAAAAAAGTCAGAATGCCATGCCAAGCAACTTGCCAAATTGCTGTGGTCCCACAGACATCCACTGTGAGGACTTTTGTTCTGACATGTCATTTTCAAAAGAAACCTGCTGTTTCTGAAAGGCCTCTTGTTGGGTGACACTAGACAACTATACACTGCATAAACTTTAGACTGAAGTGCTCACCATCGCCCGGGTCCACGAGCTCCACGGCCGACGTGGATGGGAACTCCAGTGTGCCCATCACTGGCTCGGACAGGACGATCTTGAAGGTCTCTGACTGCTCGTACTTGCCGTCGGTGAAGACGCGTACCTTCCAGGTGGTGCTGGACTGGCCCGGGTTGAATTGCACCTGTTTCTGCGACTTGCCCTTAAAGTCCTTGTCTTTCTCTGCGGTGCCGTCGACTGTGCCAATTCCTGTGAAGAAGAGAGGAGAGAGGAGAATAAGAGGAGGAAGAAAAAAAGAAGAAGAGGATGAGGAAGAAGAAGAAGAAGAGGAAGAAGAAGAAAGAAGAAGAAGAAAAAGAAAGCTGTAAATTTTATTTTTAATTTTTTTCCCCTATACTGTAATTTGGTGCACACAGTGGGGGAGAACGCAGATCCATTTTTCCTCATTTAAAACAGCAAGGCCAAGGGGCGATGAGAAATGAGTTTGTGCGCGTGAGTCATTTGAAATGGCACATTACTAAATTTACTGTGAAGGATTACTTTAAAAATGTGGATTTCCCAGAGGTGGGGTGCATTTAGAAAAAAAAAGGCTGTGGGAATAACTTTGGCAAAACTAAAGCTGGAGAGTACTGGCGCACTAAAAACGGTCTCACGCCGGAAAAACAAGCTGTGAGGATAGTGCACTGTCTATCGTATTTGTATATCAACATGTGCCTATTTTAGACACTTACATGCTAGTGGAACTTCTGGCATATCCATAAGACAAAATGCCCTGTGTTTTTATCATTTAAATGATTATGTGGCATTTGAAAATTTGCCTGTGCCATTGGAAGTAAAATAATTAGATTAGTAGAACACTACGCTCGCTCACATTCTATGACATTTTGTTTACGAAATGTCACATCCATAATACTACAAAGGGCATACTACATACTACAAATGCCCTTTTCAATTGTTTTCCATTCTCTCATTTCTCTCATTCTTGCCTCTTGTCTTCCTCTTTCCTATTATGCTATCTCTCGCTTCTGTGTGCTCTCCTTCCAATCCTTTGGCCTTGCCGAGACCTTCCTTTTCATTTCTATGCTTGTCACACAAAGACTCTTAAGGGCTTAGACCTTGGGTTGTATAATGTTCTGCCTTGAGGCACTCACCATTTTTAATTGTTTAATAAATAAATAAATGAATGTAAAAATTTAAATTTGATTTAGTCTCATCTTTTTATTTTGTTTGCACATGCATGCATTCCACATGGCTGCAATAGCATAGTACTGTGAGCACACGCTTTCCAGTCAGTCAGCTCCAGATAATGATGTTTGCAGATCTCTGTGACAGGGGCATTAGCCACTGAGGAGGCTATTTGTGGGGCTCCCTCTGGGCATGGAGGGGGTACTGGGGTGGGGTGGTGGTGGGTAGGGTCACCCCGGAGGCATTGCACCCCGAGCCAGGCCATCCAGGGGTCCCCCTCGCGGTTGGGGGTACCTCTGCTGCACCTGCCCAAAGGCGTTTGATCACGGGCACATCAAGACTCGACAGCTGGCAGGGTCCCTTCTGGCGTCGCCACGGAAACAGCTGTAGAAAATGAATACCTCGTCTCCGGCTCGATTAAAATGCAGACGCGCCAATGCCCAGGACACATCCCACACTGTACACCAGGGGTGGGAATCTCAGAGTCTCTCACAGTTATGATACTGTCATAATACACTGCACACAATAACGACGGACATCTCTATGCAATAATTCCAGAACAACTCATTATGCCATGTTCAATGTACTACAAAGGGCATGGAGGTAGAGGATAGAGATTCTGCGGAAAACACAGACAACAATCTGGTCAGATCTGGTCACATCTATCAGTCTGGAAAAAATGCATATCAATAAAATATTTCTATTGATAACTGATATTTTCATATGTTTTTTTAGCCCACTCTGTCCATTCGATCATTTCAGGTCACATTTTACATGATGACCAAATAACATGCCTGAAAGGTGGATTTGGACGGTGGTGGTGTAGTGGTTAAGGAACCTGGCTAACATGCTAGTAGCCTTGAAAACTGTGGGTTTGAATCTCGGCTGCCACCGTTGTGCCCTTGAGCTAGGCACTTAACCCTAAATTGCTCTAAGGGAGACTGGCCCTGATGTAATTGAAAGTTGACAAATGTAAGTTGCTTTGGATAAATGCGTCTGCTAAAATGCATAAATGTAAATAGATTTGAGGACATATTGCAAAATTAGAAGAAGCCCCCCCCACCCCCATACACTGCAGGCACTAGTAGCAAATCTGCTCACTAGGTGACTACATGTAGGGATCTAGATCAAAAATTAATGTAAACCATAATTTTCAGACCAAGATCCTTCTTAGGAGGGCTGGATATTGACCATGGCCCTCAGTAGCTTCGCATTGACACATCTCTGCTAAGTTCCTCACTGTACACATCATCCTGCAATTCAAATAATGAAATTCAATGGATGAAATGAAAAGTGAAAAGGTGAATCTTCAAAGGATTATGCCCCCTCGAGTTGTGGGAGAAATGGTGTAGAGAAACAAAGATAGGAGAGAGAGTAGAGAGACAGTAAGAGAGATGGTGGTAAAGTGTGTGTGAGAGAGAGAAAGAGTGTGTGTGTGTGTGTATGAGTAAGAGAGAAAGAAAAGAGAGAGAGAGAGAAAGAGAGAGAGAGAGAGAGAGAGAGAGAGAGAGGAAGAACTGCTCTTTTTCCTCAATTCCATCTTGAGCTTCGGCAGAGGGTGAAGCTCCATCGATAACAAGTGTAGCCCCCGAGGCCCGAAAGGTGAAAGAAGAAAAGCCGGGCGGTGGAAAAAGAGGAAGCGCAGGATGGCGCAAACAAACGAGTGGAGATCTGCAGGAGGGCGCGACACGGGGAGCGAGGAAGGTGGCGGGGGGTGAGCGGAAGAGCGGCCATCCTCAAACGAAGGCGTCTGGCGGCTGTGGCCTGGTTTGGCTGGTTAAGACGCGGCGGGCTGCACTCCCCACCGATGACCCCGCCACGAGTGGGGGAAAGAGATGAATGAAGAGAGAGACACGGGGAAGAAAAGAAGGAGGGAGGGAGGGACGGATATGGAGGAAGAGAGGTGGAGGGGAAGGGGCTGCTGGGATGCTTAAGGCTGCAGGGCCTAGAGTTGTTAAAACTTTGTTCTCCACCAGTGTAGTGCTCATTACACACACACACACACAACACACACACACACACACGCACACACACACACACACGGGTATACTAGTACATATGTGCCGACTTTCCCTCTGAACTTTTGTATATCACAGAGGAAACGATCCCAGTTCCTCCACTGATGCGTTCTGCTCCTTCAAGCGAGTCGTGTGATGTCTACATCCCTTCCATCCTATATGTCTCAGCTCCTGATGAATATAACAACACTGGAAGTAACCCTCATCATCTCCAAGTGCCTTTCCAACACCGCCAACCCCCCTCCCCCTCCCCCTGCTCCGTACTCCAGTTCCTAAATAATGCTGTTGTGATTTGAGCAATGGAGAGACTACAGTGAATCAAGCCCCTACACAAGGGTCTGTCTCTCAGACTAATGAGCTGATCGATTATAGCCCACACGAGGACAGGTTAAATTATCCCCTTGTTGCTTGGATTAGAGGGGCTCGTTTATTTTCATTTGCAAACAGTTGTCAGCCTCTCTCTCTCTTTCTCTCTCTCTATCTCAAACACAAACACAAACACACGGTACGCGCACGCAGTGATGAGCACACAGGTGAGGGTTGCGTCGATGGAATATGAATGCGAACCTCCGGTGAGTCGCGTTCAGTGGCGTCGTCTGGGATGGAGATAACCAGGTATTTGCTCCCGCCTCCGCTCCGGAGATGTGAGGAGGTGCCGCCGCTGCTGCAGTGCCGCCCTCTCGGCTCCGCTTTCATGTTTGCCCCCAGAGATGCACAAAGCGGCACAAACCACCGCTCGGGAAGGAAAAAAACACCCGCGTCGACGGGGCGTTGAAGAGTGAGTTTGGAGATAAGCAGAAAGCGCTTACAGGTTGGAGTGGCGGTGCGTCTGTCAGGAGACGCACTAACGATCAAAAAGACCATTTCCCCTGCTCCTGCTCCGCGTGTACACCGAAACAGGGTCTGATGCTGATCATGTTCATGGGTGATTTATCTTGTTTTTCCAGTTTTCCCATTAAACAAGACCTCTGTATGTGTGTGTGTGTGTGTGTGTGTGTGTGAGAAAGAGAGAGAGAAAGAGAGAGAGTGGGGGCCAATGACTTGGCAACTAAGAGCCACTTACCAACAAATGAGGTCTCTCCCAGATAACCTCTTCTTTTGATGACCACCTCTAAGAACTTGTCCTCTTCGTCCACCACATAGTTTGCCTTCTCCAGGGAGATCCATGCCCAGTTCAGACGGAATTGCTGGTTCTTCAGGCTGTTCCCTCCTTCAAAGCAAGCAACCACCATCATAAATTACATTTTGTTCCAACACAACATTCACTGGAGAAACTGCTGAAAACTGATTTCACTCAAATGCCACAGAAATGTATTAGGATGTCTACGAACCAATTCTATCATCTTCATTTCTTTAATATTAAAAGAGACTGCACCTGCTGATGAAGCAGACCTTTTTCAGGATCTGTTAACTGATCTTTCTCAAGAGACTTCCACATCACCACATCACCTGTGGTGCCTTTTTATCAACTCTCTCACAATCTCACAATGCTTCGCATTTCTTAAGTGCGCACGCACACACACACACACACACACACACACACACACACACACACAGCAGCATAGGCCTTAGGTGTGAGAACAGTTAGAAATGTTTTGCTTATTTAAAACACTGTGTCCTACACCACCCAGAAGCCGACAGTGCAAGGAAAAAAGTATCAACGTGGGGCACAGGTATGTGCTAGGACACACGGCCTTACACACAGCCAGGCACTCACTCCCATTAATACACGCTCCTCCACTATCCCTGATACGTATACACACACACACACACACGCGCGCACACGCACACGCATGCACACATCAAAAATGGCAGCCAGAGTCAGTTACAATGGATCTTGTCTAGCCTCATCGTTAGTCAATGGTACTTTAATACATTAAGCCACAGTTCCATATTAAGTGTAACTGAACTTTTGAACCTCAATTCACTGGCACATCACTGAGCAGTCTTCAGACATCCTCTCTTCTCTCTCCTCCCCTGGCCTATGCATGTGCGTAATGTGCAGATTCATGCTCCGCAGAGACAGACAGCTTCATCTTTCCATCTTCTTAAGGACTTCTATCGGTTTCTGAGCGATCATCGATTGAATAGTGCAATTGCCCAAGTAATTAATGTCTAACGGGTCCAACTGCCCCTAGCAAAGTCTCTCATCAGCATCTCTCGCACACACAACCTCTTCGTCTCACATTCTCCCTCCCTCCCTCCCTCCCTTCCCTCTCTTCCTCTCTCTTGTTCATTTCTCTTGGGCAGGGTCTACATATGAACTGGCCATGGAGAAGCTTCTGCCTTTGCCTTCAAAGCCTAGGTCTCATCCCAAAGGACTCAGCATAGGGGCTTTCAAAGCTCAGATTTCCTGGAAAACTTGTGTCAGGAGAAGGTTGCCTGGAAAAAACACACCCTCCAGAGTCGATCATTTCAAAGCCGGGAAGGACTTTGACAGTGTCTGCTTCAATTAGGACCCTCAAAAATGAAACTGACGCGCACACGCATGCACACATGCACACACACACACACACACACACACACACACACACACTAACACACGTACCCATACGCATGCATGCACACACACATGAATACAGCACATACACACACACACGCGTGTAAGCACACTCATACTGTACACAGAGACAAACACATACTTATATGTATTCACACTTATCCACATGTGCATGCAAATACATACTGAAGACACACACACACACATACACACACACACTTGAGTACATCTTCTTTCATGCATATTTAAATTATGCCTCTTGAACTACATGTGTGCCCTGATAAGCTGCAGACTACACCTCCCACCCCCACCCCCACTCCAACAGGGCCCAGCCATATGCAAAGCATCTTCAGTGATCTCCCATGCCCATGGGTTAGTCAGAGCCTTCTTAATAACCCTCCCATGTACTGTATGTTATGGCCATTCCAGAGCACACCACATGACTCCTAAGTGCCTTTTTAAGACAGCAACATTCAGAAAAAAAAATGCTATGTCCAGAAACAAGCGTCTTCATTTATCTGAGGACTCATTTCTAACTTCAGCTAATGAACTGTCTAAAGAACTCCTATCGCAAGGCAATGTTTAACATGCAGCACTTGTTGGTTGAATAAGAGTCGATGGAAGAGCCATACAGTTACTTGAAACGTCACCTCAACAAAAAAATTATTTTATATGTGGGCTTTCTGGTGTGTGGATCATCTTCAACATTATTTTGAGCCACACTTGCTGGTTGTATGGCCCTGTGTAGGTCTGGACGTGTCCATGAAGCCACTGGTTAAATGGTGGCACGTTCAGGATCCAGGGATGTGGCTAAAGAGCACATTCCCGGAGAAATAAAGATAAATGAAGCCTCCCATCTCTCTCTCCTTCATCTTCTGCTTCCCCGTCTGGACACATCTCTTTTTTAGTCTTTCTCTCCCTCTCTCTATCCCTCACTTTTCTCTCTCTCTCTCTCTCTATGACCAAGAGAAGGACACTTCTGCTAAAAGTTATAAAAGGTCAGCAACCACAAACAAATACTGGCCCTCATTTCTCATGATGGTGACATTTAACATTAAGGGTGGCTGCGAGGAGAGCAACAGTGCATCACACCACAAAGTTAGCTTTTTAAAAAGCTTTCTCTGTCTCAAAACTATATTTTCAACCAAGTTCAGACTGGTTTGAGGACTATTAGTACTATAATGGCAACTAACTGGTATTTAGAATTCCTAATACTGTTTTCTGTATGCATTACAGTGGCATTATTTATTTATCTGTACACATATTAAAGGTTTCAAACTGTTGTTGTCGATGTGGCAGCGCATGTTGCACTAAAAAGAAGGGCCTTTACAAATTCAGCATCTGTCATATTTGCCACTGCCAAACGTCAAATGTGTATAGTTATTAAGGCTGCACTGTTGATGCTGCACTCTGGGAAATCTCTTACCAATAGCACAAAGGACTTAAAGGAGAAATCTGGTGTGAATCCATCAGTGAAAATGAAAGTGAGTATATGTGCCCCATTTAGTTAGTGTTAGCTACTTGGTCTCTGTTATATCACATTTTCTCAATCTTTTTCCTACCGATATCACTCAGTGACCTTGAACAACAGGCCTATGGATTGATTCACACTGGATTTCTCCTTTAACGTCTCTCCTGTGTATTTGCAAATTGTGAAATGAACTTTGTTTTTTTTTTTGTGGTTACAGTGAGCACACAAAAGTAGGCCTTCTTCACATGACTACACACTAATTTGAGGAGGAAATATGAGTACAGTATTTCAGTCAATTAGGTTTACAGCTAGCAGCTTAAAAGAGATGGATGCAGCCTTGTCCAGAGTAGACAGTTTGACTGCTAGAGTGGGAGAAATTCACCAGATTCAGACAGATGGCTGCAGACGAAAAAACAGATGAAGACAAACCAAAATGAACTCCCATCAACACAGTGCTACACCAGAGAGATGACACTGAGGAAGTGAGTTCATTCATGCTTTTGTCAGGTTGAATAATGAGAGGGTGTTTACCGAGTGTGTGTCTGAGGGGGTCGCAAGAGTCCCGACAAACACACACACTCACACACACACACGTGCGCGCGCACATGTGCACACACACGCACACACACACACACACACACACACACAGAGTTTCCAAGAGCCATAAATCTCCCCAAACACACACACACACACACACAAACACAAACACACACACACATGCACACACACACACAGGCACACAAACACAAATACGAAAACACACTCACACACCAGAAGAAGACTGTAAGAGCTCTCCATTGTCTGCCATTAACATCACACTGTTGTCACAGTGACAGATATCAGACGTTTAGAACGGGCCACGCTTTAGTGAGACTCAAGGCCCTTCAATTTCTCAATGTATCCCCTCAAGACACGGCCATTGCTATCGCTGTTGCTGTTGCATACTCAGACTGGGCTTCTAAGAGAGCAGGGTGACATTTTCTATTTCTCTGACTTATAGGTGCTTCGTCTCTACATTTTTGTAATAGTGTCATCCTGCACCTTCACATTCATTCAGCACACATTGCCAAAGAAGCTGCTGCCTAGCCCTAAAATACTCTTAGTGGATTTCAACATGTTTCTGAAGAAAAGCTATTACAATCAGTAGCTATGACCACTGATGCCCACACACACATACACTCAAAAGTCCTCTCATGGTGTGCTGGAGATGTGCAACAGAAGACGAAGAACTGCCTCAAGTGTTTCTGTTGGAGTTCACAACAATGAAGTCCCCCCACGCCCACGCCCAATCCCCCAAAACTCAGCAGGCTACTCAACCATCCCACATCCTTACCGATTCTCCTTAACAACCATCTAGAGGTGCTTTGTGATCATTATCTAAAGCTTCTTCAAAACAACTATCTCAAACCCACAAAAAAATGCAGGGGGAAAAGAGGCTATTACAGTGTGTGGACCCTTAGGCAGAGGAGGTACTCTCCGACCAGAAGCCTTTTAAACTGCCAATTCTCAGCAAGACAGTGCAGTTGATGCAACTTCAAGAAAGCATGGTGCTCCCACAGTAGTTTCCAGCCTCAATCACTCAATGTAGATAATTAGAGTTAATGAACGACATAAGTTGCATAGTTTCAAAGAATCAATCTTTCATCCTAGTCTTGATTTCCTGATGACAGAGATTAACAATAAAGATTAACGTAAATATACGATGTGTAGCTTATACTAGCTTTATACTAAAATAAGCTTCAACATCAGACAATATCCTTTTTCTTTAGCCTTTAGCCTTTTTTCAATAGCCTTTTCTAAAGTTAAAAATGGCCGTCAAACAAGAAAAGAGAAGAACAAAACAAAACAAACAAAAAAATCCGCCCACCCCCCCAACTCCGCCACCCCACCAAACCGCACAGCCTCCAGCTCCAACCACATCTTATCTCTGCTCTCAGACAACAGAGCTTATTAGTGGTGCAAGATAAGCCCAGGGTTTGTAGCCCAGGGACATGGCTACCTGTGTGTGCCCCAGAGACCCAGCCTGCCTGCTTGCCTGGCCTCTGCACCTGTCTGTCAGAGCCCCGTAGTTAAAGTTGAACGTTGATATGAATCTCAACATTAACCTCCAGGACACAGACGGCCCCCATGGACATGGTCTGACCTTTACACAGCCTGCCAGCTCAAATAAATTACATTTGTGTGGTTTCCTTTCTCTAAAGAATGTAGCTTCTTGAGATACCTAAACTTCAGTGCAACACATTTTTTAACTGATAATGCATAAAACGATTTTCATAATTGATAAGAGTGATAAGTTGACACGGGACTGACTTCAGCGTGGATTACATTGCTACAAGCGCGCTATTGAATGTGAAATTATTCTCTGACCGTTATACTGTCTAGAGAAGGCTACGTGATTAGCCAAGTTCCATTGACCTTGCTGTGATTAGCCATTGTTTCACAAATGACTGCGTTACTGCAGCCTGTGTCTCTAAGTGGTCTTCATTCTGCACATCCTTTGGTAAGAGTACTTAGAAACTGTGTGTAATGCCAAATATTTATGCATTTATGTTTTTATACAGCTGACAATATCACCTAGTTTCATTGTAATGCTTTCAGAGTTTCAGTGAGAGCTAGCACTGACTTGAAGGATACACTCATTGATCTAACTGAGCACACACAAATTCACTCTGACAAATCCACATCTGCAGGGAATAAAATGGATCTAAATCTAGGCTGTTATCCAGCTATGTCAATCAGGCGATTAATCTAACAAACAAACACAACTCTGGTGTGAGAAAGGAGGTCAAGAGACGAAAACAGACCGTTGTGTTGGGCACATCCCTCCAGGCTAGCCTCCAGGAGGGCCAGACAGCATGTGGGTGGTTAAAGCAGAGAGTAAGCAGGAGAGGGACAGGTTGAAAGCTCAGAGCTTGGAGCTACTGAGAGACAGAGAACAATTCCTAGTGTCTTCCCTAACCCTAAGTAATATGCCCTTAAAGACTTAATTGGCAAGAATCTACTTCCCGATTGGCTGATTTAGGTCTGAGTTACGTCTTTGAGGGTTCAGGGCTTAGAGTAAGCGAGGATATTGGAATTCAGCCAGAGAATACAAGGCCACAGACAGATGAGAACGTTTTCCTTCATTTGTTAAGACCGAGGCCACGTCTGATCCCTGCATTACTGTCTGCATCCACACTTTCAATGTTTACATCTGGGATCAAAAATGAAGAATTAATTTGCCATCAAAAAAAAAATGCTTTAATTCTATTACGGGTTCCCATGCGAACAAATCAAAAAGCTATTTCAAAGGGAAAATGTCCTAACACAAACTTCTCATCTCATCTGTGCCAAAGCAACAACTACGGGTGGTGAAAGCAATTTTTCAACATGGAATATTAATTTCATGCAACTTTTAAACTACTCACCAGTCCCCTCACAGTAAAACAGCATGAAACGCTTAATAAAAAAGCTAATTTTATACACTAGTTATAAAACTGACAGAGCACCTTCAACAACGAAAATAGACATTAAAACAGTTTAGGATGACAAAAGATGAAGAGTAATCACAGTAACAAAAAAAAGATATTATTAGGAAAAATGTGCACGTATGTGTACAGACTACTCTTGTGTACAGACTACTCTTAACTTATGGTAACTTAACATAACTTAAGTCAACTCAACTTAACGACACAGTGAGGGTCGCACGGGGAGCGCTGCTGGTCACACTGGTGTTTCCCACGGCTATCCTCACACACAGGGTCTTTGCACTAACAGCGCTGACATGTTCTAAGAAGAGCCTCTAATTAGGCACTTGCTTCTTTGCAGGCATTAAGAGGCGGCAGATTGTTAGTAAGTCACGGTGCTGGAGCTGCAGATTACAGCGTGCCAGCCAGAGGGGAAGGGACCCGTACAGGAAAGAAAATCACAAAGGGGAATGAGCATTACTTGTGATGTTAAGGTGTGTATGTGTGTGTGTGTGTGTGTGTGTGAGTGTGGTGTGTGTGTGTGTGTGTATGTGTGTGTGTGTGTGTGTGTGTGTGTGTGTGTGTGTGTGAGTGTGTGTGTATGTGAGTGTGTGTGTATGTGTGTGTGTGTGTGTGTGTGTGTGTGTGTATGTGCGCGTGTGTGTGTGTGGGGGGGGGATTATGTTTGTACGAGAAAGACACTCTGGTTGCTTTGACATTAAAAAGAGCTGAAATTCTCTAGTCTTCAAAGTCTTAGCAATCATGGCTAGTTGAGTAAGACTATTTCAACTAATTCAGAAAAAAAGGGATGAAAAAGAGAATATTAAGATCTCTACAGGAGATGTAGTTCAAAAGAAACAGATTCATTCCATGGCATCTAGAGACCTTTGTTTTGTATTTAAGTGAAACCATGGTGACAGATTTGTGGGTATTTCTTAAACAAGGTAGCTCAAGTAACAAGCAGACGGATTCCAGGTGGACTTCCTTTAAGGTGGGTCAGAGGGAAAGGTGTCATAACTCTCTCAACGGCCCCTAAAATAACAGGCTGAGCTTGTGCGTCTCCTAAATGTCAAAGGGTCCCTACCACACACCCCAAATCTTTCACGTCTCCTGACTGCTCCTACAGATTTTCCCCAAAGAAATTTTATGGGTGAGGGGGTTGCAAGGGCTATAAGCAAAACCAGGGCACACACACACACACATGCACACGCATGCATGCACACACACACACACACACACACACACGCACACACACAAAAACAATAGATCCCTAAAATGGCAAACACAGCTTGTAAGATACAGCTGCTCCTCCTGTTAAAAACGAGAAGCATTTTCCCAAGCAGTGCAGAGATGAGCCCTCTAATGCACCACATAATTACCAGTCTGGCCAGAAGCATAGCCTTGTTCCCTGGCCCCCCCCACCGTAATTATTTGCTGCCTTGCTCCTGGTGTTAAATATCAAACACTTCTTTGTACTGAGGGTCGCGATAGTTGTACGACCTCTTTCGACTTTGTGCTCCACTAACAAAGACAATTACATACTAATATGGAACTTCCAAGGGGTGGAGGGGTCATTCTTGTGAAGGTTATTTGTGGGATACCCTTCTACAGACAATATGACGGTGGTAATATTTGGGTGGCGTTAGTGACATAGTTTAAATAAAAAAATAACTAAACCAAATTTTTCTGTGTGTGTGAGCACACACATAGGGGTTTATTTTCATAGATGTTCATCTGCCTGTCTGCTTGTCTTAGAGATTTAGGACGTAAACGCCAATAAAATTCACGGTAAACACATTTTGTAGATTGGCCTCTTTGTCAGCACAATAAAGTGCCTGTCCACATACTACACAGGAAATAACATGCGTAACACAAACAATTATGATGGGCACACAGAAGTAATCACTTGTGCAGACTGATTCTGCAAACACCAATATTTACACATCTGTGGTACACATGGTACTTTCCAGTCACTTTCCCACCATTATAGACGACAGTGAGACATGTCTTTGACAAGAACACAAGGCGCTGCGAAAACACATTTGCTAGGTCTCTTGTACCTAAAGTACTGTATCTTTTCTCGACACCAGGCAAGAGAAGCATCTTGCGTTTATTCCCTGACAGCACCTCTAAATTTTGCTTAAAAAAAAAATAGGAATTTAGATCATTTCACCGGCTCAGACTTTAAGGCACTACCAACCTACCTATGATAAAATGAAATAAGAAAGTCTCTCCAAAGAAATCTTACCATTGTCTTCAACAGAGAAGAGTAACACGTCGCTTGTTGCATTATCGTTGTCCTTCAGCACATAGCAAATCCTCTGGTCATTAATGTCACCTGAAAGCAGGAGAAATAGATTTCTGTTATCAAGTGTAAGTTCAACCAACAAACAGTGTCTCTTGACTCACCAGTGGCAGCATAAATGTCTTGCCTTTTGATATCAAGACCAGAGTATTACACATCAATGGAAAATAACAGAAAGATATCTATGCTGAAAATAAAACTGACTTCCCTTTTTTCCACTGATCTCCCAAAACAAACAAAACAAAATAAAAAAAATGTTTAAAACACCCCTTTGAAGCAAATAGTGGGTCAAGAGGGAGCACCAGGTGATCTGTTGGGGAAACTGTGTCTGTGAGCCATGCAAATAACAGGTGATGCTCACTCATCTAATGACAGGCAGGGACAGAAATTTTTTTAGAGGCCTCCTTCCAGAAGGCACAGCTTTTCAGCACATCTGCTTCTGTCTCTCTGAGCTCTGAAATTATAAAAAAAAACAACTGTCTCTGCCACTTTGGTGTTGATAGACAACCAGCTGGACATTTTTTTGTCAAACGTTATCAGTTTTACTCTCTCAACCCCTTTTGCACCTCCTGTCTCTTCTCTTAATTATTCATTTGGTGGGGAAGACTCATAAAAATGTAAACCACAAAATGTGTTATGTATGCAACTGTGAAAGCCATCTCTGCTCCCTCCCAATGTAACCTCGGTGAAAAAAATTACAAACACACACACACAAAAAAAAAAAATGCTGCTCTCTTTCTCCAAGTGTGCTTTCAGATCGTCAAATATTTAGTGAGAGCAGCATGTGGGGATGTGCATAGTGACAGTGGGGAATGGCAAGGTAAATAAAGAGGAATGATTGTCCCTCGCGCGTGGCTGCCTTTGCTGATGGCACTGGCTTGCCAGGGGTGGCCTCTCTGCCATTACTGCCCTTTTCCTGGGGCTTTGACACTTCAGTGGGTGTCGCGCAGAGTGGTGCTGACGCACATTTCACAACCCTCCCACCCCCAGCATGTGTGCAGTGTGGTGTGTGAGCAGGTTCATTCGTGTATTAATCGGAGTGAGTGCCTGGCTATGTGTAAGCGTGTGTCCTAGCACATACGTGTGCCCCATGTCGACACTTTTTACCTTGCACTGTCAGCTTCTGGAAGGTACTGGACACTGTGTTTTAAATAAGCAAAGTATCTCTAACTGTTCTCACACCTAAGACCTATGCTGGCACTGGTATTTAGAATTTAACGAGCTGTTCTGAATCCAGGGATTTAATTTCCTCTTCTTATCTGCTGACCTAAAACCAAACATCACATTTGCCAAAATGGTGAGTGTCCCATAAGTCATAAACGTAATGTTTGTATTAAATATTGTTGGTAGTGCAAATTGCTCCTTAGAGAGAAGCTGAATTGCTGCTTCAAATATCACAACTGGTGTTTACATAAATCATGTCTTACAATTCCCATCTCTTCATCACTGTTCTGTTATTTATGAGCTGAATATCCTCATAGAACAAATTAACATCTTTCAAAATTCAATTCCAGAGGAACCAATTTTGAAATATCTCTGGGAAGAAAAATAATTCGTTAAGTCAGTGTCAAGTCCTCTAACAGGAAAGTGTGTGATTAATTAATTATTAGCAGAGCAGCTGAGGGGTGTGTTCGTCCCCTTTTGGGGTTGAAGTTAACCGCCAGTGACAGTCAGCAGCCTTTATCCTCAGCAGAGGGTAGTAAGCCTGAGATTAAAGATTTTCAGACAGAGCGGAGATTGCACACTTTAATAATTGAAACAGCCAACCCTCTGAATGAAGAAGCATTAAGCTGGAAAAGCAATTGTTCTAGAGGGGAAAGCATTTGTTTCCCCTCCCATAAAACAGCATTCCCAACAATAAAGCAGATATTTCATTTTTGCAAAAGCGTCTTTAAAAAGCAGTGTTAAATCTGTGGTGCTTTTGTATTACCTTGAGTAAAGGTGTCGATGGAGTCGTTCCCCTTGGCCAGGTTGATGAGGTAGCCATGCTCGGGCTGACCAGTCACCTGGAAGACTAAGGAAGCTGCAGGGCTATCAGTGTCCTCAGCCCTCAGGGCCTTGCTGGTGATCATGAAGCCGAGGTGACCCGTAGACAACGTCTTCAAAGTTGTGGCGCCTTTATTCAGCACAATCTGAGGAGCCCCGTTGTCCACTGACACAACTGTGATTTTCATAGTCTGAGGCTTGCGCGTCTCGAACACCGTGTCAGGAAAGACGAAGAAGTCAGTGTGTGTGCCATCGGTGATGGTGAAAGAGAAGCTGTCCTTGTTGGAGTCTGTGCCATCATGCTTGTAGCTGATCAAGTTTTCATTCAAATCCTGCTTGGTGAAGGAGGTGACGGGCTTACTGTTGTTGAAAAGCAGCTTGCCATGAATGGGCAGCTGGGTGATGGTGAACTTCAGGAGGCGCTCAACCGTGTCCTGATCCTCCACCGTCAGCTCAAATGGTGTGATCAGCTTGCTCTGGCCCTCTGTCGCCACCAAATCATGAACAGTCAGTACAGGCTTCTTGTTGTCCACATCCACAATTGAGACACGGAAGGTACGGAAGATGGGGTTGTACCCATCGGTGACCTCAAACTCAAAGCTGTCCATCTTGACCTCGTCGTCAGCTGTGTGGATGTAGTAGATCTTGCTTCCAGCCAGTTGGAGCTGAGTGAAGGAGGCTATGGGGACGCCCGGCGTGTCCGTGCACTCCAAGTGTCCCCTGACTGGAGCTCGGGTGATGGTAAATACCAGGTTCTCATCTGGGCTGTTGAGGTCGCTGGTGCTAAGCAGGTCAGTGGTGAGCGTCACTCTGCCTCCCTCCTTCAGAGACACACCTTTGCTGACCACATCGGGGAAGACCATGTCAATGCTGCTGACTGTGATGTAGAAGTATCTGTCAATCAAGGCATTGGAGCCATCTGTAACATCAAACTTGAGGAGGTCACGGACACCCTCTTGACCGTTGTGTTCATAAAAGATTAATCCCTGATCTATATCTCTCTGTGTAAAGTTCATGCCGACTGTGAGGTTCAACAGACCTCCCTGTGGAGTCAACTGATGCAGCAGTCCTTGACTCGGTCCATATCGCACAATGAACGTAAGCGTGCTGTCCTCTGAATCCAAATCAGTGGCCTTCAGGACTTTGTTTGTGATGTCTTTGGTCTCTCCCACCTCCACCTCCAGGCCATCGTTTATTAGCATTCTGGGTGTTTCGTCGTTCACGGCAACAATCGCAACCTTGATGGTTTCTTCTACTTTGTGTTTGCCATCAGTGAGGATCACATCAAAGCTGTCCTCAGTGGTCTCTGAGTCATCATGTTCATAGATGATGCTTGATGCCTCCTTGATCTGCTCCAGTGTGAAGTTTGTAACTGGCATGGAGCCAGTGGGCAGCTGATTTAAGATGGCACCATGTTTGGGAGGTTTGGAGACAATAAAGGTTAAGTCTTCCACAGGAATATCAGCATCTGCTCCATTCAGGATTGGAGTGTCAATGACAATGTTCATGCCCTCCATCACAAGAAACTCCCGGGCAAAAATTTCTGGCTTTTCATCGTTGGTTGGAATGATCAGAATGGGGAAGAAATGCTTCTCTGAGAAGTTGACACCATCTGAACATCTGAACGTAAACCTGTCCTCCACTGGCTCAACCGTTTTGTGTATACTCTGCACATAGAAGATGTTTCCTTCCATAACATCTTTCATTGTGAAAGCGCTAACAGCTGTGCCTGATCTAGACTTCTCTGAACCTGGGGCAGGGGATATGTTCTCAATATAACCTGAGGTAGGCTGGACAATGATTGTGCACACAATATCATCAGTAAGAGAGTCTGGATCTTCGGCTCTAATGTGGTCACCAATTGAAGCTTTTCCCCCCTCTAGGACACTGAAATCGGATTCAATATGAATCTCGGGGGGCTGGTTATCAACAGGGAGGATGGTGACAATGATGCGTACTCCATTCACTTTGTTTCCGCCCACGGTCCACTCATCAGACATATCTGAAAGGGTTAGGTTGAACACATCCTCTCTGGGGAAGAGGCCAATCTCTCCCCTTGTGTGAGCATACACCACCAACCCATTGATGATATCAGCCTGGGTAAATTTGTTTGAAGGAGCCCCATTTACCAAGATCTCCCCCTGCACTGGGACATCCTCCACAATGAAGGTCAGCATGAGGTCATCTGTGTCATCATCTTCACCCTGGATAACACTGGGTGTGATCTCTGTGGCGCCGTTCTCCAGACCTCCATAGAGGAGCCGATTGTCCCAGCTTGCTAATGCTTATTTTGGGTGCCTCATCATCAATGAGCTTCACCGCAACTTTCACATGGACAGGGACTACATGGATACCATCTGTGATCTCCAGCTGCATTGAATCACTATTGATCTCATCCCCATTGTGCAGATATGAGAGGGAACCCTCTGCGATATCCCTCACTTTGAAACTATCACCTTTGCTCACATCACTGCCTTTAAGCTGGAGCTTGCCATGTTGAGGAGGAACATTTACAGTAAAAGTAAGGTCTGCATTTTCTGTATCAAGGTCAGTGGCATCAAGTTCAGCAGTTTTAATAATTTGGGTTCCATGTTCAAACACAGTGAAACCAGTGTTTGTGACTTGTGGGGGTTTGTTGTTCACAGGTTGCACATGTATAGTAAAGACTCCCTCGACGGTATTTCCTGCACTATCTTCAACTGCATAACGGAACTGGACCACATGAGGAATAATACCAAGTTCTATGTCTGGAGGGCTATATGAAATTTTGTGATGGTTGATTTGTGCCTGTGTAAAGTCCTGCACCTCAGTGTCTGGGCTGTCAGTTAAAACGATAGACCCAAAACAATGGGGTTGTTTTCATCTGTGTCTGTCGGTGGCTGGATGACAGTGTATTTCAGGTCACGGTCCTCAGAATCAAGATCTGTGTAACGGAGGACATTCTTGCTAAAGTGGGTGAGCTGGTACTCATGCACGACCATCTGAAGACTGGTTCCTGTGAACAGCACGGGTGGGATGTCATCAATGGGCAAGACTTTGATGACAAAAGCGCTCTTTCCGGACCGGTTGGGCGGGTCATTGTCATCCTCAACAGTGAACACAAACTGATCAGTGACTGTCTCAGTGAGGTGGGGACCTGTGTGACGGTAGAAAAGCTTCCCGTCTGTGATGTCTTTCTGCTGCCATTCAGACACCACCTTTTCATATACCTGATCCTGTGAGTTAAACTTCCATGAGGACGGGTCCTCTGGAGCTTCGGACTGTCTCAGCAGCACCTCGCCAATGGCCGAGAATGGAACCTGAATGGTGAACTTAATGGTTGAGTCCTCAGAGTCAACGTCTGCTGCACTAAGCATTAGAGGTGAGATTGCCATCATCTGATGCTTGAACAGCACCAGTCCCGTATTAGCATTGACAATGGGAGCCTCGTCATCCATAGGTACAATTGTGATTGGGAAGAGAAACTCGACTTCGTGCTTGCCGTCTGTCATTCGGAAAATTATGTTATCACTGTAGCTGTCACTGCCGTCATGCTGATAGACTACCACACCTGCATCTAGCTCTTTGGGGGTGAAATGCTTCCTACGGGAACCAAGGACAGTGAGCTCACCGTGTCGCAGACCATCGACAACACTTAATTTAACACTGTCCAAGTTGTCCTCGTCACTGATTTCTAAATTTTGTGATGTGACTAGAGATCTGGATTGGCCCTCATACAAAAGCTGGCCAGTGTTTTTGGTCACAACTGGGGCAAGGCTGTTCATGGGTTTCACAACAATCATGAAAGCAAAGGGCTCTGAAATACCACCATCAGTGTCCAACACCTCAAACTCAATCTGGAAGATCCTTTCCGTGTCTGAGTCAAGAGAAGGTGGCTTGTAAGCAATTTTCAAATCAAACAGGTCTCTCTGGTAAAAAGCAGTAAGTGGTAAATTCCTGTCATCCGTACTCACAATATACCCTTCATCAATAGAGAGAGGAGAGGTGATGTTGAAAATAAGTTCCTCCGGACTTGATTCTATGTCGTCCGCTGAGAGCATGTCTGGAGTTAGAGCCGTCATAACAAACTGATCAATTTCCATCATCATCATTGACACAAAGCTCGGCTTAGGCGGTGTGTTTTCCTTTCCTTGTTGTAAGCGCACCATAACATGAAAAAACTCTTGCTTTAGCAGATTTCCCTCATCATTATAGAGTTCAACTACCATGGGAATATAGTCTCTGTTGGGCGACTTGTTACTGAATGTGTGCTCATAACGAATATCTGATTTGAGGAATTCATCGCAGTCCATCATTTTCCCTAATTTGTCCTCATCATCCACAAGTTTGCCATATCTGGGCAATGCGTTGTTGCTGGCTAGTGAGGTGACCTCGCATTGCTCTGAGACTCTGTCATAAGTAAAGCCCAAAATTTTACTGTCAATGGGACTGCTGACACCATTAAAACTATCGACGTTGAGTGGCATGTTTTTGGTGATTACTTCCATTTGTGTAAAAACTACCTCCACCTCCATCATGAACGGTATGATGATCGTGTCGCTCTGCGTGTCATACCTGAGTTGCAGTCTCACCCTGTCTCTCACGGGACTCCTCGAGCCGTAATGAAAGTACCTAACATCATTGGGACCGAATTCACAGGGGAACTTCTTTGGAGAGAGATGTCCGGGTCTTTGAGAGAGGGGATCATTGTCAAGGACTGTTATGCTGCACTTGTCCCCTGGCTGAACGTCGACCACCAGATCATTGATGGGATCAATGTAGACTGATCTCCCAAAAGGCACGCGAATTCCGTTGTTGGCCACAAGAATAGCATCCTCCGACAGTTCAGATCTTAATGCATACGATATTCCGTAGTCGTCTTGTCCCTCAACAGACAAGCTGCACGTGAGAGAAACTATAACGACTATAAGTCTGTAAAATGCCATGGTAAATGTGTCCGTCTCCAGCCCGCGGCTTGGGGGAACGCTTTTAAACTCCAGTGATTTTAAAATCCGAGAGACAGGAAGATGCAAAGGATGAAGTTGGTGAGTCCCATGCGTGCGTCAGGATGCTGAAACGGCATTCTCACTCTGTGCCTGCGCGCAGTTTTAACTTCTGGCACTTGAGAACCTGTAGTAAAAAGAACACGCCCACTCACTCACACCATTGGACAAAATTACAATGGAATGCACTCTTCTAATTTTGAATCCAGGTGGACGGTGACATTTATTACTGACGGGAATGAGACCGATTTTTTTTTTGTTGTAAAATATATATATTTTACAATACACTTACTTGTCAAATTATGAAGACTAGAGCTTTCAAAAATAACCTCACTCCCATTTGTATCAATACAATTATGAATTCATCCCAAAATATGTGATAGAAGACTCTTAGGGAATGAATATCTTGAAGCAGAAGTGATTGTATACTTGGAAAATCAAAATTGGTGTTTTCATATGTGTAACTGCGCAAAGGTTGTTTGGCTCCCTCTTGTGACATCATAAGAAAGATGTAGCATAAAATAAAAACATGAATAAAATATGAAATATTGCAAATTTCCCTCTGATAAGAAGTATACTCTTCTCAGAATAGAATGGATTTCATCTTGCAACTGACCCCAAGTAGCACATGTTGAGTAGTGTATTTAGGATGTTTGCCATTTTTTTTAATGATTACATAAACACACACACACACACACACACACACACACACACACACATTTATCCAAGACACAAGTAGAAGATGAGAAGACTTAAAGAATAAGAAGGGAAGGTTGTAGTGGGGGGTGCTTGGGGTTTTGTTTGATCTTCCTACCCTGTTATTTTAGGGGCTCAGCTTTCCAGCTGTCAAGTCCTTCACCAGTCCAGAGTCTGTGGTTGACACACCAAAGGACAAGTCACATTTCTATCATCCCTGATCCTCACTACAACATTCATGTCCACATGTATGCTATGCATTTTCTTGTAAAGGACAAAAGAACATACACGAGAGAAAAAGGTGGAAAACAGGAAAAAAGAAAGAGGCTAACCAAATTCTGTTCATCATTACAGAGCAAATGGAATGGATTGTTCATCTTCACCTGCACCACCTGGACATACCTCCATTTCCCTCACTAGCTACTCTGTTTAGGCCACATAAAAACTGCAGGTGCTACGAGATATTTACATTTTCTGTGGAAGAAGCATTTCCTTTTGCCCCATGAACGGTGTGTGTGGTTTCTTTTACTGACATGACACTTAAAAAGAGCTTAGCATGCCCAAATAATTAGAGCATAAAGCAGACAGAAATATGGACTAAGCTACCACTGTAGACTAAACCATTAACTGTACCTTATAGATTGTTAACCAAAAAAAAAAATCCATGAAAAAACCATAAAAAAATCTATGATGGCTAACTAAACACACAATAGGCACAAAAGTAACTGTCTGTGCATAAATAACAAATTCTACTCTGCTAATGAGGAGTTCAGGTGCAAAAGCCACTTAGCCCATTTTCAGAAATATGCAAAAAATCTGTAATTGCTATCAAACTGCAATTTGAATGTTATCAAGAAAAACAAATCAAGCCAAAACAATCCAATTGGAGTTGGACTGATAATAAAGTTTATCAAAATGATAGAAATATATTTCTGTAAACTCATTGCAAATGGCCTTTAGGGGTTGTACATCTGAACTCTTCAAATTATGGATCATAATTTAGGAACTATTTTGTGCTACACCAAACATGCACCTAGACTTCAAATAACAAAGCAGAGTGAAGTAAACATATCTGCAGGCACAAATGAAGACTAAGTCTCTTGTCATTGTAGTAATGTAGCTATGGATTTACTTCATCCTGTCATTTGATGCCCTTTCATTTAAAATTGCTCACCTTCTGATAAATAGACTGTCTGAAGTGGCACGGAGTGACCAACATTGCCCTGCAGCAGGTGTTGGAACAGAGAGGAGGAGTTTTTAGAGGCAGATGTTACATGTGAACTAATGGCCGTCTACCATGTAAGTGGTGCTCCAGAGATCAGATTCAAAGACTCTTAACAGAAACATTCAAAAGCAGGGACATTACAGAAATTCAGAGGCCCAAGGGTACATTAGAGTGAGTCTACTGAACATGCAACTCATCATTTTAGTTCCAATGGGCCTTATCACCAATACAGACAGTCTTTGTGAACTTTGCTAACTCTTACAGTGTAGTGCCCCCCCCACACACACACACACACACACACACACACACACACACACACACACACACACACACACACACACAACACCATTAACACTTGTGTTATTGAGAGACTTTTTGCATAATTTGCATGTTACAGTAAGTCTTCTATATGGACAACACCACAATTAGTAGATCACAGCTGCTATATTGTCTGTCTCCCATGTCCTCTGTGGCACAGTTTCAGCAAAATACTGGAATTAACACACATCTCAGTCTCTGTAATTATGAAGACAAAAGCATGTCCAGGAACTTTTTTTTGTCGAGCAGAGCAGAGAAACTCCCTCTTTTTAGAGCTGTGTCTAACTGTTGCTGGGTTTCACCAGCCGAATCGCCCTGTATGACAGATACCAATTCTCAGTGTTTTATTACCAGTGTTTCAGAGGGCCATTATTAGTCACCTACATGGGGGTTTGGGAACAAAAGACAAAATGCCATGTCAATGAAGACAAAGGTAAAACCAATAGAAAAGTGCATTAAAGCACTAATGAACAAAACTAGAATAATTTCGGTCATCCAAAGGCAGAGAATCGGCAAAAAATATAACACAACAAAAAATGTCACAACCAGTTACCAAGACAATACCCCTCTTTGCTCAGCTTCTGAATTTTATACCACCTACAAGGACAAAAGCATACACTGGCCGTTTTTTGCATTATGTCTTGGTTAAAGTAAGGTCTGGGATGCATCAACCCAAGCTCTGTTGTTCGAGACCACTGAGTGCTGTTATGGGAAGAAAAATAACATAGACCACATTTGTTAATGCTAACTGAGCCAGGCAAGGAAAATTAAACTTCAATAGAGTTTCTTTGCCCTTATCAGTTAGCATTAGCTAATGTTTTGGTCTATTTGTATAAGTCGTCTTGTTCTTCTTCCTATTGACAGCACTGCTATGGATTGACTGACCCTGGTCAGCCATCCTCTCATATGATTCATTAACTAGAGAAACATCAGCAAACATTTTGAAATGAGCCTATATCATCACTTGTCATCAATTTTTACACTTCTCCTCTACACATCTCAATCAACCAATATGACTAGAAATATAAACATACAATACCCTGACGTCATCGACATACCTTGGAGCTTGGAGCGCTGAGGTCCATGCTGCTTTCACACTTTCACACTTGCACTTTACTTAATTGCACCTTCACTTATTGCACCTTACATATTGCACATTTCACCCTTTTCTAACCTACACCAGCTACCAAGAAGAGCTACCTCGAACTTTCCTTCTTGCTGGAAGCGTATATGTTTACCTGTATGTCGTATGTCTTATGTCTATTTATTGTGGATGTCTGTGTGTACTTCATGTCCATGAGTGTAGCTGTGTATTTTTGTGTGTGTGTGTGTGTGCGTGTGTTTCTAGTTTAAATTGCACATTTGGTGTCTGGTGAAATGCAATTTCAGTCCTCCGTGTCCTTTGACTTTGACAGACGACAGAGAATGAACATACATGTCTGAAAGGGGAAAGAATTGACTGGATGTACACATTCTTGAACCTCATGTAGGCCTGGGTCTCATTCTTGACCCTCGTAGTCCTTAAATGCAAATGATTCATCTAAGGTATGAACTGCCAGGTGTTATGGGGATAATCTGTCATGTGTGACATCCAGTCATATGTTCAATACAAGTTAACTGCAACTTTAAACATTTTAAATGTGTAATACAACCTATGACACACATTGTACAAACCTGTTCTCATTTTTGAATAATCTAGTTCAGAAATAAAAGAGAAGAAAATGTAGCACCAGATTACACAGGAATGAAGACGTAAACTTCCATATCACTGCCGTCGTGATAACTCTGGGATGTACAGTCTATAAATAGGAGACTTAGTGGCAGGGGCTTACCAAGGACATACAGTGATTGTTAAGTGATTGTTGTGATTGATATCTTACTGTGCCACCAAAATGCACACCGAGGTATGATGGATGCACTTTAAGCCATTATGCAAATCACACAGCAACGCTTGGACAAAAAACAAAATCCTTCATTTTGAATTCCTGACCAGAGCACAAATCCCTACTTTCCCACATAGTCCACATCAGTGTGAGAACATGCCATTGACTGTGAGACAGCAAATGAGTTAATGACAGTAGGCCCGCAGTGAGAGGCTCTACTGCAAACATGCTATAATCAGCACAGAACCCTTGCAGCTGGACAAGGGCCCGTCCAGATGAATCACCTCCATGTTTACAATGACCTCTGGACCTAACAGGACTCTGTCATTAACAGATTTTTTTTAAAGGTTGTTAAGGCCACTTTGTTTGATTTTGAAATATATGACAAGTATATGAGTATATAGCATTTAAGGATAATTTAATACTTTCCCACGTAAAAACACCACAACACACGGGCGTTAGAGTATGTCAGTGGTGATGTCAGCACCATAGATCCTTGAAAAAAAAATCACTGGAAAACTTTCATACAAACCATAATGACTACTTTGAAAGGGACCACTTTATTAAACCAATTAAACCAAACCTGGACTCCCTCTGGAGATATTTCCCTTGGCCAACACCTTTTTAGTTTTCAAACGCCCCCCCATTGGACCCAATTAGTGGCTTATTGGTATGGAGTTTGTCACTGCACATCTCTGCAGTGCCAGTGGAATTTCTGGGTCTGAATTAACAGTGCTCAAGGGAGTATACTTAAATCTACTTTAGTTCTGTTTGTAAAGAGAAAACCTTTACTCATGGGCCTAAGGCTTAGATTGGTGACATTTCAATAATTGTGGTTTAATAATTCCTTTAGGTTAAACTCACCCTGATGTAAGTGATAGTTGTCAAATGTAATTCGCTTTGGATTAAAGCGTTTGCTAAACGCATGAATGTAAATGTAAGTGCCGTTTCTAGAGCTCTACAGCAGGACAAATTTCTGGAAGATACACATTCAGCATTTTTAACATAAAATGATGATATTTGTATGAATTTGCAAAATTGTTACACTTCTCTCATCATTTCAAACCCACACTGTTGGCCCGCTCTGCAATTGGTGGCGATGTAAACAAACAAGCGCTTTTGACAGCGTGATTGCTTTAATCAAGCGCTTGTGTAATTATAATCGAGTGACAGGGGGAAATACACAAAGCTAATGAGCCCCTCATGCACGCTCATCTGGAGGTTCTGTTAATCACCTGCAGCTTGTCACTCACCAAGAGACAAAACAATGGTTGGGTTTAATTACTACACTCTTGATTAAATGTGTTGACTATCTCCAGTGGCTAAAACCCAAAGCAATGTGACAACAAAACCTTCCAATTGTCTGTGAGATTCTTCACAACCTGCCAAGCCAATAGCATCCAGGGAAGGTCTCAAGTTGTGTCATTACTATCTTTCAATTCACTCTAAGTGGTCAGTGTCTTCCTTATTTCAGCACAAAACCTGGGTGTCAAGCATACAACAAAATGACATCTTTTTTATGGTGCACTACCATGACTACCGTCCTTAAAATTAAACAGGAACTCATTACAATGTGTTAAATTTTATTCAGTAGAAGGGAGTTTTAATTTGAAATTTGTTTGCTAATGAGGGCATACACTGTTCTTTCAGTTATATTTTCAACCAAGGGGACATAGAATGGATTAATGAAGTATTGCACCTTGTTCTTTGAAGTTAAAATAGAATATATTCAACTTTGATTTCAAAGTCAACAATAAGCTCACGCGCAATTTTGCAAGCCCAGTTAAAACTCCCTCTTTGGCAAGCACAATTGAACTACAATAGCTTTGTGATAAGTTCCACAGAGCCACATGTTCAACTTTATCTAAACCCTGTTATGTTCCTGACTGTCCCTGAGTCTCAAATTCTCCTCCATGATGCTAATAGTCAATATTTGAATATCTACACTCACACGTCAGACAAAACCAGAAGGCCTCTTCCTTTGGAGTGATGATGTGTCAGCATTGTACCCTCTTATCAGGGACAGTCTCCAAGCTACTATTAGCATACGCTTCTGCTTTAAGAATTCAGGGTCAGGATCTTGGTCAAACAGCTCTGGGACAAAGGCTGTCATTGAGTGGAACAGTTTTGTTCAAACTTTCATCCCAACTGTACAGCTTCCAGTAGCCCTTGAGATTGTTTGAACATAAGCTGGTTAGCATGACTCAAGATGAGATTAATGCATCACTACTGGCTTGTTAAAAAGCAAGACGGCACCATAGTCCTCAAATATAAATAAATGTGTCAATATTTAAAGAACTGCGTTAGTCAGCACAAAGCCTAGACTAGACTATGCGGTCAAAAGTAGGTGTGTTTAATTTAGCAGATTCCTAGAAAGATGTCTAGTTAGCTGCCTCATGAACCTATATCACTTAGGCCCTGTTTACATGTATTATAAACAGACATTTTTTTAAGGTTTGGGCCTTTCGTTTAGATGTAAATGGAGTTTTAGCCACTTTATTTTTAAAAACGCCCTCCAAAGTGGAGATTTTTCTGACTGGATTCTATGGATTCTGCTGAATATGTGTAAACGTAATTAAAAAGAAAAAGAAACGGAAAAAAAATATCTGTTTATAAAAATATCTAAATACATGCACACATGCCCTTAGTTTAGTCATGTTCATCTACATAGTGGTCGAATAATGTCTAATGTTTGGCAACGCCAGCTTCTTCACAAGTTGTTTTTTGCAAGCTTGCACACTGAAAACACCAGCAATCATTTTTTGACACATAAAGAGGGGAAAGAAAAAAAAACATCCCAAACTACAACTCCAAATACAACATACAGCATACTTTTAATATGACAGTGTGTAATAAAGTAATGATAATACATTTAATTTGCAAATTGGCATCCTGAACCATTTGTGTACATCAGTGGATCCCAGACTTTTAACTGCCATGTACCTCTGAGACACTTTATGTCTAACGAGTACCACCTTCATTGCTATAACAATTAATATTATTGCATAAATAAACTAGAAAAGCACTTGGAGAGCGCAGACCTCCACCATGGCAAAATAAGGTAACTGACCCAACATAAACTCCAGATGGTGTTACGGATCACCACCATAATTTAATCATCTGTTCCTTGTCCTAATACCTATCGTTGTCTGAAAATTTCATCCATATCTGTGCAGTACTTTTGGAGCTATCTTGCACACAGACAGACAAACAGCAGCGAAAACATAACCTCCTTGGCAGAGGGAAAAAAATGCTTTACAAAATGTGAACACAAATTACATGGTACACAACAACTCAGTGCAAATTGGGTTGTATTGGGGATAGTTTTAATATAAGATCGTTTTCCAAGTTATCTTTATGCTGGTAAGAGCTGAGAAACCATTCACAAAGCCTACATTTTCGGATGTCTCATGGGTAATGCAACATCAGGAGTGTATGCAAAGCAGAATTTAACTGTGTTATGTTCAGCAGTTGATAAGTCATTGAAGAGTTTAGATGCAAAACCTTCTGAGAACATTTTCAGAAATATGATAAATTAAGTCTTTTAAGTCTTAATTATAATTAAAAAAAGAGTAATCTCTATCAAACTGCAATTCAAATATTATTATCAAGTACAAACAAATCAGTTGATCAAAATTATACAAATATATTTCTGTAAATTCATCGCAAATGTAATTTAGTTTTTGCATCTTTAGGTTGAAAAAAAAAAAACACACACACACACACATATTGGACGCAAAAAGGGATATAAGAAGACACAGTAATCCTAGCTTAAATCTGTGGTTGTCAAACTGGGGTATGGGTACAACTGGTGTATTTGGATGATTTCTGAGGGGTACTCAAAATAAATCTCTGAATGGGTTCTCAATTCTCACCAGCATAAAGTTCAGATAGAGATTCAGACTATAAGCAGACAAAGACTTACACTCAAACTATCCCCAACAAACTCCACTACATGGTTATGTAAGAATATAAGTTTACATTTTATTTAGGTAGCAACAGTGCAGAATAATGTAGAAATATTAATCGTTATTGCAAACTGTCCATGATGCAGTGTAGCCGGTGGGTCACAGAATGTCTGGGGGTTCACTGCAGTTTAAATTTTGGGAACCACTGTCCTAAATCAATCACAATGTCCAGAAGGTGGCAGTATAGTAACATTTCAATCAGCACAATTAATGTGAAGAATCCCCTCAGATATACTGAGAGAAAACGTACATAGCCCCACATGGAAATTCAAGCCAGAAACTATAAAAGAGGAAGAAATAAACGGTTGGATTTTTTTAAAAAAATTTTGACATTTTATAATATTATGCTGAAGTATGAGAAGAACAGGACTGCATTATTTTCAGCGCCTTTAATACGGTTTTGTTTCTGTATAAAGGAAACTTTTAAAAATTAACACCAATAAGTCTTACCTACCTTAACCTACCTACCAATAAGTCAGTGAACAAGAATCACTGAAAAACATCACTTGGAGGTAAAACAGAAGAGGAAAAAAAATAAGCCCTGGGGGTTAGTTCTTCTTCTTCAATGTACAGTGCCATGGTGGTCAAACTGAATGTGACTTGGGAAACTCAGCAATGGCAAAAGATTTAGTGGAATGTGTGACCCAATAGTGGAAGCACAGAGCCCTGGTAAGTGGAAAAACAAGCAACGATTATAAACCATAAGCTTTTTTTTATGAGGCAAAACTTTTTGGACTCTTATCTGACCTTGGAATTCTAAATTCCTATATCTGATCATTTAAATTGAATAACATGATTTTGTGATATTATTTATATGGTGAATTATAATAAGACATAAATGAACAAATAGGCTGAAGAAAGGCTTACTCATTTTATGTGTATGTCTACCCCTGAACAGCCTTCTTTAGGAGTCCCTGTAAATTGATTACTGGTTTGACTTACAGCTGCTCAGTGGTGCAATGACTTGGCGTGGGAAAGTAATTATCTCTCTCTTTGTTCCTGGAGAGACATGGCACACATACCTATCCCCTATCTCCTCCAGTGACATTGACCAATCAGGACATGCCAATTCAGTTCCCAGTAAAAGAAACAAGGACAGGAACAGTATGGCAACCACAGACTTTTACCTGTAATTGGTCAAAAAGAAAGACTGGATAAGAGAGAGAGAGAGAGAAAGAGAGAGAGAGCGAGAGACTTCTAAAAGACATCCTTGTCTTGTCAGTTCACATAGACAGTGAAATCATTTACAATGACGTGTACGGTGTAATTTTGTCAGCTGAGAAGCTCTTCTCCTCATCCTTCGTGCAGCCTTCATGTTGATGATGTGGATAAATCATCTTAACCTTATTTCCTGAGGAAATGTTCCAGTAATATATATAATGTGAATTTGAAAATGCCTTGGATGGATGTCATTAAAAACTATCATTGTGTTCATTTGACCCTAATGATGGCAATTATTGTTGTCAGTTAAACAATCACAATTTGTAGCAACAATGAATGTGGGTGTCCCATTACCCGAGAGTGGAGGAAATGATCTGGAAGTCATGGCATTCCCTTTGCTTCAGAGCCTCTCAGAAGAGTTCAGTTATGGCTTTGAAGTGGGACCTTCAATCACGAGCCCCAGCACTCAAGGCCGCTTAAAAAAATATTACTTTTCTCAGCCCTGCAGTATAAAATACCTTACTCTGAGAGTCAGCAAGACAGCAAGCTAATTGTACTAGCCTCCAGTGGTCATTGCAGGCATGAGACACACGGTGAAAAGCACTCAGGAGTTCTTCTAAAATAGAAATATATTTTAAAGTTTTCCATTTTTGTTGCTTAAACCTTTCTCAGCAAGACACAGGCAAAGACACATTTTGTTCACACAGGAAATTGTCTGGGAAGTATGACCATACATACATTTCAAACAGACAGTCTCACTAGCAGTCTGTCTAGTGGGGCTCTTCAGCACTAAACAGCAACCGACGCCAGTGCTGGTGCATCTCTGCAAGCTCTGTTGCATTGACATCAACAGCTGTTTAGAAGAAACAGGTTTTGGAGACACACACACACACACACACACACACACACACACACACACACACACACACACACACACAGTACATACAAAATTAAGAGAATGGAACATGGCAATATCTATGGTGGAAGAATAGGAGAAGCTGACAGATGTCTAATAAACCTGTAGCATAAAAAGTAATAATGTCAATAGACTATATATATATATATATGTCCAAGACTAATCATATTTACTGTGGTGCCTATAGCCAAATGGTCTGATATGGATATACTGTCTCAGCCTCATGGCCCTTTATCTTTAAGATGGGTGGGGAGGGCCACCCATAAGGGCATTTAGAATGTTAGTAAACAGTAGCGTTCTTCCACCCAGAAGTATCTTATCGCTAGCCCTATGTGTATGCCAATTAGCAGACAATTGTAGCTAAGCTATTAACTAAAAGTGAAGCAGATGACTGTAGCCTAGCTATTATCTAACAAACAGCAATAACCTCTAAAACATACATCTCAGTTGACAAGATCATGATAACAATATGTTTTTTCAACAATATGTTTAAATCAACATGAAGGGTTAGTTTAATAGTGACACTATTTAAGCCCATTGGAGAATACGTTGTTCTTGCCAAGTTACCACGCCCAGCTGAAATATCCTATTACACTGTCACAACTTCCAGTGACGCACACGTTTGGTGGGACATATGGTGGCCGACAAGATGCACAGTCCTAGAGAGGAACATTTGGGTTTAGTCTGCAATACTGCCAGAGGAAAACAATGTTTAAATGATTGATTAATCGAGGGCTGGGCAATTAACCAAAAAATTAATTCAACCAACAATCGTAACCATTAATTGACGATGATCAAGCACATGATCGTTGTTTATTATTTCTGTTATAACCTGTTATTATTTCTGTTCTTCTGTATTTCTGTTTCTTCTTCTATTCTTTATTTCAATGTGTGTGTTCATGTACTGTTTCTTGAAAGCACACTACCACATGTGTTGCACATCTGTTCAGTCCAGTCGATTAAAGATGATTTAAAATCGTTATCAGTGAAAATGGATAAAAATCGTTATCGGTTAAAATGGAAAAATGTATTGTGATTAAATTTAATGCCATATCGCCCAGCCCTAGATTGATAATTTACTAAGAAAATATTTCAGATAAGGGAGTGAAGAGGGAAATGGTTGCTCAGTGTAAAACTCAAATGGAGCATGACATGGGGTACATGCTCTAAGAGCCAGCACCCAACCCAATTAACTATTCAAAAAAGCCACCCACCTTCTCAAGGGTAGCGACTTAGTTAGTTGGCAATGGGCAACTGCATTGGAACCAACAAATAGCAACTATGGTTTTGGGAAACGCACCCCTGTCCAGCACTTTTAACATTCTATCCAAGTAAAGTAATGAAACACATACGGTCCATTATTCCCTTGGACACTGATGTAAGTGTTTGATGAGGCTTGACAAAAGGAAAACAGTCCACTTAATTACTTTTATAATCTATAGATAGCAGCAGTTACTCCACTGAGTATTTAATAACCATTTTAATAACCACCACAGTCTGGGAGGGGCTGGTTGAGCTGTTTAAACCAAAGATAAACTGACTTCAACAGCAGTACATATTTTTCCTGAAAAAAGTATTTTTTAATTCCCAAAAATAAAAGTTTAGTCATTTACAACTTTAACATTAATAATAAAAGACACAATGAGGCCTTATTTATTTATTTTGTGCAAAGGCATTTCAATACAGAATACCTGGCTGGGACAGAAATGTATTAGCATGTGGTACTGAATTGAATAATCAGTGTTACATAACAGTGACTGCACCCCAGGAACCCCAATTACACTGATAAAAAAGCCAGTTTGACGCAAACTCTTTCTTATCGAAGGTTGCTGCGAATCTGCCCCCACATCAGTGGAGTAATTCCTGTAGCTTGGAGTGTAAAATTGGACTGAGGTACAGTTCTGAAAGGGTCAGCACATTGTCAGGGTGCCATTTCATTTACCAGAACACAAAAAAATAAGGTCAAAATGCTTTCTGAATGCATAATGGGAAATCAAAAAGTCCTCTCCCAAACAGTAACTTCGCGTAGATCTTTGTGATGCTGTTACATTGGCCCTTTCTAAATGAATCCTTACCTCCCTATCAGAGACTAGCCCTGTCACTTGCCTGAAGATTCTAATCTTTGATGAACAGACTATCCATTCCAGAAAAGCTGAAGCAGGATTAGGCTTTACTTATATGTTAGGAAGAAAGAAAGCACTTTCAAATCAGCTAAAGCAGGGTCTTCACCCTATTTTTCAAACGAGAGCTACTTTGGTAGCCTACTAACATCAGCTCACAGCTTACATCTGAGAGCAGTAAAACTGGGAAACAAATGTTTTGTGCCAGACAGGGCAGGACGTCTGAATTTGATTTATTTAATGATCATAAAGATTTTTACATGTTTTCCCTTTGTGACTATGATATGAGATTTATTGAAATTTCTTTTGACCCTTTGGAGAGCTACTCTTAAGCAGGTGGAGATCTCTACCTGTTGCAGACTCCTGAGCTAAAGGTTTGTTTGCAGGTCACTTTGTGCCAATCCACTAATTCTCCAGACCGCAAACCTCTTACCTCACACCAGTTATCAGTCCATCATGAGTCAGTCTGCTTACGGAGCATTACATTTTAAGCATCACATAATTACAATTACGTACATTATTGCCACAGAAGCAACAGGTTCAACTGAACTGGTCTAACTGGTAAAAAAAAAACATCTACAGGGTGACTGTTTTCTGATTCACAAATAAGGGAACATCGGGAGAAGAACGGGCTGATGGAAAAATTGTAAAATAAATAAATAAATAAATAAATAAGGTAGGGTAAGGGTATTTAAAATTTAAGGGTAGGGTATTTAAAATAGCGGTAACACTTTAGATTAGGGTAGGCATATTCACCATTAACTAGTAGCTCATTATCATGAAAATGAACAACATACTAGTCATTTGTTAGTCATTACAAGTCATTTATTAATACCTTATTCTGCATGAGCAAATTCTACCCATAGTAAACTATTGACAACAAAGAAACAAAGAATTTCTCCCATATAAACTAATTACTGCCTATTTATAGTAGGTAAGCCAGTTGGGCTACAACAACTAGCTTACTCACTGAATAAGCAAAAAGTAGGAGTTTGCATTGGAGAAATTCTTTATTTATGGTTTACTATGGGTAGAATAAACTCATGATTAATAAGTGACTTGTAATATCTTACAAATAGGTAGTATGTTACTAATTTGCATGTTAATCAGATTCTAGTTCATGGTGAATATGTGTACTTAATCTAAAGTGTTACCAAAATAGCAAATATTAAGATGGATAATAAGATAAGGTGTCTGTGGGTTAGTGCAGTTAACAGCTACAGTCCATTGTGCTGAAGTATGTGCTACACAGTGCTATGTAAGCTATCTTTAGTGAGAACTTCCATGGTCACAGGGTATAGAACCTAGATCCCCTTTTTTGCTTTTGAATGAATGCCTTAATTAGCACACTCTTCAGCGACCAGACTTTAAGATTCTCAATCTACTTTACCTCAGAGGATATGCAATTACAACCCAGAGATGCAAGCTGTTTAGGCTAAATAGACTACAGTTAAGGTTTATTCTCTATTAGGCTTGCTTATGTTCTTTTCTGCTGGCATCCCAAGTTAAAAAGCCAAGCTAATTTGGGTTGTGTGATGAATTTACTGTCTCCGTCTCATTCCCATTTCCTCTTCTATTTTCCAGTCTAGCCTGCTAAACAAACGAATAAATAAATGCGGCTAGACTGCGGAATTTAGCCCAAACCCAAGACCTACCCAGTAGCCTACCCCGACAGAAAGGAGAGGGAAACGAATGGCAACAGCAGAGGCTGTGCCTTCTACATCACTGTAATGACTCTTCTACTATATCCATTATGGGCCCTTCCCCTGCACAAGATGTGTGGTGTGTGCCTCTCTGATTAAAACAAATGAAAGATCCATTATAACAGGCAAATGAAAGCCACACCCCTCCCCTCCTGCTTTAGATGTGACTAATGGTGTGGTGAGGTGATGTAGGCCCATATGGTGGGAGTGTTTTACCGGCACTTTCTCTGCCTTTCTTAGTTCACACTCATTTGCAATACTTCACTTCTTAATGCACTGAAATAAAAGACGGACAAGACCTACCACGCACAGCAACATCATTATAAAAATATCTATGACTGTTTATTAGATTTAAGAAAAAATGTAATGGCCATCTCAAAAAGTGCTGATAATTAGCATATCTATTATGAAGGAGTTGTGATGTTACAGAGAAATCTTTTGTATACCTGAAGAATTAAGTAAATATCTGGGGTAGGGTACTGCAAAATTCATTACATGCCAACACAGAGGTCTTAAAGAACACAGAACAGGTCACTGTTGTTTAAGACTATATTATTTATGTATTCTATAACGATCAAAACATGTTTATTTCTACACATCAAACAACTGCCCTCTGTGAAGCTTACGACATGTAAACATGTGAGCCTAGGACATGTAAAGATTTGGAAATGACTATGGAATGAAAGCACTTCTGTGAACAGGTTATTGAGCATGGTATGAATACCTAGGCCTACAAAAGGTTATGTTAACCTTTGTGTCAACAGTGCAGACTTCAGAGAGGGTTAGGATAATGAGAAAACACATCATTTTGATTGAAAGATTTGAAAACCTACAAAAACTGAACAGTGCTCTTTGTGGATGTATCTGAGATTAGTCTGAAAAGGGGGTAGTGGGGGTTTGGGTGATGCTGACCAAAAAAAAAAGAAAAAGAAAATAAACAGCAAAGACATAATTTGAGGTGTTTTTTAAAATAATCCATCCAGTCTTTCAATCTTCCCTTTCAGGAAGGACCTCATCCCCCACCCCCAACTCAAAAAGGTGCCTACTGGAAATGATGACTTGTATAACACTCCGTCTGGCCACGCCATTTTCATCACGTAGCAATGCAATTCTATTTGTAACCGACAGAACGTTTGCTGCATGATTTATTGGCATTTTCACCATTTCTCAAAGACGTGCATGCAGGCACATTTCCATTGTGTCACATCAAGCCGATAACATAACAGAACTGAAAGTGTCCACAGTGCAATCCTTGCTTGCTTCCTGTGCGCCATGACAACAGACAGTGTGTGTTTCCGTGGGGTTTTAACAACATTTAGCAACAAAGAAATAAATACACAAATGAGTAGCTGTTTTGTTTGTTTGTTTGTTTGTTTCTGTCCAGATGATGTCATTTTCTGTTTGGACAAATACTGGCTCCCACTCTGTCTCGGGGAATGATTCGAAGTTCTGAACCATGCTTCAAGAAGACGTTTCCTGAAAAACAAAGTTACCCAAAAGGGGGGATTGCTTAGAGAAGACTCTAAAAAAAATGTAACAAAAAGACCGCAGGCACTGATGAGCTAAACAAATGTCACTGAAATCTGCACCCTGCCTTGCAGTGAACTTGAGGGATAAATATAAACATGTAGTTTGTCCTCACTGTTTGTCCTCACTGGGGGAAAAAATATAGGCTTTGGGCAGAGGTGGAAGTGGTATTTTTGTACTATTGTAGATTGAAAGACTGCCATCTTTTCATCAAAGTTACATTATGTAAGGGGAAAAAACATCACCTTCACACTCACTCACTCACACTCACATACTCTCTCTGAGAGCCTTTAAAGAGGTGAATAATCTAAACAAATGTGACATTAGGTTACACAAAAAAAGGCAAACCATGTAGTACGCGTGTCTATAATCAGGTATAATTTGACTACTAACATTCAGCAGGAGCTGTGCAGCAAGAATGCCACCCCTAACAAGTCACAATCTGAATCAGTACTGCAGATGCAAATAGATGACACAAAGTAAATGAGATTTTTGATGAAACCCCGTGATATTGTAAACTAATAACATCCTTTCATTGAGTACAACCACTTAAGGCCTAGTCTACATCAATATTCATGACCCAGCAGGCACACGCAAGCCCTTTAAGTCTGTGCACCTCATCACAACAAAGACACTGTAGATTACAGACACAGTGACCTCACCCCCTTAGGACAACAAAGAGATTTTGTATAAAGAAGATTGTTTTTTTTTTTCTTTTGAACCTCAGCTGGTTGCACTTTTAAATGACTTTTTGGAGTAATAATGAAGAAGCTTCTGATGATGGGTTTTTGATGAGAGTTACCATAACTTACAAGTGCTGCTTAAGGTCAGGCAAATAAATCTTCAGCGACAAGTTTTAATGGCAGACAAGACAATAGCAGAACAACTAATTATCGTAACGCAACTGTGATCAAATATGTTCCACACACACTAACCTGCTGTTTGCGCTGGGTTGATTCCGATACCATCTGCAGATAACAACAGAAAAAAAAAATGTCAACATGAGCAAACCTACTCATCGAACATTTACATTAAAACAACAAGTTGACAAGTTACAAGTAACCCAAGTAAATGAAGGAGGAGGATCTCTATGTGCTGTATCAGTGCAAGTGTGAAATCTTTAGTATCTCTTATCTATCTTTATGAGTGTTTAGATATTTCATCTGTACAAATCAATCTAATCAGCTTTATTACCAAATTAGTTTATTTGTAGCATGAACACAAAAAATAGTATGAACATTTTAAAAACAGTGTTTTATGTTCCTGAAAACAGTGTAGCGACTTAGGTTCATGAGGTAATGCAACACTCTCTGTTACACTTTGTACTCACCATTGGTAATGATGGCACTGGTGGCTGCTGGCACTTTAAACTGAAATGGGGAAGGGGGGGCAAGGAAGGACATTAGCTACACTCCATCTATTAACATGGCACTCAGTTTACAAAAGACACTTTCATCCAATAAACAAATGCACTGTGCTGCTGAGGAGGGTAGTGTATGTCTGTTTTCAGTCTTCCTCTAAGGCTGGCCAGTGTCTTGCTTGTGTCTTTGAACTGTGGGATGAACTGTTTCAATACTGAAGAGAAGGGGACATGCAGTAAAAAAGGGCAATCTGTTCTATTCACAAAGGTGCATACAACCCTGAGAGCGGTAATGACTAGAGAACCCTGCTGAGAGAACACCAAAAGGGGGCAGGTGAGGGAAAGTGCCTGGTTCCGGATTTGATTCATGTTGAGAGTCACCAATCAACAGGCTGAATTGAAAAGTCTTTAAATCAAACATTTTTGGGGGGGATTTATGGTTGTTCCTTCAAATCATGGAGGTGTCAGCAGGTGGAGACTGACTGGAAATCACACCACTTTTTGTGGTTATTTTAAATCTAATTTGGAACTCAGCGGACGACACCCCAAATTTTCAACGCCGTTGGCTAATATCTCTGCTAATACAGATCATCTCACATCCCTCCATCATTTCCATAATCATATAGCCTTATCTTTTTGTAATGATGTATATGTCTAAAATGATTGAAAATTGATTATCAATAAGCTACATTACTTGATTAAACAATTCACACGTTCTGCAACAGTGTAGAATAATATTGCCATTCTAGACAATACAACAGAAAAGCCTTGAGCTATCGACCCCTGACTAAATACTCAATGCACTTTGGTGATGTTGTTCGATGTCATAGTAACCACATATCACAAATGCACTCAACAACCAATTGAGTCTTCTGTTCTGGCTTCTATTCTGGTGGCAGTGGTTGTCTAATGGGGATAAGTAAGTGGCATACAGAGAGAATGGAAAGGGTCGTAAACGTCCCTTTTTCTAATGCCACAGCACTAAGAAGAGTATACTAATAAATAAACAACATCTCATGTCCACAAAGCCGAAGGACAACATTTTTTTTTTTAGATTGTTTGAATTTATCCTCTGGCTTTCACCTCCTTAATGAGCCATACCTTACACTCTTGTGTGACAAAGGATAATTGAAAATTGAAAATGTCAGTCAAGATAAGGTAAGGTAAGCAAAACTACACCAAAGCTGCTGCTTCCAATATAGGCAACAATACTTCTCTACCCCGCTTACCATGTCTGAAAGGTGTTGATTAAGTGTGTAACCCTGCATAGTGTCATGTAGATCTATGGGTCTTTACTTTGCACTTGACAGAACACAGCAACCATTCAGTCATTCCAAAGTTATCACCAAATAATTACAGCACATCACAAGAACGCCCCCTCCCCCAAAGCCACCTGACTGCACTCAAAACAGCATGCGGTGCTCTCAGAAAAACAGGGGACAGAAATATCACAGTGACAGAATGAGCCAAGATCAATAAGACGAAAAAGCAGGTGGGTGGGGGGCGGGCAACAACTTGCATTCAGAATAGCAGGTGAAGAAAGGCTTATGCCTCCTCCTCTCAACTCTTCTGTCTGAAGCCCTGGTGCCATTATCTACACAGCAGCAAACTTACTTTGTATGACAGCATGATGCCAAGTATGTGTGACCAAGTGAAGGAAATATTCACTATAGTAATTCAGTTGCATCTATTTGCAATTCTCTGGCGTCACAACCTCCCCCCAGCAAACATCTCATGCATGGCCAGGTGCACAAAATAGGGCTTACTGCAATAGGCGCAGTGTCTAGATGATTAGCCGAGGTTCGACAACCAAGGTGAATTCTAATATTTTAAATTCTTTCCCAAAAAACAAAATAAAACAATTACAACACCAACAACAACGCCGAGAACAACAACAAACAAATCAAGAACAGGGACTTCAGAGTTCATGTATATATAAACATCAATGTGTGCATCCATGTGACAGATATGAACTGCAAAACTCACCTCCTCTGCTGCAAATTTCAACACTGCTGTGAAAGGGGTGGCTTCAGGGACACTTAATCTGAAAGACAATTGAACAATACATCAAAGCTCCTCTCACAGAAATTCAAGAACAAAACAGTTCATTGCTTTGGACTTTTTTGGACTTGATTTACTACAAAAGCATCAATTTCCCTGTAAATTGTCCATATCAGAAAGAATATGTATTGGCGTAGCTTTCCGCAAACTGCCAAGTACCAACTACGTCACTGTATTCATAAGAAGGAAGAAAAATGTACATAAAATACCGGCACCGCTAGTGGAGGTGAGGATGCTATCGTTCCAGCGTTAGCTTATTTGTGGTCTATGGAGCATATGGCGGACAAGTTTATGTTCTCTGATGTAGCCTACGTTGCAGTCATTGCTAACGTAAGACAGAGTAAACAATTAACATATGAAATATGAATTAGGTTGCGGTTTCCACACCAAGCCTTGTAAATGACGAAAGATAGCAACTGCATCGTCAATGAACTTTTACTTCACTTTGAATGACGTGTTCACGTTAGCTCGCCATTTGGTAGACTGATAAAGCGGTCGGCGAGCTAATTCAATAAAGGCAACTTTTAGTCATATGCCCCGTCAAACAAACGTATTTCGCGTTCCTATTAAAAATACAATAAGGTAATTTACCAAAGCAGATGTTCCACACAACTGCTGTTATCTAGCCATGTTTGTTCAGATCGCAGAAGGCACTGTGATGATCTGTCACTTACACTTTGTAGGGTAGCCTCGGATCCGAAGTCAGCGTTATTTTAAAAGTGACTTTCGACCTGTTGAAGGTAGCATTAACATTGTTACAAAAGTTAATAAATTTCAACAAAAATATACAAAAGAGAATACGATGTATTTACATCAACTTACATCTTTAACAACGATTTACAGTGAATCACAACTACACCACAGATCAGGAAGCGGGAAGGACCCAAAGGACACGTCAGATGCCAGATATTTCAGTGATGTTACTCTAAATGTTATTATTTTAGTTTCACATCATGTTTAATGTATGGTAACTGTTACGTTTTTTATAATTTCAGGAACAAATGTATTTGCATGTATGTAATGCACTTCAATATCCGTAATTATAATAAGGCATTTCTTTGGCTACCTGATGGATTTACCGTAATGGACGTAATACACTCGCATTACGTTTTGGTTATCACAAGGCTAGACTCTTGACAGTTTTTTAAAATAAATTGGCTAATCCATCTAGTAGCCACATACATCCATAATACAATAAGTAAAGTTATAATAGTAATATGCAATATATAAGTTATAATGGACCATCTCTGTTGTATCACTTGTAATATATGCTAAAGGTCAGTTAGATTTATAGGGGTGTAAAGAAATTATGATTCAAGTTAATGCCAGACAGTACAAAAAAAACAAAAAAACTCTAGTTACCTTTTTGACTAGGTATTTGTAAGCAAAGAGTCAACATCACAGTGACACACACACACACACACACACACACACACCAGTATCTGCTCTCTGCTGGGTTATGCCTATGGCCCCTTGCACCATGGCCAAGAAGTGGAAAAGCTGTGGCTGTGACAATGACAGGAGTAGGCTGCTGTCCGTGGTCCTGTCTTTATGCTACTATTGTATCTAAGAGTTAACTTTACTATTAAATAAATGTGAATTAAAACAATGCAAATTAAGAAGCAATGCACCAACACACCATTAAAAGTGAGGATATTTTTGAGGTTATTATTTTATCAAACCTTTTATAAATGTGCATTACGCGATTGTTTAGAGAGATGTAAACACAAACTGTAAAAATAATGTTTTACCACTGAAAAATAGGTCTCTTTCCATTTTCTATCTAATCTCATTTGATAACTTTTATCACTGTGCATCACTGTGGTCATTTTTATACATTATTTCAAACTCTTCCAGACATGGGGATTAGACAGTGCAATGACTCAGCCACTTGGACAGCAAAACACTTATGAGAGATGGCCCTATCTAAAAATAAGAATTCTTACGCCTACATCAGATTTCTCCAGAAACAACCACCATGGACATGTGAGTTTATTGCTCAATTTTATGAGAGCTTTAAAATCTAACAAGTCTCAGAAGGATGGGGAAAATGTGTAGGAAAAAAAATGCAGCCAGACAGTATTCTTTCTTGAGCCTTTATTCTATGAGACATCAGGCTGTTTAGTTAAGCATATTAGACATTTGTATATTGGTTGAAAGGGTTCCAACTTCCCAGACATGTTAACTCTACTGTGCAAGACAAAAAGTTTGAGTCAGCCACACATTTCACTGTAGTCCTTAGACAGGCTTAGATAGCAGCTGGTCTGTCTTGATAAGGACACACCAATCCTGCAGAGCAGCAGAGCATTGTGCAGCCCTACTGTGATTTGTATTTTATGGAGTGAAGGCACTGATAACTGCACTTTTTTTCTTGATTTTTTGCAGATGTCATGATGTGTTAAAAATACAATTTAAAACCAGCCAGTTGGTATGCCGAAGGATATAATCAGGGTGCTCAGCCTCATATTAAAACCGATAAGATTTTTGATTCTTGTGAGTAGAGTTATATTACACATAAGACTCAGATGTAGATATTTACAGTTCAGCTCTCATTTTGAAATTGATGCAGGCTGAAACCCAGTCTTTTCTTCATAATCTGATTCCAGGGTCTCATTCAGTGGCCTGTCTCCAAGATGGGCATACACAGCAGCCTACAATCCCTCACAGAGTGAGATAATACCATTTGAACATGACATTAAACTCTACTCCACGTCACAATAGTTTACCGAAAAAGATGAGATGCCCAAAAATGGTACTATTAAATGACTGTGTCATTTCTAGTGATGAAATAATCATACGCTCATATTGTAAAGCAGGGCTGTCTGGAATGATAATTAAATGACAGGGTCATCAACAAAAGCATGTTTTGAATTTTGTATAGGCCTATGTTTTCCATGGCTGTAACTAAGGAAGTATCCTTGAATAGCTCCATAGCAATTCTAGAAGAGATACGACTAAGGACTGAGCAACTAAAGCAGAGGGGGCTTTAGGGGATTTTCACAAAAGTTTTAAAAATATTTTTAGATCGCTTATTGTAATATATTATAGTAGTACGTCATTTGGCCTTGATAGGTGACCCAAATAAACAGAGATTTAGGAGTAATTTCCAGTCATATCTCTGTCCCCTTTAGTGACAACTGCAGTGTTAGATCTGTTCTTGCCTTTGGTCCATGGTAGTTTATTTGTGTTTTTTCCCACTGTTCTGTGTTTTTGTTCTTGCAGTGTCAGTCCAATAAACAAACAAACAAATGATGATCCTGTCCTGACAAATGTGCCCAAATTGGCTGTGTGTGGCACCAACTTTTGTTACTGCTTGTATGGCTCTCTACAATCTCTCACTTGTTCAAGCTTTATCTTGGCACTTGTTCAGTGTCATACTGACACTGCTTTCCTCTGCACTTGCAGTCAATTTATTATCATTATTGTCACATTACAGGCTTCTTTGCCATGTGAAGCTATCTTGCAGTAAACACAACCTAAGCCTAAAATTGAGACACTTGAGTAATTCAGAGTCTTCTGCATGCAATGCATAAACACTGTTACAACCAGACTGACTTTTGTTGCAGTGCTACTGGTTACATTGGGTACTTTAAAATGGCCATACTTGAACAGAATTCCCCACAATTTAATTTGAAAACGATTAGGATTAACTTGCTAACCTTACTCCTTATGATGCTTAAATAGATTGGGTTCTCACTATGTTATTGGTTGTCTGATGTAGTCCAGTCCAGCTCAGCTCAGCGATACTAGATGTGTCTAAAAGTAATTTATGCAAATTGTAGGTATGGTGCAAATCAGTGTTCAAAAATAGCTATTTATACATGATGCACTTCCTACATGAAAACACAAGTAAAATCTTCATCTTTTGACCCAAAAGCTACCAGAGACACAAAACGTGGATGTATGGCAAATCAATATTGAAATCAGTGGCAAATAGGTCAATGTGTCATGTCAGAGTAAAGATCTGGCAATTGCAAATAATTATGTACAGCCATGCCTTTACATATGAGCACTGTGGAAATCAGCTTATTATACCTGTAGGTGATAGTTGTTGTCAGCAGACAGCCTGGAAGCAATTTTCATTTAAAATTACTATTTAATATTCATTAGGCCCTACAACCCTCATGGCTCATGACAATGTGTGGATACTGAGTGAGAAATACGTGATCCTCTGTTTTGGAAATTAGTTTAGAAATAATTCACGAGGTTGTCACAAATTCAGTCCATGTTTTTATGCAAGTTTTTATCTCTTCACATAAGTGTATAAACATAAACCTGGCTGGATCAGATTCTATTTTAATTTGGAAATAAATGGAGCGGTTGTATCAACACAAGATGCAATCACTTATTGAAATTCAGGCATACCACTAGCAAATGTGAATTTTCTCTGCATGTCCTGACTATGAGCTGTTGGAGCTCCTTAGTTACGTCCCGAAATCCCTGGCACCAATCACATCAGTCTATCTGATATACTTTATCAAACAGATAGCGAACAGAGACTGGAGTCAGAGCCATTAGTTCTTAGAGAGAATCTATGCACCAGAAAGTAAATGTATATTAGTAGTCAGAATCTTTACACAAAGTGAAGGGAAGGGAAGTGAAAAACTCCACCAGGCTAGGACACTGGGAAACCTAGTGCTCTGTGAGTTAAGGGGTTCAGGGCTCAGGACTTAAGTGGGAAATTCAGACAGTGACACACCTCTCCCAACAAACCCACCCACACAACGTGCTATGATCATTTTACACAGCTATTAGCTTAGCTTACAGATATTAATGCTTAATTGATTGCTTAATTGATTGCTTAATGCTTTATTAATGCTTAATTGATTGTTTGTGCATTATTAACCTTGTCCAGCTAATGATGCTTTGTCGTGCCTCTCTATGATTTAAGTTGGTTTAACGTTATCATGCAAGCATTCAGTGCTTGTCTGTGGCTGAGAGAGCTACACATCCTGTGCCTAATGATTAGCCATCCAATCAAGTCAAATACAAAGGCTACATTTCATTTCACAGCTCATGGTTTAGTCTTTGAATGGCTCTTTTCCCTCTGAAAGCCTTGGTGCTCCTCCGTCACAAACCAATCTGTTAGAGATTCTTAGAAACAGTTATCTGCCATCAAGTCTCTCTCTTCTAATAATCCCACATGATGACATAGAGAGTAGAAGCGGAGCGAGAGGCACAAACGTTCGTTAAGTTTCGTGTTCTATTTTTGCAAGGGGGAGGGGTATACGCTGATAAAGAAGATAATTGAAAAGTTTATATTGTGATGTTATGTGACACTCCCACTGTGAACTGTTCATGTTTGCTCTCATTGTAACGTACTATGTTGCTCTACCTTGGTTAGTATTCAATATTCTTTCAATATTCTACTTGGCATCAGAGTTTGTTGAGGGATGAGAAATGTTTTTTTCTCCCTATGGCTGGGATGGACAACTAAATTAAAAGCTTTTTAAGAGGTCAAGATAAGCAGACATGAGCCAAAGAGAGACTGTCAGTCGAGTGCTCATAAGGAGTCTCTGACAGTAAATCATACCTCATGGTTGTGTCTAAAAAGAAGCCAACAGCAATGACAGCTGGCTTCAGATTCTTCTGTCTGGTTTATGTCCTAGTCTGCCTAGCTTCTGTATGTTTATTTAAAAAAAAAAATGAATCAAGAAGATGTGACAGAACAAAATAGAAAGTTTGAGCCTCTATTTGTTTCTGGGAGCTGTGAAATAGATAAATTGTGAATACAACATGGTTGTTATAGTACCATTCAGTTATGGGTTATGGGCTAATAGTATACCAATAAGAATGGAGAACAGTGATCTCTCCTGGCTATTTACATGTCTCTCTCTCTCTCTCTCTCATACTGTTTAGAGAAATGTCACTTTGGCCATCTGCAGGATTATCTTACTGTTTACATGGTAGTCTGTGGATATTTTGCACTGGTCCATTTGAAAGAGAAGACAGCTAATTATCCATATGAAACCATGACAACCCCACAAGTCAGGGGACCACTGACACATGACACTCAGTTTTTTATTCGGCCCTGTTGGGTGAACAAATAAAACCGAAGTAAGTAAGATATTTTATGTCATTTTCCTGCCACTTCTTGTTTAGAGAGGAGTCTCACTGCCATAGATGATATCTGTGATGTAAAATTTTAAGGGTTTATCATTGTGTCTTATTGCATTGCATAGATAGGGAAAACACTGTAGGGAATTATAATTATGATGAATATGATTAGGAACACTTGCCTCACATTGTAATGGCTGAAAATGTTCCTCTTTGTATTTCACGCAGAGAAAACAGTTGCTGTGGGTTGTTTTTAAGACCGAAATTCATATCTGTTGTTCAAATCTAATTACCATACTCCCTATACAGTTTTGATAGCAATAGGTCATTCTGTTCATTTCCATAGGTTAGCATATTACTGTATGAAATAGCTAATACAGCTAATAATGCAATATAGGCTAGGCTGTAAGGATTTGCTTATTTGTGAGCACTGAAAGTTCCCTTCCCTTGCTATCCCACAAAGTCCATTATCTGACATATGAATAAACGTTTTCATATTAATATTTGAACATGTGCATTAGCCTGATTGTATTGTAATAGCCATGACCTAGGGGTCATGAATAACCACACACTCCTGTGATGGGTGTTGTAGAGCATGCTAATGGGTGGCCATTTCAGCCATAGCAGAAATGCAAAAAAAACACAACGCAAGACCATTCTGTTGACTAACGACACTGAATATCTAAGGGGATTAGTATTGATGGAAAACACTCAGTCGTCAGTGTTACATAATGGTTGAGAAACGATCTGGGGGCAAGATGATGATTTATGGGTTCAGGAGCGAAAAAGTGTTCTGTGCCTCTGCCACTCTCACAGACGGGCAATTAACTATCTTCAAAATGTCCAGGAGCCAAAGAGATACTATGAGTGCTTCCAGATTTTCCAAGCTTGCTTGGTGAGCATTAACTTGACTAATGTGCATTTTGGGGTGAAATAAGCACAGTGTGATGTACCCAGAGCTCACTATCATACGCTGGATAAAATACTGCAGTGCAGCCTACCTTGGCTTCACTAAAAATGATCATATTTCAGAGCATGTATAGACTGCACTGCCCAAGTAATAATGACCGGGAGGACTAGAGAGCCTCATGCCAGAGAGATTTTGGTAATTAACACCACCAGCTTGGCAGCGTGTGTAGGCAGTTGACTCGCTCTCCGAAAATAAAGCTGTGAAAACAGACCTCTTGTCAGACAAACTGGGAGCCTAAGGAAACAGCCAAAGATGAAACTAGCGGTACATAATAACATAATATGGGCGCCACACATTGTACCATGTGTCACTAGGTGAAAATGAATCTCCATTTACACATCTGTCTGCTGCCACATCTTTTGAACCACAGTTTGCACACACGTTTGCATTCAGTTTGAAAAGTTACTTACTTCAAGTATGTGTGTGAGTATGGATGTATTGTGTATTTTTTATTTGTTTGTGGGAATGATTTGTGTAATCAAGCACCTATGAGAGAGCGTGCGTGTGTGTATGTGTGTGTGTGTGTGTGAATGAAAGAGATTATGTGTGTGTTTATTATGTGTTTATGTGTATCATGCATACGTTTGTGTGAATATCTGTAGGTGTGTGTGTGTTTGTGTGTGTGTGTGTGTGTGTGTGTGTGTGTGTGTGTGGGGGGGGGGGGGGGGGTCTGTAGATGGTGGTGTAGTGCCAAATGATTTAATGATAATAACATTGAATTATTTGGAAATAGTCAAATAGTTGATATTTGTTATTTGGCAGAGGTACCCTTGGATGGATTGGGTGGTGCAACACGACAAATGAATGGCTACTAAAACGCTACTATGCGTGTCCGGGGGATAGATAACCAATAATAGGAAGAGAGGGAACTCGAGCAACACCTCCAGCTTCGCCGGTGGCAGCCATAATGAGTTACACTAAATGGTTCATAGTTCTTCTTATAAATCTCCCTAACCAAAGCTTTTTTCATCCACAGGTTCATGATTTCAGACTGTATACATAGGCTCACTTGTAAGTGTGTGTGTGTGTGTGTGTGTGTGTGTGTGTGTGTGTGCATGCAACGCGCCTATAGTCCTAGTCCCTATAGGGCCTGTCACAAATGAACACGGCTCAGTATCAGTGTTTGTCAGCTTTTTCCCCCCAGTGACAGAGTTCATTTGCCATGTCAATTACACGGATGGAAGGTCATTCTGTTGGGAAGGTTTAGAAGCTTGTTACTGTAAGAAAGGCTGAAGCTATCAATATGTCTGTTTCAAACTCATAGGTGGACTTGGAGTTCCTTTGAGAGGTTCAACCCCACTCAGTAGTCAAACACTAAGTAGGCTGTAGTAGGATGTAGAAACTCAGATAAAAAAGATAAGACTGAAAGAAATGACAGCAAGCAAAAAAGAAGTGGTGATGAGTTAGTTATTGGACAGAACTTATACGTTTGATGAAAATGTCTTTGACATCTGCCAAGCCACTGTGATGGATGAAAGAAAAACCAAATGTGTTTCTGAGCACTGCATTGCCAAAAAGGTGGACAGGCAAACTTACCAGAGAGGATAGGATTTGCTCTCACTGGGGTCAGGGAGCACTGTTGACAAAGCTGACTCATGACAGTTAAACAAACAAACAATAAAGGCACAAAAACATGAACAAACCGTATAATGTATTCACATCCCCGGTCCCCGATGCCTAAAAGCACTGCAGGCTTAAGCCAACTGAGTCCTTCTTATGTGGCATTCAGAAGGTTTTATGTCAATTAGTTTATAAAATGAAGCATGATTAAACAAAATTGTGTGCATTGTGTGTGTGTGTGTGTGAGAGAGAGAGGGAGAGAGAGAGAGAGAGAAAGACAGAGAGACAGAGAAAGAGAGAGAACGTCCGTGTGTAAGTGAGAGGGCTGGGTGGGTGTTTTTTTGGTGTAAGAGAGTGTGTGTGTGTGTGTGTGTGTGGGGAGGGGGGGCAAAGGAAGCAAGAGAGGCCGGAGTATTTGATCAACACAGGCCTAGAATGAATCATGCTGCTATTTCGGTCTCACTGCAGATGTGTATTTATGAAGACAGATGCCACAAATCAACCAGCACATAACTCATAAACACAGGCCTTGCTTAAAACTTATAGTCAGCACTCTAAATCAGATGTCTAAAATTACCAAGCAGCAACTGTTAGAGCAGAATTCTCCATCTCATACACTGACAAATCCTTCCCATCTGAAATTCATTAGAACCAATAAAATCCAATCCTCTCTGAAACCACGGAAATAGATTGACATGTGTGAAAGGAAAATAAAACAATATAATATTTCAATGTTATTACATATTACCAGACTCATGACTACTAACACATTACCTCATGACTTCTAACTAATAAAAACTAAGAAACCCCTCAATATAATACATCTGTATTTTACATGGTGATGGGGTGAGAAGTCACTAATGACAATCTTTCATGCCACAGTGTCTGCGATAAAAAGAAGTCAGAGTGGAAAAGTTCAAAGTTCATTCTAAAATGGCTCTGTTCTGGAAACAATTCTGACCTACTGACAAGCAGAGCACTTTATCTGTCACCCTCTGCACTTCATCTAATCATTTTTTGCTCCAAATCACTGGCCCTTTATGAAAGGAATGGAAATCACATCACAAATCAGTCTCAAATGCTGTTTCCTTATTAAAGTGCATTATAGCACCAAACACATGATGCAGACACTGGTGAGTTTCTTTTTCTTCTGGTCAAACTCATTCAGGTTTCTACTAATCCCTTTGTGACTGTAAATCTGTCTCAAGTTAATCACAGTGGCCAGACTGGTAAATTTCCATTATAGCCACTTGTGTCTGAGTGTGTGTCTGTCATCCATGTGAATTAATGGCCATGGCTGATCATTCTCCAAGTATGGGGAAATATCAGTCTGCTGGTTCATGCAGTAAATCAGAGGCATGGAGGGAGGCCAGGCATTCAGAGAGTGGTCAGGTGAAGCCTGTCATGCCGTATCGATTGGGACTCCTGCAGATCACTTATCTTGCAGAAGCCCGGAGTCTATATTCGCCTCATTGTGTGCGGTCTGTCTTCCAGAAATGGCAACTTGGAAGGTCTTGCTCATGTACAGATTCAGTGTGAGTGAGTGTGTGTGTGTGTGTGTGTGTGTGTGTGTGTGTGTGTGTGTGTGCATCTGTGTGAGAGAGAGTGTGCTCGCCTGTGCGTGCATGCCTGTTTCCCGGTGAATTCATGTGTAGGTGGTTGGTGTATACTTAGTGGGAGGATGGTATAAAAAGATAAGGCATTCAAAATATCTGTACATAAGTGCTTTCACTCAACACAAAGCATAACAGCCAAACAGCTGACAACACATCCAATATTCTTCATGATCTTTTCCTCGTGCATTAATTTTCTTTTGTTGGTACATCTGTGAGAATCAGCCTTGGCAAATTGTCCATTTCTCAAACCTGGCTCCCAAAGGCAGGCATAATAGAAGATTAATCCCCCAAAGCTTTGCTTTGCTTTTTCACTGTCAATCTTGGATCTTTACACTCATTGATTTTCTGACAACTGAACTTCCAGAGAATAAGGTAGAAAAGTGTAATGGTTACAGACCTTATGGCTGAATTGATAAGAAAAAAGTCACTTACGCTATAAGAGGATGCTGAGGAAGAGAGAAAGAGAGTAAGCTCATATTCAGAGTACAGTGTGTCTCTGATGAAGCTGGCCATCAACTTCACCTCATTCCCTGGACAGAAAACAGCAGATGTTTTGCTCCTCTCTGTACGATAATGGGTGACACAGAAGGCCCGGTCTATCAAAGGCTATAAAATGCCATTTAAAGGACCACACAAAAAAATGAAGAAACGTTGCGGCAGGGCCTCCTCCCTGTGTCCACCTGTTCCTCTACTACAGATGATTCTGGGGGAACAGTGTGTTGCAGCATCTCCTTGCACCAGATGGGGTTTCAGTTACGCATTATCAACCTTATAACTATGAGCAGAGCCTCACTCCTCTGACTGTCTCTTCCTCTGTCTCTGCTTGTTTACATTTTAATTGAGTTTCGCTGCTTATTGCATTGCCAAGGCAGGGAGAGACAATGGATACATATGGCTGTTTTCCAGCTGCTGGCATTGACTATTTCTTCTCAAGTTTAGATATTCAGTGGACAAATGCATAGTTTGGCAAATGGCTTTTGACTGTGTAATGTTCTGTTCAGAATGGAAAATATTCACTTGAACTTGAGTGCTGATGATCTTAGTGTAGTGAATATAAACAGTTTAGCACAATTTCTTTCAAGGTCAGAGCTCTTTTTCATGAGCTTTGTCAATGCCAGTGGAGCATCTCAAGTTTGAATAAATACAATCTTTGTGCTCCCTACTCCTCAGAGAAAAGGCCTGTGGACATCTGTGTGTGTGTGTGTGTGTGTGTGTGTGTGTGTGTGTGAGTGTGTGTGTGTGAATGTGTGCAAAAGAGGAGCGACTCATTTTTACAGCTTTTTGTTAAACCACGTAAGCACTCAACAGAGCGGAGATAAACTGAGCAGTCTGGTCTCCTGCTGCAGTCTCTTATCTGGCTCTTGTGTTTCTGCAGGGGAGCATGAACTCCTGTGAGCAGTGGATTGAGTGTCTGACTCCTCCAGAGTCCAGCTTAGGGGGAAAGGCACTGTTTCCCTGCCTGATAGCTCAGCATTGTTTTCCCTCATTTTCACCTTTTGTAGAACTTAAATCAAGAAATATAAACTGAAAGGGAGTGCAGTACACTCTAGTGTTTGTCTTGGAAGCTATGCATCTTAGAGGAATAAAATGAACGTGACCCAATGACTTTTCCTTTTAATTTGTACCTGGCTATGGGTATAGTATATCTGTATCTGCCACTGCCATTTCAGAACTCACATATAATTTATGTGCATGATTTGTAAGCCCACTGAAAGCTAATGAATGTTGAGGCATGTTGAGTTCAAAGTGCAAAACTGGAAATTGGATCAATTGAACATTGCTTCGATTTTTTGTACTTTTAAATGAATGCCTGCTTTTCCCACATCCTTTCGTCTTGCCCATCCCCTTTCTGCTTCCTTTGGAATACAGTGTTAGAATACCACTGGTAATGTATTGACAAACTGGCAAGGGAGGTCACTTGCGGGGGAAACTGTGGCCAGCTTGAAGTATCCAATAAGGCAGCCTTATTGTTGACTTTTTCCTTTTCAAAGTCAAATTAAAGAGGAAAACCCATGTTCCTGAAATAAATCACAAACTGTATAAAACTGTACAAAATACATGTGTTTGACCTGACTACAGCCACGAGTGATAGTTCTTATAAGTTTCTTTTTTTGGATGTCAGTGGAGATCATAGAATAGAAAACTTCATCTGAATATCATTAGAAAACGTGTTTTTAGACCATGAGAAATGCCAAAAGAGGCTGTCCATCTTCCTCTGCTGAACTAAATACCATCAAGGAGGATGATGCCTCCCTGAAAAAAATTGTTTTATTTGCAACAGTCCAGCTGGCTTGATCAACTCAGCTGTTGTTTGGCATCATTATTTCAAGCTAAGACTTTTGTCTTTAAAGTAATGAGATATCGAGCTGTGAATCAGTCAAGTGTTAATATTATTGATTTTGCCTTGTCAAACTGAAGACCTTTAAACAACAGAAGAGCCTCAGCTGCACTCTGGAAAGCCTCAAGAAGAATAAACCTACAGAGTGTAAAATCTGACAAGACTATCAAATAACAGACCTGATTGGATAATCAATGTGGTCCACTGTCTGTCTTATCTTACCTTTAAGTAATCTATTTGGTGCATTACACAGATATTATGGCCCCTACTATGCATACATGCTTTAAGATATTTTAGAAGTATCGGGACAGCTGTGCCATTTATTGCCATTTATTTATTGCCTCCCTATTATGGAAATTAAATCAAATACATTTATGGAAGCTCCTTTCAGATGCCACACAGGGCCCCAAAGCAGCAGTGTTTTAATTCACATCTTTTGAGAGAAAAAATCTCTCTCTCTCATTCGCTGTATTTTCTTTGTATTTTGTTGGCCAGCCATATACCAGGCAACCATACACCAGGTAGCCTTCCCCCGTGCAGTTAACCAGTTTAACCAGAATGCTGCCAGGTTGGTTTAAGACCACTACCTGATTGGTAATGGTGAAGGCGCTGATGTTGTAGTCTTTCTTCTTCTGGCAGTTCTTCTTCTTCTTTTTCCTTCTTCTTCTTCTTCTTCCTTCCCCTAACCCTGATTTAACCCCTTCCATTTCCCTGAAGAACATCTGTAGAGAGCAGAGATCTTCAGGTGCTTCCAAACACACACGAATCTCCAGTAAGCCATGATGAGCACTTTACCATAGCCAAAGTTTTCTTGTCTAGGGAAGAAAGAAAACTCAACATTATCAAGGATAATGCAAAGGTAGCCCAGAGGTCCAATTTGTTAACTGTATTAACACTGCTTTCCTATGAGTTAAAATGATTAGGCTAGCTTAGTTTAAATGAACTACTGTAAAAGAAGTGATAATGCACTGGGGCAGATGGCCGAGGCATATTAGTGATTAGTACGATAATAGAGCCTCAAGAAAATGTCACGGAATAAGTAGATGATAGTTTCTAAATCTAAATTTACAGCATTTGGATTGTTTTTCCTTTTGCATGCCACATAACGTCATGGTGACCCACCCAAATCAATAACTTACCATAAATGTCACTGTAGTATAATTTGTCCTCAAGTGCTTTGGTGTGTCTTGTACTCAGTACTCACTGTCTTAAAGCAATAAAGCTGCTTTCTCGCTGCAGTGTTCTCCCACCCAGTCATTACAATGAAATGTGCTTGGAAATTATGTATTTTCCGGGTTAATATAGGGTTTCTCACAATGAGTAGCCATTATCTCTTGTTTGTTTTGTGTGTGTGGGTGTGTGTGTGATTGTGTGTGACTGGTGTGTGTGTGTATGCACATATGTACTATATATGTGCACACGCGTATACGTTTTCTATGCAAAAAAATGGGCCTGTGTATATACTTGTGTGTGTGTGTGTATGTAAGAATGTGTGTGTGTGTGTGTGTGTGTGTGTGTGTGTGTGTCTGGCTGACTGATGTAGTAGATATAGCCAGCTCTCTGCATCCATTTATCTCTGTGTGCAGCTTCCGTGCCTCTTCTCTTTAACTCCATATTTCCATCTGTCTCATGTCTTCTAGGGCTGCACTGTATGATTGGTAAAGTTGTTTTGAAGAGACAGTTGAGACGGCTGAACTGTATTTAAATAAAATCTCCTCGAGACGGGTGAAGTGTTGCATTGTTTCACACTCTGATGTGTTTGAATGTGCCTTGAACCACTATCAATACCATTTTTCCATTCAGCAGCTTTAAGGCACAGAGACTTTCAATGACTTAACAGCTGCATGCTTGATCAACCAACCAGCATGCATACAGTTCCCTTTAGGTAATGGTTTGTGGTATGCTATCATTTGCTGGGGTTCCACCAGTTCAGCTCATTCACAAATATCACTCAGACTTTCACAGTCACCTTTGGGTCAAAGCATTTCTACCAGCATGTTTATGTTTATGTTTATGCATTTAGCAGACGCTTTTATCCAAAGCGACTTACAATTTTTGTCAACTATCAATTGTTCAGGGCCAGTCTCCCCTAGAGCAACTTAGGGTTAAGTGCCTTGCTCGAGGGCACAGCAGTGGCAGCTGGGATTTGAACCTACAACTTTTCAGGCTATTTGCACACTAGCCAGGTTCCTTAACCACTGCGCTACCACCGCTCCATACCGCCCCACACCGCCCCACACCGCATACTAAGACTACAGCGTTGACTTAGGTTGCAGAATAAAAGTTAAGTGGTTTAATCAATGAACTGATTTTATAGTGACAAAAATAGGCTTTGATGTAGCCCCTGTGCACTGTCTAGATGTTGAAACAAATGGAGTTGCGCATATCCTGTCCAGATGAGATGGCATGGGGGATGGCTACACCCTTGACACTAAACAGGAACCAAAAACTGGTGGTTGTTGGGGAGGAAGGAGGGGGACATTTAACGTTATGCACCTAAAAGCACACTGTTAAGGGACATTAGCCAAGTCCTTATGTAGACAGGTGTAGATTGGTGGATAAATAAATATTCATTGGAGTTTTGGAGGATCAGACTCTTTCTAGCAGAACTTGTGCTGTTGCGTCTATTTACTTTATGACCAAATGAAAAGTAAATGTATAGAGCACTCATTTATTCACTTATTTAACTGATTATTTAAATAATTTCTTATTTAATGAAATAATTATAACAATTATTTCAATAAAGCACATGTTTGTTGGATTAATAAAAATAAAGTGTCACATTCTGAGAATTACACTTTGTTTATAAGCCACACATCCTCTACAGTGGGTCTGATTTGTTTGTTCTGACAAGTCAAGAGCATATGCATGCATCATTATTCTGAAGGAGAGGCTACAGTTCAAGGTTGGCGTGCGAGGAGCACAATTCTCTCCTTGAACATATGCTCTCCAACTCAGTTTGGTTAGTGTTTTGTCCTTATGCATTTGATTCACCCTGTCAAGCCCTCTTTAAGATGCAAATGGAGGCACCAAGTGGGCTTAAAAAGGATGGTCGACCAGTTGTATGGCACCCTCCCACAGACACAGAGGAGACACAGTGTGGTATTAATGTGACAACAATGTCCTGACATGTCCTGATACTAATTAACGAGTTACAGGGGGCAGTTTAGACAGAGGCCAGAGTGCTTGCACGTCCCCAAAATAAATGCAGTTAAGTGAATCTGTGCAAGCAATTGGTCCACATTGGGAATATGCATTTTAGCAAAATTGACAATTTGGACCCCACAATCTATGGTGCTTCAGCACCTTGGACAGAGGCAATTTGTCACCATTTAGCTGAGGGCTCCATGCCATCTCCACTCTCATCCGGCATTCAGCTAGCGTTCTTGCAATCGCTTATAATTATATTTGGCCAAGAACTGAACAAATCCCGGAAAGCCTCAAAATGATCTTAGCGACCTGATCTGAGACATTCCCCCTAGTCGACATGCTCCTAAGCACACGTCCTCCATATTGTTCCAGGGGCCGGTTGCCAGCGCACATCACTCAGTACGCAATCAAGACTTTATTAAAGGAGTTCATTTCTGGAGCTCAGTGTGCAGCAGGGAAAAACTCAAAACCACCAAGTACGCCACAGAGAGACAGTGCTATGCAGTTCTGAAAATAAACCATTGCTATGTGTGTGTGTGTGTGTGTGTTTGTGTGTGTGCGTGTGCCTGTGTGTGTGTGTGTGTGTGTGTGTGTGTGTGTGTGTGTGTGTGTGTGCCTGTGTGTGTGTGTGTGTGTGTGTGTGTGTGTGTGTATATTTGTGGTTTTGGCACCGATGAACATATGCTGTGTCATTCAGACGTGCTCAAAGATGGTAGGCTGACATAGGCTACACATTTTCTGTCATATTCTTTGGACACCCTGAAATAGACTTGGCTACCCTTTGGCCACCCTATGTACAAAAATGTAGTTGCGTCACTGTATGTGTGTATGTGACTGTGTGTGTGTATGTGCCTATGTGTGTGTGTGTGTGTGTGTGTGTGTGTTATGGAGGGGTGTTTGAAACCTTTTGGTTCACAGCTGACATGCTTGGCAGGTCACCCTACTCCTAGTGTTGCAGGTAGCAGGTATTTTGCACATCTCCTTCAGCAGATTTCAGTTTGCAATATAAATGGCTGTACTTTTGACACCTAAAACACAGTGTTTCCCTGAGTGAAGTTAGACACACTCTAAAGAAGGCACATTGTAGTAGTAACGTGTATGTTTTTAATGCTTCAAGCCCAGTGAAATACAGGCTTTAACGTATCCAGTCCTGGACATACTATAATATAATATTATATTATATCATATTATAAAAGAAACCTTTTCTGACACATTATATCACATTATAAAAGAAACCTTTTCTGACACATTATATCATATTATAAAAGAAACCATTTCTGACACAAAAATTCCGGATTGAAGATAGTATTTGTAGTGTTTGGCATGTCAGTAGTCCGTTCCTATTATATAGGGGCTCTGGTGGTGTGACCAGGGAGATGAAATGATTCTATTGTGAGGCCGGTGTATTCTGTTCACGCGTGTGCAGTGATCACATATGCCGCATATCCTGGTGCTTACACGTATCTGTGGGCATGACTGGAGTGCTCCAAGCATATCAATGTGTTTCACACATCAAGACACTTTTCAAAGAAAATCACTGGTCCCCCCATTTAGTCCTGACTCCTGTCGAATCCATTGGAGCCATCAACAAAAAATATCACTGTGAGTTATTCACAGTGTTGTGTTTGTTTAATGTTGCTTGTTTGTTCACTGATAAGGCCATTTGGGGTTGCATAAGGTGAACATCTAGCTGGGGGATGCTTTGTTTTCTACACAGAAATCAATAAAGTAATTACGATGCATTCTTGGGCAAACCTTTGCGAGAAATATGAGATGGATTACACACTTAGGTAAAACAAGCATGACAACACAAGAAGGGTAGAGAGCAGAAGAGAACAGAGAAATGACTTCTCTGAGGGTGGGGTCTGCAAACGTAAATCAAAATGGGTCCATTGTACACCTCAGTGAGTCCATTATACACCTCAGTGTTTTGGACAGTGAGTGATGACACATCGGAAGTCCATCGTACACCTCAGTGTTTTGGACAGTGAGTGATGACACATCGTGAGTCCATCGTATGCCTCAATGTTTTGGAAAGTGAGCAATGATGACACATTGTGAGTCCATCGTACGCCTCAGTGTATTGGACAGTGAGCGATGATGACACATTGTGAGGCAATCGTACACCCCAGTGTTTTGGACAGTGAGCGATGATGACACATCGTGAGTCCATCGTACACCTCAGTGTTTTGGACAGTGAGCGATGACACATCGTGAGTCCATCGTATGCCTCAGTGTTTTGGACAGTGAGCGATGACACGTTGTGAGTCTATCGTACACTCCAGGCCAGTCCTTCACACAAGCTTTAACAAACTGACGGGGTGAGGAGCCTCTTCTGTCTGCATTACGGATTGGTAACTAAGGCAACTGGATGTGTTGTCACTACCATTATTTCTTCTCTTCTTTATCCTCATCTTGGGTTTCCTCTCTCTCTCTTTCTCTCTCTCACTTTCTCTCTTCCCTACATCTGTCGCTCTAACCCTGCTTATCCACACTTTTTTACTCTGCAGAAGGATATTATTGCTTGCCATCTGAGTGACAGCTTGTCATCAGATTTGCCACTACCCAATTAACCAAGAGACAAAAAAAATGTTACCTCCCTGGAGTTTGCTGTGGTTGCGATCGCTGAGCCATCTCTCCTTGAGAAGAACCATTGAGATTTAGTTTTTTGGTATTATAGGGGGAAAAAAACAAGTATCAATGCACTACTGAAATTGGTACATTTTTGAACACGTAAAGATTTACACTTCCTGCCACCTCCCTCTATTTAAAGCATACCCTAAAGAAGCTCAGAGATTTAATTTGGAGTGCAAAGAACAATTTCTCCATTAAACCTGTAGATGTGATGTTGGCAACAATTTTCATTCTCTCTCTGTGTGTGTGTGTGTGTGTGTGTGTGTATGTATGTGTGTATGATTTTTTTTTTTACATTTTCTCCTGTATCCTTGTATACAAGATACTTTTAGACTTGAACTTCTACCAAGTCATTTTCGGGTAGGATCTCTGTACTTGGGTGGGACTTTCGGGTATTTTATACAACACTGATGAAAGCATACAAGCTGCTAGCCATTTTTAATCTGTCCTTTCAGGACATGTCCTTAAAATACAGACATGTTGAGCATTTGAAGACACACAAATACTGCAATACAGGGGGGCGCAGGTGGTAGAGGTGCCATTTGGCAATTGGAGGGTTGCAGGTTCAAGCCCCACTCTGACTGACCCCATCAGTGTCCCTCAGCAAGATACTACACCCCAAATTGCTCCTAGTAGCAGGTTGGTACCTGGTTATGGCAGCCATACGCCACCAGTGTGTGAATGGGAAAATGTGAGGCATACACTGTAAAGTGCTTTGAGTGCTTACAGGCGTGGAAATGTGCTATGTAAATGCAGTCTATTTGCCATTTAAAAACAATGAGGACTTTAGGCTTGCACATGTAGAAAAGACATACGGTATCATGGAAAACTCCCAAAGAATAATTGAGTGTTAAGACATGGGAAAATATCAAAATTTGATGAGATTATACTGTATGTGTCTGTCTTTGCTGTAGCAGAAATGATCACAGAAAACCTCACAGCAGACATTTTGGAAATAATATAAAAACATCATTTTATAAGAATTTACAAGAATATGAACAAGTACCTGTTCATATTCACACCGACTAACTTGCTCATTTCCAAAGAGTTTTCACAGGCATAAGCAGGGTGAACCCCCTTCTCATGTTGGCCATAGCCTTCTGTAGAGCAGGATTCTCTTGGGACAGGAAATGGGGAACAGTGAGTTCAGTATTCATGAACAGTCACTCTAAGGTTTTAAGCTGTCTAAGGTATGCTTTGAAATGTCATAAATACTAAACCCCCGAAAAGGGAAGCTGTTGTTTATACGCAGAGCATTCTTCAGCTGTCCATGCAACTGGGTTGCTTACATTAAGCGCCTCCAGCTAGCTTCATTGACCCAATGGATGTTTACATGCCTGTGCTGTGTCCTTCTGGTCATCATTTGTCATGTTGGTGTGCATATAACAAATCTTAGAGAGTAGAAACCCATGGACAGACCCTGAATTAATAATTAGTCATTTATACCGTGGACAATTAAACCTTCTGTGATTCCTTGTTCCAGCTACAGCAAGATGAACTCTCCTCCAGCCTGTGGAGCTTGGCCAGTATCTTGCTAGGGATAATAGCCAATCAATTTTAATAAGTGGGGTCTCTTGGAGGCAGATAGTAATGGCGATTTAAACAGCTGCACTGGACAGAGTGGCCTAAGGCTACCTTTCTAAAGGACTCCTATCAGGATGAGCTTTCAGAGAGCCTGTCGAGCTTGACATTAAGAGGAATTGACAATCTGAGTCATGAGTTCCCTCTCTCATCATAAGAGAGCAGCATGGCATGCCTTTAAGTTAAAGAGCTATTTCAAAGTTAAATGTGATTCAGAGCTGCTGAGGTTCCATTCCATTTCATGTTCAAAGATTTCCATATTGTATATAAGATATCATATCTTTTGCGCTGATGATCCATTAGACTCTCTGAGATTTGATTAGAAATCTGTGAATATAAACGTAGCCTCCTTTCTTCTTCTTTTTTGTTGTTGTTGTTTTATATATACACTGTAACAGAACTCTCTTTGGGAAATGGCTTCCAGATGTCAAAGAAATATTTGCTGACAGTCCTTCTGAATTCTGAATTTCTAGATTTATGTCTGATTCAGTCTAGTAAATGTCAACAGGGTAAAATGCCTCAGGAGGAGATATCAGCAGCCAGACAATGATATGAAGACTCACAATGCTGTTTGGTAATTGAAATGTAGTGATGCTTCCTTAACCTGAAAGATACACTGTCAATGACTTGCATTTCAACCTCATTTCAATCAGATGGTTGTTGCACACAGCCTTCAATAGTTCCAACATCATTTCCAGCCTATCATGTTCTACATTTACAGCCTATTATATGCAAACGATTCGTCCCTGATGTCAATATAACAACAGGGTACCTACAGTGATTACCTTCTCCAAGTAGATTCTGCACTGCAAAGCCAGTTTCTTTGGCTGCTCTATAGTCTTCAGTCTGTGTAGATATGAGACCATATGCTCACTTCTTCTTTCTTCTTTCATTTTTAAATAGAAAATGCGTTTAATTAGATTTCTGAATTTGTTCACGACATATGGTCTCATCTTGAATAGCCAGTCCAAATCTAAGAAAGATGCATCGGAACAAAACCACTGGCAGGACATATTACAGAAAAACAGAGCAAACCTAAGAGGAAAGTAGCAAAGATCAAGAAAACTGATCAAAATACGGAAAATCGCAGCATGTGTTAACTTTATGGAATAGTATGAAAATGAACATGACATTAAAATGGTCCTTTCAACGTCTGAAGAAGGAATGGGAGACAGTGCTAGAGAGAGAGAGAGAGAGAGAGAGAGAGAGAAAGAGAGAGAGAGAGAGAGAGAGATTGGCTAGCGCTTTCTTGTTCGAGGAGCGAAAAACTGTCATCAAGTAAGCTGTGTAAGCTCCAAAGACAACCGAAAGGAGATCCGTATGCTGAGTGCAGTGATTCATTATGGGGAAAGAGGTGACAATCACACGTGAGAGCGCGAAACGCAGCAACAGCTGGACTGAAGTGCGGACCGACAACGGTAGAACACTGCCTCAGCAGTCTATGCGCCAAATGTGTGAACGACCGCGTAATTGCATTGGCTTTTACAATTGTTTTTATTGGATATTTCAGTTAATGTATGCCGATTTTTTCTCATTTTGACAAGGGGGCATACTGAGTGTTTTTTCTGTCATCATAAGAAAAGAAATAACCTATGTGGAAGTAATGCAGAGAGAATCTTGGAAGATATATTTTACCGCTTGAGCAGCCTGACGGTTGACTGGTGTCTCTCTGAACTTCAAATGGAGCAGTTATTCCCATAATTTGTTCCGGAATTGATTACTGCGTTTTTGACTTACAACTGAGTCGGAGGATTTATGGTCTGTTCTGCGATATGTGGGTTGCTGTCCTCAGAGCACCTGTTGTGCATTTGGTTGTGTATCGCAGCAGAATAGTGTGTAAGCAAATATTCAGTTTAAAGGTGAGTATAGCCAACGCGCCAGTTTAATTCAGCTTGATGCAACTGTTTAATTTGAAAAAAACGCAGGTTACCTCATACTCAACAGCAGTAGGCTACAGATGATTAAAGTTGACGAGTAATTGCATCGTTCAATGTTGCAGAAAAGTTGACGAAGGAGGGGTCGTATTTAATATTTATGAATACATGTTTTCCTTCTCATCCCACAGATCTGAGCCTCAGTTCCTTTTGAAGAGGAGACGTTAGGTTAGATTAAGTTAGATTAGATTCCCCCCCGCAACCATAGTATTCAGTCTGCTGTCATGGACCCGTAAAACCACGCTGAAATCAAATAGTCTCATAAAAGGAATCTACCCATTCCTTCATATTCCATTTGAAGCGCAGAAATGGTAAACACTGCATCTTTGTTTACATCATCCTCTCCCTCTCTGCAGCGTCGGTAATACAACAATGTCACAGCTGTACTATGGTCGAACGGACAACTCTTCATACAGAGACCGCATCCCTTTACGAATTGTGCGGGCCGAGTCTGAACTATGTCCTCAGGAAAAGGCCTACCTGAGCGCAGTCGAGAAAGGCGACTATGCCAGTGTGAAGCAAGCACTGGACGAGGCTGAGATCTACTTCAAAATAAACATCAATTGTATCGATCCACTCGGACGCACAGCGTTGCTAATCGCCATCGAGAATGAAAACTTGGAGATCATTGAACTCCTACTGGGTTACAATGTTTATGTTGGGGATGCCTTGCTCCATGCAATTCGCAAGGAGGTGGTCGGTGCCGTGGAACTACTGCTCAATCATAAGAAGCCGAGCGGGGGGATGCAGGTAAGAACTCTCATGAACCACAGTGCATCAAAGAGAAAGACGTGCATTCATACCTTCAAAAAAAAACTCTATCCATCGCTGGCATGCTCAGTCATCAAAGAATGATTGGCTTTCTCTCACGGCTCTTCTTAGTTCACCTGTTCTTTCTTTCTTTTTTTGTTTGCCTCAGTTAGAACATGTACAGTAGGTCTGGTTTGATAACTAACTTGGAGTACAGCTGGCCACTGTTGGACCATTTACGTTTTACTGAGTTCAACAGGACAACAGTAAATGCTGAGCGGTGTTGTCCCCCTTAATACTGAAGTGAAAGGCTTATGATATTCTCTGCAGTTTAGCGTAACCAGACTACATTACTTTACTTAATACTGAAGTGAAAGGCCTATGAGATTCTCTGCAATGTAGCATAACCAGGCAACATTACTTTACATTACTTTATATAAAGGCCACTAGTTGGCCTACAGTGTAATGTATAGAACACATGATACAGGCAGATTCATACATATCTTGAGTTGCCTATGCATATTTATAGTCATCTATAATGCATTTAGTGCTTTTTTGTCTCCTTCTTTGGAGTAAATGCTCAATGCTCTGGTGGTTGTATGTTTGTTGTATGTTTGTTCAATAACTGTGGGCTATGAGTGGGTGAAGATTTATAACCCCGACCACTACCCCACCCCCCACACACACACACACCACACATACACATTACCACACACACACACAAACACACACAAACACACACACACACACACACACTACCCATCCAGTGTTTTAGACGCTGTGGCTGCAGGAGTGCACTTTGCATCTCTACTCCTGCGGTAACCCACATTTACCCAAAAGCACTTGCAGGGTTTTAGTTTGGTTAATGGAATCATATACTTATACAGCACATTAGATTGTACATAATGTTGAGACTAAAACAGTGTTTCCCAACCTTTTTTATCTTGCTCTTGCCCTGAGCCTTTTTGTCATACAATGAGTACCCCTCACTCATTTGTATTGATGATTTGAACATAACACAACTGATTATTATTGGCATGGAGAGCCACAGGTTATTGTCTCCCCGTGGAAACTAGTTGTCGCACACACATACCATTTTATTGACGGGCTTAATATGAAATGACTGAGAATATTTATTCATCATCTTGGAAATAAATTATTATTAAATATTTCCAGGTGCTCCCTGCAGTGTTCTCGCGTACCCCTGGTTGGGAATCACTGGACTAAAGGAAGGACAGGGGACAAATGGGTCGTGTTGTGTCAAACCAGCCCAGCAGACGCTTACACTTTTGGCAGCCGCAGCTGTCAGTGCAGCTGAGACATTTGTTTTGTCTGCCCGATTAACTGAGAAAAGCGTGGTTTGGACAGAGAGCTGAACGTTTTTCTAAATCATTCCCTCTGTGCTTCACCCTCTTCAACTCCCTCACCAAAGAATTTTTTTTTTCTTTAACTCTAATGACTATGAGTCGTACTGCTGCATAATTTCCTTTTCTCAGCTCCCTTTTTTTGTCTTTCCTTGTCTACCAGCCCCAGATCACCCGTCACTGTTTTGACTGAGTGCGTTTCCATTCCTTTTAACCCAGTCATTTGCGGCCTTCCGCTCAGTGCCTTCAGGATTGCTCTGAATTGATGAAAGCACTGGTTGTGGTACAGGCAAGAAAATTAAAAACCACAGACTCGGAAAGGAAGTGGGACTTGAAAACATGTAAAGAGCAAGTCAGTGGGCACGGTAGAAACAGGATGTATTAACCTGCGGTAGAAGATGTATGATGTAGCTGGACCTCAGTGTTTGAGTGGGATATGAGATACAATCACTCCACTACATCAGTTTTGTTTTGTTTTGTTTTGTTTTTTTACCACAGTTTGCCACAAGATTGCCCATGCTGGAATTGTGTTATTATGTGCTGTTAGACTATCTGTTGTTGTGTCAGCCCTAATTATTGACTAATTATTGATTAATGAGCTTAAATTAAGCTCTGCTTTATAGATTTGATAGACAATGTTCCATATGTGAATTAAGCCTAGTCCTAGACTAAAAGCTTATTTATTTATTTATATTTAAAATTGTATTATTTTTATAATTGAACTTCTAAGCTTAAACTATATTTGGGGAACTGGCCCTAAATGTATTATACATTTTCCTATTTCAACAGGTTCCACCTATTTTACTCGACAAACAGTTTTCAGACTTCACCCCAGACATAACCCCCATCATCTTGGCTGCGCACACCAACAACTATGAGATCATCAAACTCTTGGTCCAGAAGGGTGTTTCGGTGCCACAGCCACACGAGGTACGCTGCAACTGTGTGGAGTGCGTGTCTAGCTCTGACGTGGACAGTCTGCGACACTCGCGCTCGCGCCTCAACATCTACCGGGCGCTGTCCAGCCCCTCCCTCATCGCCATGTCTAGCGAGGACCCCTTTCTCACGGCCTTCCGCCTCAGCTGGGAGCTGCAGGAGCTCAGCAAGGTGGAGAACGAGTTCAAATCGGAGTACGAGGAGCTGTCGCACCAGTGCAAGCAGTTTGCTAAGGACCTCCTGGACCAGACACGCAGCTCCCGTGAGCTGGAACTGATCCTCAACTTCAGGGATGACGTGGACATACTGGACGAGGAGGGGAGCAATGACTTGGCAAGGCTGAAACTTGCCATCAAGTACCACCAGAAGGAGGTAGGAAGACAAACAGCGCTGTCACTGGAGTGTCTGATCAAAGAACATGGGTCAGTTGGAGTTGAAGGTGCAGGCTGCTATGTAGATTGTGTTCGCTTGGCAATCAGAGTGATTGGGAATAGTCTGGAGCAATTGAAGTGCTGTTCATTTTTGTCACACTGGACTTTCATTATCCAGTTTTCCAGTCTTCCTCTAGCTGTGCATTCTCTCTCTCTCTCTCTCTCACACACACACACACACACACAGTCTCTTACATACCACATAAAAAGACAGATGAACGTTAGTCATCTCCAGTCCCTAATGGCTATTGTGTCTGTAGGTGTGTCTGTAGTCTTTAGGCGAATCTTGGAATGTGCCCAGGGCAGAGGTCAGGTTATCAAAGTCCCCCATCATAACAACAACATTTGACCAGTCTACCTGTCTGGTTACCTGGCCAACACACCATAAAGGTGTCATGTCTTAGATTTCCTCTTTATGACCTATCACACCCCACCAAAACAAAAAAAGAGACCAATCAAAATCAAACCAAATAAAAACAAACAGGGAAACAGGGAAATGTTAGGGTGGCTCCGAAGTAGATGATAACTACAGCTGGTGAAATCTGCCTGTATTACTGTAGTCCAGACACTGACACAGGCTGATTTTGCCCCCTCCTGTACATTTGGAGCATTGCAGGACAGAGGCTTTATGCTTGTCACAGGGTTGAGAGTTACTGTGGGTCACTTGATATATGACTGTAGTCTTTTTTTTTTTTCAGTCGTTAAACATTGACTCACTGTTAGTAAACCTAACGAATGAGTAATTAAACAATCAAAAAGCTCAAGTGACCAGGATTACTCTTGAAAAAAAAACATGCTCACATGTAGTGAATCTAATTTAGATCCAAAGGTGAGAATCTAACATCTAATAGTGACTCTAACATAAGTTACAGCCCAATTGGCTTGACCTGATAAAGAGGGTGAGAGCGGTGGCATAATTGTCGCCGTTGCCATCTTTCTCTCTCACCACCGTGGAAATAAGGATCAGTCTCATCAGTGCGCTCTGAGCCATGGCAGCAGGCAAAGCAAATATTAATGTCCTCTCTCTCTCTCCAGGACTAACTTTGATATGGATCTATGGAAGTCTTTGTTCCCATGGCAACGTGGGAGTGGAGGGGCCCCGGTTCGCCGCAGTCTCTGGTGCTGTGCAGCTGCCGTGGTGGCGGTGGTGGTGGTGTTGGTGGTGGTGGCGCCGGTGGTGGTGGCGGAGGAGGAAGAGGAGGAGGAGGCTGAATGGCTGTGAACTTTACTGAGCGAAAGCATTAGCATTAGCCAGCTGCATCAAGTCCAATTGCACGCCACACAGGGCAAGCATGCGGGCGGAACGGGGGCCGGCTTATTAGAAGGTTGATAGAGGGGATGATCAGTGTTAGAGAGGCTGTGTGTGGTTGATCATCAGGATAATGATGGTTTTTCCCTCCTCATAAAAAGTGAGCATTCGTTTGTGTTAGTCTTGCTAAGGGGTTTGTATATTTGCTGCCTTGCAGTCAATGGCCTGATGGTTTGTTGGTTTGTTAGTGGTCAATGCCAGGGTCAGAATTTGGCATTGACCACTAACGTGACACGTGATTGTAATGCATCTACCACATTCTTGGGGTTGCCAGCATTCAAATGAAAGCAGTTTGGAGGTTCTGCTAAAGCCAGAGGGGTGAGTGTCAGCTATTTTAGTAACAGTGGTTTGCTGAATTTAATCATCCATACATATTTTGTCTGTGTGATGATCTATGTCTTTAAGTTTCAGCATATTATTTATCCCACCCTTGAAAAATTGCGTTGTTAAAGGTTGCCCCGGTTTTTGAAGAGGATGATAAAAGAACTATGGCAGACACATCAGAGGGTTTCTTAACCTGCTTCTTGTGGGTTTTTTCTGTTAGTGCTTTTGTGAAACCAGAGAACACAAAATAGGGAACATCTAATAACTGCCATGTGATATGGCTTTACTCAGTCAGATCATGCAGGTTGGACAAATGTTCTAGTCAGTGATGTGCCTCATGGGCATCAGAGAAGCCTCTAACAGTTTCACATTTCATGACTTGCCAAAATACGTGTCAGTATGTCTTATTCTAAGTGTCTTAAGTTGGCTTGAAGAAATAGACTGGCCATTTTGCCATGATGTATTTTGAAGTTCTTTTCAGAAGAAAACTGCATTGCATCATGGCTCATGCGACAGTTCCTGGTTTTCCAGGATCTCGTGTCAACACTTGATTTTTTAATGATATTGACCCCCCCCCCCCACACTAGCCAAGGCAATTGAGCGCAACAGGAGATTCATTGTGACAAGTGCGGGCCGCTGCTGTGAAGCTCTAGGGGTCTGTTCTGGTCTTGTGCCTCCTCCTCAGGCACTGTAAACCTGTAGACACTCTCACCCATGCTGGTTATCCCTGTTATGTGTGAAGTCTGTTATTGAATGTCATTTCAAAGCAGCAGATCTTCAACTGATTTTGTAGAAACGTGTTAGCGTTATGTGCTATATAGCGTTATGTCCTTCAGTGCTTCAGGGAATCTGTATTCATCGCTGTGTAATTTTGTGTTTGGTTGATGTGGCCCCAAATCCTACATTTGTGCGCAAAACAGATGTGGAAGACACATCTGGAGAACATGTTGCTTTCTTGTCACTCCTCACAGAGGGGTTTGTGATTTTGTGGAATCAAAGCCAGACTGTGTGAGCTCCAAAAGCTGAAATATGCTTGTCTCTCTGCGTTCCTCCACAGCCCATCATCAAATGTGTCTTCTATTTAATTAAAGCATGTCATTGCCATTTGGCTTTTGCCTTTTACAAAGGAGCCCTGTTCTACATGGGTATCATCTATGGTTGCACCAAGGGGGGCGAATCTGATCCTGTGTTGTCACATTGTCAAGAGTTCCTTTGTCCTCCAGTCAGTCAGCTAAATGATACCAGATGATCGTAGTTTTTACTACTGTTTCTATATTGTCTGTTAGTTAGTGTTTATTCACAGTGCATTTTCTCTGAATTGTGGAAGGCTTTTAATGCATTTAACATTAAGAGTCAAGAGTCAAGAGAGTCAAACTGTGGACCCCCTGAGTCCATTTTGGACATGAGGTTTGACATAAATGGTATCGGCTTTGTGCTGTGTTATCCTGCACTATTGACCTTACTTGTCCAATATGACCTTTACATCCTCAAAAACTGCATGTGGAGAGAGATGTGTAATCAATATGCGTATGGTTAGAGCGGCCTCCCAAATATAAGCTGCACAATGTTAAAACAGGACACAGAACTGTGTTTTAGGCAAGCTAAACGCTGAGCAAAGAATGTATCTCTTTGAGTTCGGATAGAATGTCTGACTCTCCATGTTGTTCCAGTATACACAATCTGCTCTGTGCCCTGCATGCTATTACGCCGTAGGCCTGAGTCGAGTAATCAGACTTGTATGGTGTTGTTTTCTGTCCTCCATGTTGGTCAGTTTGTGGCCCAGCCCAACTGTCAGCAGCTGCTGGCATCGCGGTGGTACGACCAGTTCCCCGGCTGGAGAAAGCTCCACTGGCTAGGCAAGTCTCTCACCTGTGGCTTCATCGGCCTCCTCTTCCCGCTCTTCTGCCTCTGCTACCTGGTGGCGCCCAAGAGCACGTTGGGCCTCTTCATCCGCAAGCCCTTCATCAAGTTCATCTGTCACACGGCCTCCTACCTCACCTTCCTCTTCCTCCTCCTGCTGGCCTCTCAGCACATTGTCTCCATGGATGACGACACGCTGGCTGACAGGCAGGGCCCCGCACCCACCAATGTGGAGTGGATGATCCTGCCCTTTGTGTTAGGTATCTAGGATCTGTCTGCCTTTGGCCATGATAATTTATACACAGCAATAGTATATTACAGATATTCCTTGTTGCAGCATTGGATTGTGCACATATGCATTTTTACCAGATCTATTAAGTCACATACCAGGTCATGTTTTTATAACTGCTATTCGGAATTCAGGTCTTGGTTTTAGAGCAAGTGGAACCACTATTTCTGGTCAAATCCCTACCGCGGTGGAGATACCATCTCCACCTTCAAGAAATTCTTGAAGACCCATCTCCTGGCTTAAAATTTCTGAATACCAGGAATACACTTACAATGTACCTCCCACTCTTTTCCACTCTTTCTCTCCCACTTTCAATATAAAACTCACACTTTTTTATCACAATATTGCACTTTCATCTCAAAATACTGCAAATTTCATGTTAGCATTATGCACTTTTACTTAGTTTGTAATTGTGCTATAGCTTGAATGTTTATTCTCTTTTTGTGAGTCTCTTTGGATAAAAGCAACTATAATGAAAATCTAAATCTTTTGTCTATAGGTCAAGGGTAATGTCAGTCAGCTCTGTGGCAGCAAATGCAGTAGGCGGTTGTGTACATATGCAGTTTGTAAGATATTACAGCTTCTAAAGGGAGGTTATTTTATTTGTGTGTATTTGTGTAGAGAGAGGGGGGTGGGGGCAATGCAGTAGTGTGAATTAATTTCTTTGAGCAGGTTTCATCTGGGCCGAGATTAAGCAGATGTGGGATGGGGGCTTTCAAGACTACATCCATGACTGGTGGAATCTGATGGACTTCGTCATGAACTCCCTTTATCTGGCCACCATCTCTCTGAAGATCGTTGCCTATAACAAGGTAAGAGAGCAGGATGGCAATGATCAGTCTCTATCTGGACTGCAGCTACTCTACGTCCTAACCAATAGCTCCTTTATGTATGGACCTCACTTAGTAATACTCAGCGACTCAAGAGTCAGAATAATGTTAGAGAAAGAGAATCAGTCATATTGGTCAAGTGCTTTCACACAAACAAGGAATTTGGTCTCTGTATTGGTCCCAATAGTGAATTAGTGAGATACACACTAACCCAGTTCAGTGCACTTCAGCCAGGGTCCACTGATCAGGGACTGAACCAGCAACCCCTCAGTTCCAAGCCCAAAGCGCTAACCAGTAGGCCATGGCTGCCCCTCATGTTGCTACAATAAGAGTCTTTATTGAGCAGGATAGTTGGTCTTTTATAACAGTCTTCCAGGCATGCATGCTATTTGTTTTGTAAATGTTAGATTGTGTAATATGTGAGTTAGTTGGAAAATGCTATATAAACATGGAAAAAGCTAGCCTGGTAATAAAACCAGACCCTCGTTCTCCACTTTTGTTTTGTACAGGGGGTCTGCATATTTGTTAATGAGATTTGATTGCCTGCTTGAGGTGTTTAGTTTTAAAAAGATTGGATCAGCTCCTGACTGATGGCTTGCTTTGACTGATAGCATTCTAGCTCTGCATTGACAATGCCTCCCTCTGTCCGCTGATTAGACAGGTTAAAATGCCTCCTGAGACAACAAGCTCAGTGTGATCAAATCCAGACTAGCACCGTGGGGAGATGATAATCAAGTGGAAGTGCCAGGAAGGCATGGCCAGGCAAGGAGAAAACAAGCTATTGGATGTTTTAAATCTTCCAGATCTCAAGCAAACAAAACTTCCATTAAACATGATATGTGTGTCTGCAAACAGATTCCAGTGATGCAGAACAAGAAACTGGGCAACTACAAGGGGTGTAATTGAATCCAATATTGCATTGTGTTTGGCTTTTAAAACATCATTGTGAAATGAATTTCTCCTCTTTGTGCAATGGACGGAGGACACTTCAAAGTCTAATCCAGTGTGCTGCTTTACCGTAAACCATTTGTTTTACTTTCTTGCTGCTTGGGTAAAACAAGGTTGCTGTGCATGTTCGCTGTCCAGTCCATTAAACATAATAATAATAATAAAAACAAAATAAAGAAAAAAATTATATATATATATATTATATATATATATATATATATACATTCATATATAGCTTATCAATGAAGAAATCATCTGTGGTAATGCAAGTGCCATTTAGTGCCAGTTTATAGATATGCAATGGATAGATATGGGATTGTTTTCTCTCTGTTGCAGATCCACCTACATTTATGCCTATTACTTTTCTGCAGTTTTTGAAAATGTTCTGAAGTCAGCCCAAGTATCTGTGGAGAAGCACAGTAATTCTCCACTTAATAAGAAAGCAACACTGTCATTATCCCTCTCTCTCTCTTTCTCTCTCTCTTTCTCTGTCTCTATCCATCTATCTATCTATTTATCTATTTGCCTGGATGTCTGTCGCTGGTCAGTATGCTGGCTCGAAGGTCCTGAGGAGCGAGTGGGAGATGTGGCACCCCACGCTGGTGGCCGAGGCTCTCTTTCCATCGCCAACATCTTCAGTTCGCTGCGCCTCATCTCGCTCTTCACGGCCAACACGCACTTGGGCCCGCTGCAGATCTCGCTGGGACGCATGCTGCTGGACATCCTCAAGTTCCTCTTCATCTACTGCCTGGTGCTGCTGGCCTTCGCCAACGGCCTTAACCAGCTCTACTTCTACTACGAGACAGAGGCTAAGGATGAGAAGGACTGCTGCAAGGGCATCCGCTGCAAGGAACAGAATAATGCTTTCTCCACGTGAGTGAACGCAGCCGTAGATGCCACTCTTGCACAGTGTGGCATTAGACCATGCAAAGCTACTTTGAATAAATACCAAGGAAATGATCATAAATGAGATGCTGGAAATGACATCACACTGAACAACAGCCACTGGCCATGTAACAGTAGGAGGTTACAATAGAAGACACATGCTTAAATGTCTACCTAATGTGGGTGTAGTACTCCACTGATCTTTTGTTTGTTTGATTTGGCTCTCTCTCTTGTTCGGAACAGGTTGTTTGAGACGCTGCAGTCTCTCTTCTGGTCTGTGTTTGGCCTGATCAGCTTGTATGTCACCAATGTCAAGCCAGACCATGAGTTCACAGAGTTTGTTGGAGCAACAATGTTTGGAACTTACAACATCATCTCCCTGGTGGTTCTTCTGAACATGCTCATTGCCATGATGAACAATTCCTACCAGCACATTGCTGTGAGTTCCCATTGCGCTCCACCCAGCCCTTCTCACATGTTATGACATTCATCTGTCTTTGATTCACTCCATTGTTTCAGTCTATTAGATACGCTTTCTTGCCACTAATTGTGGAGGGATTAAAATCAGTGAATCATTTGATGGATCCTGGGTTTTTCTTTCTTTCGTTCTTTCTTTCATTCTTTTTTTCGTTCTTTCTTTCTTTCACACATAAATTTATGTTTATATGCAACACCAGCCAAGCACAAAATAACAAAAGTGAAATGGTACGTTCATATCGATGTTGGGTTTGTATTTCAGGATCATGCCGATATTGAGTGGAAGTTTGCCAGGACTAAGCTATGGATGAGTTACTTTGAAGAAGGTGGGACCCTGCCTCCACCTTTCAATATCATCCCCAGTCCAAAGAGCCTGTGGTACCTCTGTAAATGGACCAAGAGGCACCTCTGCAGGAAGAAACGAATGGACAGGACCGAGAATTTTCAGGCGATTGGGGTAAGGCCCCGGGAACACGTACTGAATAAAACCTCCCTTAAGTAGCCATTGTAAATCACAAGAGATGCATCACAGATAGATAGACACACACACTACACTTGAGGATGAGCGAGTAAACAAATAGACTGTATATAATATAAATAGTTCATACTGGCCTGGAAGAATGTATGTGTGTAATAAATGTACAGTATATAAGGATTATGAATATAGGCTTTAATGTTTTGCTCTGTTTTCGTACTGGGCCAGACATCCATTTATTATTCATATTTTCTGTGAGAGTTCATGCAGAGAAGTCTGTTGGCTGCGGAATGGAATGAAAGCGGTTGCCTGTCTGTCATAGTGTAAAGTCAGTGGAATCTAATCGCCTCTGTCTTTTTTTAGAGACGCGCTGCTGAGAACCTGCGAATCAATCACCAGTACCAGGTAATGGTGTCTCCTCCAGAGCAGACCAGCTATTAGTCTCTTCTCTATTAGGATGCGTTTCCCCAGCTGTTCAAGGGAAATGCTGCTCGGAGCCTAATGTTACTACTTTTAGCTCAGTAATGCAGTGATGTATGAGGTTCTGCATTTGCTAAGGCATGGTGGATTAGCATATTGCAAAGTCAAGTACAAAAATGTAATTGCCTACTAAGCAACTTATGGCTGGACTAATCACTTACACTCTCTGTGGGTTTTATTCTTAAAGGAGGTGCTCCGAAATTTGGTGAAGAGATACGTAGCTGCAATGATCAGGGATGCAAAGACAGAGGAAGGACTTACAGAAGAGAATTTTAAGGTATACAGTATAGAACATTAAACACAGTATAGTGCAATGACTGATCCTGATACACAAAAGCAGTTTTTGGCTTAAGAGCAAACTGAGTTGAATATTATTTCTGTGAAATGATTTAAGTGTGCTGTGGAAGTGTACAAGTATATTTGCATCTATTACATAATTGAATGTAATAGGAAAGGTTTATTGTTGTTTCCCTCAGGAGCTGAAACAAGATATTTCCAGCTTTCGATATGAGGTGCTTGGCATGCTAAAAGGTACCAAGCCTGGGACTGGGCCCTCGAGCCTGCCGTTTCCTGACCGCCCTCACAGGTGTCCCTCAGCAGCATCCTCAGACCAGCTGAAGAGCAAGCTCAACCTGCTTACCGCCACCTCTGTGCTTCAACAGCAGGGAGGTGCCAGAGCGGCCCCTCGACCCCCGGAGGCCTTGAGCAGCCTGGCGAATGGCTCCGTCCCACGCTTGTCCACTGCAGAGGAGGAGGAGGAGGAGGAGGAGGAAGAGGAACCACGGGCGAATGTGAACATGAAGGTTGCAGCTGACTGCAGCCCGAGCGGGCAGCTACAGCTCCGCCACAGAGGCATGGGCCAGTCGCGGATCTACTCGGTGTCCGAGGAGGTCAGCGAGCGGCGGGATGGGGACGAGTCATCAAAGAACAGGGATGCTAGTGGAGACAGAGAGGGGGATGGGGACCGAGATGCCATGGAAACCGCACGGCCATCCAGCGGGAAAAAGAAGGATGAAAGGAAAGACTCCCAGAAGGATGGAGAACAGAAGGAGGCTGAAGACAGCAACAAATAGCTGAAGGGGGTGCGAGGCTGAGCAGAGACCAAGCATTCCGTGCAGGAAGGATGGAAGGAGCACAAAGGGAAAAAAATGAAAAACGACACACACACACACACACACAAACACACACAAACACACTCACACACACACACACACACAGAGCCAGTGCTGGAGAGAAACACTGACAATCAAAGTGCTGTCAGGATGCTTAAGAGGCGACCTTGTAGCATGACTTCCTCCTGGATGACTGGAGAAAACTCCAATTGAACTAGAACTAAATCCTCCATTAAAACTAAACAAAATCCTCCACTGCTCTTTTAGAGGCATTTTGACTGTTTGACCAGCTAGGATGCAGGGTATTTAGAAATTCCAGAACCTTCTTTTGCTTTGGCTGAATTTATGAATAGGTGTGTCTGTAGCACCAGTATAAATCACCTCTGTGGGACAGATAGCCACTGTGTGATGACACAAGTGCACAAAGGTTTGTGGTGCTTGAGACTGAGCAGACCTTGCTTGAGGAAACTTGTATTAATATTAAGACTGATAAAACAGTGGCAAATGGCTTGTGAGGCAAATGAGCTGAATGACCTAAATTCTCTTGACTGTCTCTCTTGAACTGCATCAAGAAGTCATTTAGATCGTGGTCTCTGAATGAAGCAGAAACTAGCCGTGAAAGATTATAGGTGTTTCAAGCAAACCTTCAGTAATAAGACTGATATAACTATGTCAAACACACCATGGTAGATGCTATGTTTCCCTTTATCAGCTGTTGTCTTGGCAGCTCTCTTAAGATGACTTATAAGCATGTGACATAGGCTGTTATAGCATGTTGAGAGCTGCCTCAACAACAGGAGTAAATCATTGACAAGACACTATAATGTCACTGGTGCGTGACTGTCATAAGGACAGGATACGCTGTTGAGGATATGGTTATGTTAGTCCTTAGAGAAGAAGGTTATCCGACATTTTTCACCTTCACCTGTACACCACAGGGTTTTGGCCTGACATCTCTTCTCATTTCAAATCTGAAACTTTTTGTGGAAAGAGCAATATCTGCATTCCATTCCACTCGTCATTCCACACTGCCTTATTCTAGTGATCTTATAGCACTTTAAAATAAATCGTTGTACGTGATGTCAGATATCTAGTTACATATAATACCGATAATTCATTTACTTTCTATGCAAACGTATAAAACATGGTTACCATGTACTTCGTGTCATGTCACAAACATGTTTTATATTCACTCATTCTGCACTACACTCGGTCCATTATAATTTACCATTGCAACATGGTAAATTATGACTATGTAGCGGTTCATTTTTAGTGTCATGTACTTCCATATAATCTACAAAAGCATATTTGTCATCCATGCATGTCATGAATTGTATTTATTTTGTTCATTCATTCTTATATGCATTGCCATGTCATTACTACACATTTGACCGATACAGTCAGAAATATTTGGTAACACTTTACTTGAGAGTGTTGACATGCCATGTATGAGATGACATGCGTCACAAATATGATATGACATAAATCACGGACATTAATGACATTTTTTTGATGTTCATGACTGTTGTAATTAAGTGTCATTTGTTTTTTTTTGTTATGTAAAGTTGACTCTGTTTGGAATGCAGATGTTACAAAAACTTGATGAGACTTAAAGCCAACAGTCCAAACAGTCAGTAAGTGTCATTACAGTTTTTTCTGAATGCTTAAACACTAACAGTGATTCTTTTGGCATGATTTCTGAAACTAATAACAGTTGTAGCCAATCTATTCACAAAGTCTGCCAAACTGATAGCCAAGCCAATGCTTGTCAGTTTGAAATTTTGCTAAACTGTAAGCACAGAACACTGCACAGCACACTTTTTGCAAAACTATAAACACAACTCACTGCTCTAGACTCTGTTTGCAGTTTTACAGCACACTTCTACAAAAAACATACACACTGGTGTCTTCTACACACGCTACTCTGGCAATTGCCTTCCTACATTGGCACATGTACGAAATCTTTCAGATAGATTTAAAAAATACTTCTATTGCGTGTACATGCGTATACATGTAAACATCCACAATTTGCACATTTGGATACATGTGTATATGCATGATACTAGAATACATGTATTACAAAGTTATAGGCTTCTGAAAACAGATATGCCCCGCACACAGTGGAAGCAAAAACCAAATGTGTTTTTCATTTTTACTATCATTGTACAGTTGGTGCTTTGTGTGCTTATTAATACAGTGGGTACTGGCCTGGGTACTGTTATATACAAAAATACAATTTTTAAAAGAGTCTGAAAAGTTTAAAAATATTTTTGCAAAAAGTGCTTTTGCAAGTAATTTATGTCAATTTGCTGATTGTGTGGAAGGTTTTGTGAATTGTGTGTAGAGTTTTGCAAAAATAGATAATTAAAAAAAAATGTGTCTAAGCAATCAGAAAAAAAACATACTATTCGTGATCATGTTTATGTTGTGTCATGTCACTCTTATGTCAACACCCTCAAGTAAAGTGTTACCAATATTTTTTTCTGCCCTGTGTTGCAATCAGTTTAGATAATAATAGCCTATTAGGAAATACATAAAATATTGATGTGTGAGAAATAAAAATCTGAAACAAAAACATCTATTACGTAAATTGGTCACTTGGGTTGTTAATGAGCAATAAGGATACGTTTGAAGAGACCTCTTTGCAAGCCGACAGTATTTTGTACTTTTTATGATAAACATTTAAGAGTTTATTTCCTATCTCCCTGAAAGGGAGAGCTTCAATGTCATCTGACAATTTGATTGCTGACAGGTTTTTTTTTTTTCCAGACAATGCTGAATGTTTGGTGAATTAAATGTACCTTCTCAAAGTAGATATCCATGATCTCAGCATTCATGGCGTGACATACAGTACCAGCCGATCCAGTAATGTCTCAATAGAACTTGAATAGACTCTTACTAACCTTACCCCTGTCCAAAGGTTCAGATCCAAAACCACAGACTGGGAACGGGAGTTTGGCAATGCCAAGTTTAGTCCAGAAATAGAGATTGGAGTCATTACCACTCGTTTCCAAAGGAATTTTTACAGAGCATAGCCCATCTCCATGTTTAAGTATGGTAGTAAGAATTATGGAGAGACATAACAGAGCTCTTTCTTCGTCACAGGGAATGCAGTGCAACTGCATGGTCTTGGAGCTAAAAGCCGTCCCATGTGTTCTCATTTAGAATGGATGTATTCTGAATCTCCCCACCTAGTCATCTGTGGGGACATGTAAGACTTAACTATAATACTGATACATAATACTTCAGATGTAATAGTGAGCTCAAAAATATTAGCATATAACAGCAATATATTTCATTATACAAGCAATTTCAGTTGAGCAATCAGCTGAGAAGATCAGAAGGAAGATAGTACTCCCAGCATGTATCACTTTACATATAAGGCTTGTTCTTAATACAGAATAGGGATCTTGTAATAAAGGTAAAGGAAAGTAATTGGTTTACAATTATATTAGCTGTTAACTGTTAATGCAAGATTATCTTTCACCTGAAATTGGTTTTGTGCATAGTGCACTGTCACGCCCAGAGTTCCTCAGAGGCCTTGGCAGGAGATGCCAATCTTCTATTCAAGATGATGTTCATTTGTGGGGCCTATGTGTGATGCCATATTCAGATTAGTTTGCTTCCATTACATTTTTAATAGAAGTGCAGGGGAAATGTGCTGACATTAAGAGACAATAATTACTAGTGTGTATGCGTGTGTGTGTGTGTGTGTGTGTGTGTGTGTATGCGTATGTGTGTGTGTGTGTTGTGTGCGTGTGTGTGTGTG
>PYXC01000176.1:795000-1077500 GCA_015244755.2 Tenualosa ilisha | reverse complement strand
GGCCTATGTTTAGATACATCAAAAAAAACCTGTTGCTCCAACCGGGAGGTAATTAGGTTTTGACATGTTTATGACCTCATAGGCAGAGCCTGGTTACCGTGACAGCCTCCGTGCCATGCCAGCACACATGATGCAAATGGAATGCTGTAAATCGTTGGCAGCAACACAGGCGAAAGTGCCTTGCCGCGTTCGCTCGTCATGTGTCAGATTACATCTGCCATGATGTGTGCATGGTCCCAGCGCATGGGTGCGTATGGAAGGAAGGCCTATGACTATGGCATAGTGTTTTCGTTGTTTGGGCAAGTTGAGGTTGGTCCAGACCCAACGAACAGGACTCTCATAGAACCCTTTAGGATACACACAGACCACATCCAACACCCCCATGGAGAAGATTTGCTGTGAGCATTCTTTATTTGCCTCTCTGTTTAACACCAACCCTCACATCTTGTTCCTGTTTGCTGATGTCCTTTAGCAGTTATAGCAGACCCTACTGCATTGTGCATTGTGTTTGTGTTGCAGGGATTTTATTGTTGCTGCTGCTGCTGTTGTTGTTACTGAGCCATGTGTTGCGTGACGAGTGGTTGTTTCAGGAGTGTGGAGTGGTGGGAGTGAGTGAGTGTGTGTGTGTGTGTGTGTGTGTGTGTTTGTGTGGTGGGGGTGTGTTGGATGGGAGTCTTGGCTGAGTGCAGGGTTCTCATGGAGAGAGAGGGGCGTCTCCTGAGGAGCTCACTGCTCTGCATTGGTTCTGCTCCCTTCTGCTCCGTGCACTTTTGGCAAGGAGTCAAAACCAGGGGCCTCCCTCATCCAAACACTCCACAGCTTTTGGTTGTTATCACCTTTTGTGCGGCTTTTCCTAAAGACAAGGTGTGTGTGTGTGTGTGTGTGTGTGTGTGTGTGTGTAACTTGGTAAGTGTGTGTCTCACAATATATACAATTTCATGACTGTCGACATGAACGTCTTGCTGTAACACGTTCAGAGATACACTCTGACTCACGCTACATTAATCTCTCTCCGTCTGTCTGTCTAACTGTCTGTCTCTCATCACTTGAAAGGCAGATTGAAATAACAATACCTGTGTCAAGCCCCCGATCCGCCTCACGGTGGACAAGAATCAGCAGATACCCCATATCATTCTGTCAGCTTTATGCTATGAAGCTAAGGTGAAGATACGCAGCTGCTGATGGATTTACAAGAGACCCCTACCGAGAGGACCACATCACACCCCTGTCAAACCCTGTCGTGATATTGCTTTGTGTGTGTGTATATGTGTGTGTGTGTGTGTGTGTGTGTGTGTATGTACCTAACACAGGAGAGAAAAGATAGAGTGTGTGTGTGTGTGTGTATGTATGTGTGGAGAGAAAAGAGAGCGAGAGAGAGAGAGAGTGTGTGTGTGTGTGTGTGTGTGTGAAGAGAGGAAAGAGCGGAGAGCCTACTACTGTAACTGTGCCCTCATCTGCATCTGGAACTTAGAGGCAATCAGAGTCATTAGCTTGTCCACACATCCACACAACCCTCTCCACATCCCAGTCCCCCAGGATAATGATGCCCAGCCAGGCGGATACGGCGACACGAAGACAAAATCAAGGCTCATCCACACCAGTCCTCTAGGCTACCTTATGCAACAGTGACAAAATACAAGCTGGCTGAGTGTGGACAAAACACACAAACAATTTACCCCCCGGTTGCTGTCCAGTGGGTCCACCTCCTGTCCCCTGACTACTTTCCACATGTGCTGCTATCCAAAGTTTTGGAGCTATTGGTTGGCCGGTACTGGCAAACCCACGGACAGAGTTAAAACATCTGGAAGAAGTCAATACAGTGTGATTCTACAGTGTGTGCTCTAGGCAATGGTGTGAATAGACACACTTGTATGCGTATATGTGTGAGTGTATGTGTGTGAGTGTTTTTGTCTGTGTATGTATGTGTGCACACAGACAAAAACACTCACACACATATACTCACACACATACACAGACAGTCTGTCTATTCACACACACACACACACACACACACACACACACACACACACACACACACACACACACACACACAAACAAAGGGCTCAGAGCCCTGGCTTGCTACAGGGCCTGCTGGAGTGTATAAGGAAAAGTTGAGTCAGCCCTGTCAGGCCGTGAAGGGACTCTGGCTCTCATCCCTTTCCGTCTCCACGCTCCGTGTCATACTGAGAACATTGTTCAGAGGCACTGGGGGAAATCTGCTCAGCTACGTTACCCACTCTGCTCCGCATGACTTTGACTTTGTGTCCTGACAAAAAAAAAAAAAAAGTGGAAACCACAGACACACACACAGACAATGAGATGATGGTGAATGTTGACAGTTTAGTCTATATTGTTTCACTGTCTCTCCTGCTTCCTTCCATATTACGAAGACTTGGGCTCCTCCTGAGACTCCAAAGTCAGAACAGTACTATTCGATAAGCTGTGGAACTAAATGATTGTTGAGTGATAATCGTCAGATGTGTGATAAATAAATAAATATGTAGACAAACAGTGCTAAGTCTTCCTAAGCATGATGATATTAATGTATCCGGACCTTGAAGAGAAATAGCATCTGTGTGCAGCTGTTGGTCGTCCTGTCTGTTTCACTCTGAGCTGAAGTGTTTTTTGTTTTTTTTTTGTCAGCCCCGGGAGACTGGATCCTGGTAATTAGGCACAGCTATCCCTGATCATAGCATGTAATCGTGTCTTGGTGAGGCTGTCCTCTCTCTGCTCAAGAAGCTGATCTGAACCCCCGCCAATCAAACACACACACACACACACACACACCACTAACACCACTCCAGCCCTTTGGCAGTTGGAGCTCTTTTGGGCCTCTGCGTGTGTCTGTGCCAAGTGTCATCAGTGCTCATGTGGTAGTTGTTAGTTCTGAACGGCTGTTTTAGACGATTCCCGTGTGAGTCATCAGGGCAGAGCTGAGGAAGGGACTCGTGTTTTTTTGTTGTGGTGTGACGGCTTGTGGAGCCACCTTTCCTTTCTTGATATAGTTTTTGCCAATTGCTTTCAAACTAAAAAATAATGTTTTAACCAAAGCTTCAAACGTTTTTGTGACATACTGTACCTTAAACACATTGTGACAATACCTTAAACACATTTTGTGCTTGCATTTTCTTTGCAATCCTGCAAAACAAACTTATTTTTACTGTCAAAACCACATACTTTTCATACATTGGTAAATAAAAACAACTGCAATCATTAGGAAAACACCTCTATTACCGTAAAACACACACATTTGATTGCTTGTCTTTCCCTACAGTAACATTAAATAAATATTTTTGTATTGTATGATTGCCAATCAAATGTCAACTATGGAGGAGGCATGTTGAGACATTGAGACACAGCTGTAAGCAGCTGTGGCTTGAAACCGAAGAGTTGATGGTGTCAGCTTGTCTTGATCGACAGTGTAAAACTTACACCACACTGTCATTTTTTCTGCTTGGACAGTATGCAACTTAAGCTTTTTGATATATAGTGTAGCCTATTATAGTTGAATAAGATATAGAATTTGCACTGACAATGTACATGCACTGACACTCTCTTGCACTATGGATACCACTGCATCCTTCTGTACATAGATATGTACTATGGATACCATTACATCCTTCTGTACATGGATATGTACTATGGATACCATTGCATCCTTCTGTACATTTCCACACTGATTTTTTCACACTTTGCAACCTAGCTTTATTGTAATCACTCATAATTGTTACTGTAATCACTCTTGTAATTTTTTGAGGTACAGTATGTATGTGTGTGTGTGTGTGTGTGTGTGTATGTCATGTGTGTGCCTATGTTTATGTTGTGTATAAGCTACTGGAAACCTTCATTCCCTTTTGATTAATTATGTATCTCTATCTGTCTATCTATCTATCTATCTATCTATCTATCTATCTATCTATCTATCTATCTATCTATCTATCTATCTATCTGCCTAAACACTGCATGTGTGTTTCATTTGGTGAATGATACGCAAAATTGTGAAGTTTTTAAGGTGGGGTTTCACTTTGATGTAAAATGTGGGTGATTTGTAAGTGTTATGTGTTATTGACTTGTGTGTCGAGTCTTCACACACTGAGCCAATTTGCCAAATGTTTCTAAGCAATGGGTAAAAAACTGTGAAGGACGCAAATGCTAATGGTTGGACGAGCACCACAGGGCATGTGCTTTGCAGTGCTTTTTGTCGTTTCTCCATGCTTTTGTGGTGTTTTCACAGCTTTGTTTTCTTGCGATTGGTGTTCAGATGTTGCTATCGGTACTGCTTCAGAGACATCAAGCAACATCTTTGATCATGTTCGGACCGTTTTGTGGTTAAATGAAACCGTTGTGTTTTCAGTGCTTTGTGTGGGTGGCATACATAATGTGAGTGTGTGTGTGTGTGCGTGTGTGTGTGTGTGTATGTGCGTGTGTGTGTGTATGTGTGTGTATGTGTATGTGCATGACTGAACATGCGTGGGTGTGGGTGTGCTTGTGCTTTTCTCACCATAACCACCGTGTGTGTGTGTGTGTGTGTGTGTGTGTGTGTGTGTGTGTGTGTGTGTGTGTATGTGCGTGTGTGTGTGTGTGTATGTATGTGCATGACTGAACATGCGTGGGTGTGGGTGTGCTTGTGCTTTTCTCACCATAACCACCGTGTGTGTGTGTATGTGTGTGTGTGTGTATGTATATGTGCCAGTCTTCATGTGAGCCATATCACTTACACACATGAGCATCTGGTCAGCATACACCGCTCTCACTCAGTGCCACAGCACAGCTTCTGTGACCGTGTTGCCCCTGCCAGAGTTAAACACCATCCATTATGCTGTCAGTGTGTTGGAGGAGATGAAGGAGGAGGAGGAAGGGCAAGACCAGTGACTTCATACCTACAGCAGCACAATGTATGGTCTGTCTGAACCACTCGGCCGGGACGAGACAGCTCTACCTGTCAACCCCCCCTCCGCTCTCTCTCCACAAACACACTGGTGTTCCCCTGGATTTAGCCTGGCGTTAAACGAAGGTTACTAGACCCCCTATGAAACCATATCATTATGGCTCATTGAGAAAAAAAGCTTTTATTTACAGTGTTATGAGATTAATGCTCTGTAGTTTGCCTCAGGCCCATGTATGCTAATTAACTTAACTGTGAGAGTAATTGGACCAGTCACCTTTGCTATTTCTTTACATCCACTGCCTAGCAGCTCTATTGGACTAGATAGGCTATATTTAAAATCCTAATGAGATTTTATGCTAAGATGCACGTTTGTTCACTGTTTTGGGAGAAATATTTAAATAAATCAAAAACAGTGAACACCCCCCCCCCCCCCCACACACACACACACACACAGACACACACACAAAAAAAGAAAACTTTTTTCCATTTTTATCCTTGGCTAAATAAGAGAATCCTACACCTGTGCTTACGCAAGTCATAGGATTGAATATTTCCTTTTACGGGCCCATTGGGCTCCAGTGTGTGTGCGGCTGAATGTTTCTCAGAGCCAGCGTTGACTTAAAGCTGGAACAGAACTGCTGTCGTTCCTAGTATGTGGCTGCATGCTGGTGGTAGCTCTAATCAGATCAAAATGGCCTGTGGGGCCACCGTGATCTAAAACTCTCTCTCTTGCTTTTCTTGTCTTTTGGGCCACATCATATTAATTTATTTACACATCAAAACATTTCGGACTGCAAACACCAAAGGAGATGAGCAAAGAAAAGCTTTCAAGACGGATGCTTGTTTCCTTTGTTCTTGCTGTCGCTGGCACAGATAATGTTATTTGTTGCTTAACATTTGTTTTCTGTTAAATTGCTTTCTCATGTTTGTCAACCCCCCATGCAATGGCGCTCTTCACTTTCATCTCATGCATCTGCTGCAGTGTCGCCATTGTTTTTGTTTTGCTTTGAAAATGTAGATCCCATCATTATTAGTCTGCGATAATCATTCCACTGAGAGTCTTTTTCATGTCAGCAGCTGTTCACTTACACAAAAAATTACAGTGTAATAACATCTGAACATGTCATCATTTTCAGTTCATATTGATTTGAAAAAATTAAGTAATGTTTTCTCTGCAGTCATTAGTTTTAGAATGCCCTCCCCTCTGCCTCTCATGTGTTATGAAACAGAAATTGCCAGCCTTGCACGGATATTAGAATACTGTGCATTGGCTGGCAGCTTGAATGGAACTATGACTGGAGCTATTTCAATATCACTGATCAGCATTACTGTTCTGGTACAGTTCCAAAACATCAACTTGCACGGCCTGAGAGACCTCTTCCAATTCCCCTTAGTTTATCCCCAGTTCATATCACAGCTGGTCATAATGAGGTATACTCTTGAAAAGATGGATTTCATTTGCACAGTGTTGAATGATGCCAGATCTGCAGCCATTTTGACAGCATTTGTTCTTGTCTGCCAACCCCCAATTTTTTCAGAATGGTGCTGTATGAGTGTTGCCCAGGCTACATGAAGTTGGACGGCATGCGTGGCTGCCCTGCAGGTTGGTCTCGGGTGACTTGGTTGGGCAACAGGAATGCTAATGACAGTTAAAACACTATGGTCTCCCTTAACAATGGGATTCTGTTTTGTGATTGGCTGATGAGGTGGGAATTTACTTTGTATAACAGGCTATCTTTGAAGTAGATCCAAAATATTTGAATCATCGTTCCATATCAATGTGCTTTTGAATGGTAACCATAACAACCATAATAATGTATTTCACGCTGTACTTTCCCCCTTAACTGTAGTTATAATAGGTTATTTTCTATAGTTTATGCACATGATTCCTAAAAACAAAGTTATAGATAAAATGATATCCTAAATACAAACGGGATAAGCAGGATAATGGCCTTCGAGGTGACCAGTTCGATGGAAATAATGACTCAGCTGAGGCAACCCTCCAGTGCTTTGCCTGCAACTTGCCATAATTTCCATCCCTTACATGATCTGTTAGAGGCTCATTGGCATTGCACAAGGAACAACACTGTGAGCTTACTAAGCTTAATGGAAGTGCTCGTTTTGACACAAGCCAGAGTTAGCTGTGGTCACTCAGCCATACTCTGTTGACTACACTTTAAGCTCATCTGTGATGTTAAATTGTAAACCTTCAGTCGGTACAAGACAGGGGAGGAGAGTTGAGATCTTTTATTGTTAATCAATTATTCATTAACAGCCTTATACTTATGCACTCATGTAAGGCAAAGTCATTTGGAGGTAATTGAATAGATAGCATAGACATCATTCAACGTCTGACAGGCTCAGTTAATTTGATATCTCAGAATGAAATTTTGTAAGATACTAAATGCTGCATGCTGACATCGTTGTGTTGTGGTGTGTGTCCTGTATTGCCAGTGGCTCCCATTGACCATGTTTACGGTACCCTCGCTCTTGTGGAAGCAACGACCACACAGAGGTATGCAGACATCTCTTCCCTCCGTGCGGAGATCGAGGGCCCAGGATCCTTCACCATGTTTGCACCAAGTAATGAGGCCTGGGATCTTCTGGATACAGTGAGTCATTATTACAGGGTTGTTACAGTGACATTTTTATGACGCAATTATCACACACTTCATTGGGAGAAACAAAATAATGTGTGTGTGTGTGTATGGATGTTTGTTAATACAGTGTACAAATACAGCATAATTTTGTGGGAGTGTGTGTATAAACCACATGACACTCAAAATCTTGATCCTGAGGATGCAGGCCAATGTCATATACTTGGGATGAGCACTGCCCCAAATTTCAGTACAGAGTCCTCTAACCCCTCTGAAGAATTTAAAAGTAAAGCATTCTTCTAATACTTTGAGTTCTGTTTGCTATGTAGTCGCTAATGCATTGTCTCTGTGCTGCTCAAAAATCAGGGTGTGAAAGCCGCACTAGAGAGCAATGTGAACGTCGAGCTGTACAACGCCCTTCACTACCACATGGTCAACAAACGTCTCCTTACCAAAGACCTGAAGAATGATATGACCGTCAAGTCCATGTACAACAGCCACGGACTGCTTATCAACCATTACTCCAATGGAGTATGTATTGTCTGCGTGGCTTTAGTCAAATTAATAATCCTGATTTCATAATTATTTCATGTTTACAATTTGATCACTACTTATTACCATACATTGATTATAAGGTGGTGACGGTGAACTGTGCCAGGATCATTCATGGGAACCAGGTATCGACCAATGGAGTGGTACACGTGATCGACCGGGTGATCACAGTTGTGGAAGATACCATTCATAATGTGCTGGATAATACTGAAGAACTCTCCACCCTGAGAGTAAGAGTTTGAAACTTCTAATGTTAATGGACTGCAAATGTTCATAGCTGAAACAGCTGTCTGTCATAAGATATTATAATCATCTTTACTTCATGCAGACCGTGGCAGAGGCTTCGGGGCTGATAGACACGCTGAAGCAGCCAGGCCATTTCACTCTATTTGCGCCCACCAATGCTGCATTCGACAAAATCGAGGGAGATGTCATGGAGCGTCTCATGAGTGACAAGAATGTCCTCCAAGGTAAGATCTGCCTCTAATAATTAAGGAGATTTGATTTAATACTAGATACCATCTTTACCATCATACCATCCATACCACCATAATTGCACAAACCATCACTTTGAGAAACTCTGTACCAGGCTTCTTGTCACTGGTGCACAAGTATTGGCATCCAAAGTCAGCCTGATGAAGTGTCTATTCATAATCTCTGGGATGCCATTCAAAGAAATGTATTATGTATGTCTGAGTAATAACATTCAAAGATATAATAACAATCAAATGTGCATTTGGAAAGAGTCATGGCAATTTTAGTTAAGACCACATGGATATGATGAGGACATAAAAATATGTCACTGAAATGAGCAAAATGTTGTGGTGATTATCCCTCAGCCACAAACAAATTATTTGTTGAGTTGCATAGTCATGACTTTATTAAAAATAAGCGTCCAGCACTCCTGAAGAGTGGAGAAAGTGCTTTCTCAGCCAGTGCTTAGATCAAGTGATGGACGTCTGGCAAACATCTATCCATCTTCTGGAGCAAAGTAGCTTTGTGGGTTCTCAGTTTCTCTCACCTCTTTGGAATGCGCATGGTAAACACAGGCAGGCTGAGTGTGACCCAATTGAAGAGTCAATCTGCGGGCCTTTTTCAGTCCGGCTACTATTGTTAGTGGTTAGTGCTCCTCAAACAGACTGACTGACTATGCATTGACTGTTCTGCTGCCTTGTGTTGGATTCTCAGACGGTCCGCAAACAGCATCACCAACCACAGGCGCACGGGCATCCAAAGTCAAGACAAGTTGTACCCCTTCTCTGTTTCTGCAAGGAAATGCTTGGAAGTTGAATAACGCTACATGTGTTCAGAATGCATCTGCTGATCGCTTTTGCGGTTTAGCGGTTGCAAGGGTTGAAAGAGAGTTGGATCATATTTGTCTAATGTCTGAAAGGTCTAGTCCCAGACTGGAATGACTTTAAGCAAAGTAACTCATGGGTATTGAGTTACATTAACTAATGTAATGAACAAGCGCTGTGTGTGTGTGTGTCTGTGTGCGTGTGTGTGTGTGTGTGTGTGTGTGTGTGTGTTTGAGTGTCTGAGAAACAGATAGAGAAAAAGGGAGAGACAAAGACAGAGAGAGAGAGTGAGAAAAGAATGGTCTGTTTGTCTCTGGCATTGTTGTTTTGTTAATTTTTTCAGCATCGCCATAAAATTTCAAGTTTGTAGGCCATTAAAGAAAAGATTTTAAGGAGTCCTGGCTCCACTTAGTTCCAGCACAGTCAGACTGACACATGCCCTTTTTCACATCTGAAGCATGTGGGTCTCATGAATGCTCCGATATTTAAAAACTGAGATCAGAGTCCAGGCACCGACAGATCGGCTAAAACAATCCAGTTCAGTCCATTCTATTCTCCAAATAAGTAGAAGAAAGAGTGCCAGACCTCCCAGGGCAGTGGTGTTCTGGGTCACCGTCCAAGTCTCCTTTAACTGATAATAGGGTTCCGACGTCAACCCCCACCTTCGCTGCTCTATTGAGTCTGTTCCTGAGTTCTGGCCTCTGCGATAAGACCACACAGCTGGAAAGTATTGTTATGATGATCTCATCCTCTTACCTGGAGGCCCCCTCGGGCCATGGACCTGACAGAGGGATGGCTGTACAATAATTTGAGACTTTAAGATATAAAAATGGCCATAAACAATGGTAGCGCTCCTTAATGACTTCCATCAGACCTGGCCACTGTCAAAGACTTCCTAATGATGTCAGTGGAGTATGTAAATGAATAATAACTGTCGTGAAGGAAGTGTCATTTTTGGATGATATATTCGCACAAAAGTTTTTTTTTTCCTCTGACAAGCCAAGAAGAATGACAAAGGCATTTTTTTCTCCACTAGCAATATACTATGAAAACAGCATAGGAGATTTAAAATTTATAGCTTATAATAGTTTAACCAAGGCCTAAAAAAACAATACTGACAGCAGTAGCAGACCCTGCGGTTTAGCAGCTTTAAACGAGCCTTTGAGTCAATCACAGACAAATTACCGCTGCCACAGGACACTGTGGGCGGATGACTACAGATTGCCCGTCTACCCAGGAAAGACTGGGTGGATAAAGCCTCCCACACAGCTCAGATAAGATGTCAGACTAACCCAAATGAATAAAGCAAATGTCTTCCATTTAGTATGTTAAATATATTAAACCCTCTCCATGTGTACATGTACACAGTGTACAGCATTGGTTCTCAAACTGGGGTCCACAGCAAGTTGCCAGGGGGTCTGTGAAAAATTAAGCTATAGCATAAATGTACATATTGCTATAGTATACATTTTGCTAAGTATAAACTTGTCTTATGGGGAGAAAAATACTGATACAATGTGATCTGATCAATCACATTGAGCTCATTACTCCAATTACTACAATTGCGGTTATGAGAGGTCCTTGAGAAAATTTCTGCTCCACGAGGGGTCCCTGATCCAACAAAGTTTGAGAACCCCTGGTGTACGGTATGTACTGCCTATCATTTGCTTCACACTCGAGACACAAATTTTATTTTACAGATTGAGTATCTACTAATATGGCAAGTTCTTATGTTGTGTAATTTCCCAATGTGATTTGCAGTGTTGTTATTTGTTATTTGTGATTCGTGATGTTGTTATTTGATCCCTTCACTCTCTTGTCCTCACCAGCTCTTCTGCAATACCATCTCCTCACCTCTGTGCAGTGCTCTGAGGCCATCATGGCCGGCACTGTCTATGAGACTGTGGAGGGGAGCACAATTGAAATTGGCTGCGATGGTGATAGCCTCACAGTGAACGGCATCAAAATGGTGCTGAAGAAGGACATTGTGACCACCAATGGCGTTATCCACCTGATTGACCAGGTCCTCATTCCAAATTCAGGTGAGGTCTGTCTTACTTTTTGGATGCTATTAAGGATGCCTGAATTTCCAACGGGAGAAATAAAGTATCTACCTATCTATCTATCTATCTATCTATCTATCTATCTATCTATCTATCTATCTATCTATCTATCTATCTATCTATCTATCTGTCTGTCTGTCTGTCTGTCTGTCTATTGACCTGCTACTTCAACCATGACCTGAATGGCTCAACTGTACTGCTTCACCTCATGATAAAAGTACCCAATGTACATTGTGTGTGTATGACTTTAGATTATAATGTATATATATACATTAGGGTCTCAAGATCCCCAAGTCAGTTTGTCATCAGAGATTTGACATTAACATGTTCATGTACACACATACAGATATAAAAGTATGCATACACACTCATGTGTTAGCTACGTGCATGTACCGTATGTACACAATGTCTTTGAAATATGAAAGCATTGAAAACAAAGAAAGCTAGAGCTGAAGAAACTGTTGCTGTTGCAGACCAGTCACCAGGTGTTTTGGGGGGTAACCCCTGTACTTGTTACTCTCCCCTTCAGCCAAGTTAGTGATGGAGCTGGTGAGTGAGAGCACCTTCAAGGACATGGTCTCTGAGCTTGGCCTTGCAGCCGCCATGCAGCCTGAAACACAATACACCCTCCTGGCCCCCCTCAATGGAGCATTCACAGGTGAGTTAACCTGAGCAAATTAGAGTTTTTTAAAAAAAAAAAAAAAAAAGCCAACAGCTATAGGTCTACAGCATAAAATTACATGTTCTATACTTGAATGTGACAGGACTTATCTTAACATCGCGTTTGTGGAATGTAATTTCATCCATGGTTAACATGCTTCTTCACAATTTCTGAAAACATTTTAGGGAAATCCCATTTCGAATGGGATTGGGAATGGGACTGGAATGTCGATTGCTATGTCATATCAGGGATTACTTTTGAACAACTGTGCCCTGATCCCAAATTTTATAAAAAACATAGTATTTCCAAATCCAGATAACTTTAATTATAGATTAAATGGTTTGAAAAATCGGGCCATGGTGTGTCATTTTGACTTGGTCTGCAGACGAGGTGATGTCCATGGACCAGCGTGTCCTGAAGACCATCCTGGAGAACCACATCCTGAAGCTGAAAGTATCCCTGAGTGAGCTCTACAACGGACAGGAGCTGGAGACTCTCGGTGGGAGGCTTCTGAGAGTGTTTATCTACCGAACAGTTGAGTTGAGATTTTTTTTACCTCGAGTTTGTGGTTGTGCTGGAGACTCGTGCTGAGTCATTATGGATCTTAATTGTGGTACCCGCAGCTTTCTGAGGTGAAAACAGCTGCCTTGTTAGGGGTGATTGCCTCCATACCTGGCACAGAGTACATGTGTTAAATGTTTATTTTACTTGCAAGGCGTTTCCTGTCTAGATTTTACTAGGTATTAATGTTGTTTGACTCATCTTTCAATTCAAAACAGATATACCTGATAGACAAACATTCAGGTAGAAGAAATAGAAGAAATATGAGCTGGCCCTATAAATATTGTTCTGGGTTGACCATTATCAGTCAATGTTGAGCTATCTCTTCCTATTATAACACTGGGTGTGTTTCATTATATTGGAGTATTTAAGGCCCCCGCAGACCAGCTCCGACAACATTGCAGAACACTTTTGAATTTGACAAGTGTGCTCGTGTTCGGAAGCTCTGAGATCAATTGCTTAAACCCATAGTACACTACGTCCAACATCACACCACAGTCTTCTTTTTCTTCAGTGCGGGTCTTAAGTGTGGGCTATTTTTGTGCTTGTCTGCTTTGTGTTCCTGGTGCTAGGCTGTTTGCATTGAGAATGCCTGTATGGTTCGGGGAAGCAAGGAGGGAAGCAATGGTGTTTTGCATCTTATGAGATCACTCATCAAACCTCCTGAGACCAACATGTTTGATGTCCTGGTTGCCGATGGACGTTTCAAGTAAGTAGGCCTACTGTGTTTGCCCAAACAACAGCATTTTTATTTTGTCTCTTCGTGAGAATACGGTTTATTTATTTATTGCAAATATCTGATCATTTTTCGAAACCCTTGTATAGTTTCATGTTTATTGATTATTACCTTAACTGTCATATTTAATCAAATTTCAGATAATCTGACAAAATTGTTCAATTACACTTCCCTGAGCTAATTTGCTGCGCTAATTTGACTCCTGTAGGATATTCATAAATCTGATGGAGACAGCAGGTTTGCTAGAGCTGTTGAAACAGACTGGAGCCTACACTCTCTTTGCTCCCACTGACGACGCGTTTGAGGGTCTGTCTGAGGAAGACTTGACTCTCCTTACAAGTGAGTTTCTGAGGACTAGCCTGTTGGTTACATAGCAAAGAGAAAACTTAAACATACACAATTCCCTCTTATGTTTTTTAACTTATTCCTGTGCTGCTGGTTCAAAAAATATAAGAACATATTTTGTTGCCAAATTGTCACAAAAGGACAAAAGTCAAATTTGACTCAATTTTCTCAATACTTCTAACCAATAACAGATCTTAATCTGAATGCTTCTTTGATCATCCCATTAGGTGATCCCAATGCTCTCAGAACAATCCTGCTGTACCATTTCAGCAATGGGGTCTTCATCAATGGAGGACTTGAAGGAGGGGTCACCAACCTTCTCAAGACTATTCAAGGAAACAACCTTCAACTACTCTCTGTAGGTCTCACTCAGCATGGTTAGCCGCCAGACATTCAAATAGACTAAACACCCATCTTACATATGCTGTAGTGCTGAAGTAATGGACACATTTTGAGAAGACAAAACAAACAAAAACACATTCTCTATTTGTTTCCTCTTCACTATGTGTCTTGGACTTACAGAAGTTAAAGGAATCCATTTGTACTGTACACATCAACCTAGTTTATCCTACATCTATCCTGTAAGGAAATTGGTGGAATGTAACTTGTTCTTATCACTAGACAAAGCAATTAGGTAGTGGTCGCATTTCCTGCTGGGTCCAGTTTTCTAAAACTTCAATGGTCCCCATGGCTATTATCTTCCATAGGTTCATGCAGTATGTATAAGGCTATTTTCTGCCACAGGTCCCAAGACCTTAATTATTTATTCACACTGTAAACTTTTTTCCACACACTGCAAACCCCCCCCCTCTACTACTGACATGTTTCAGGAAATGGTGAGCAATACAGTCCTGATATGTATTGTATGAAAACATGAGAACAGAAATGGTGCACACAGGGATTCCCCATTTGGAAACAATGGTTCTACTATGTAACTTCTGTGACTGGAGGACCAGTCTTTCCTGTTCAGGCAGGGTCATGGTCTATCTACTTCCCAGAGACCTCCATGTTCCTGGCAAAGCCTATCAGGGGTTTGGCCAAAGTGATAGACATCTGAATTCCGGTCAATTAGCTGCTTCGCTCAGCTAGTCCTTCTTATCCCCCCCTTCTCTTTCTCTCTCCACACCCTTGTCCTCTCCTCTCCCCAAGGTCTTGGGGCAATAGCTTGTTGTAGTCATGTGGAAAGAGCAGGGAGAATTATTCTGATCTGATAGCTAAGGAGACTGAAGAGCAAGACAGAAAGGGATTGAGGGTGGACATCCTTTCCACAAAAAGGACCAGACCAGCCCAAAATATGCAAACTATGATGCTCATAAAAAGTGGCAAAAAGGAAATACTGTATCACATTTACAAATCCTTTTCGATCTCCGTGTTCATTTCCTAACCCTAGGAAAAGAACATTAGGACCATCTGGAATCTATTTTGTGAGGCCCATTGGTGTGGCTTTCTGTCCATGATGTCTCCATCCTTCCTTTCACTACCTTGTCATGATTGTTGTTAGCATTGTCACCAGCAACCTTGCAAGCAATTATGCTCAATGGTGTCTATTATCGTAATTATGGCCATCGCTTTCTGTCTGGCAAGGTGAACAACTCGATCCATGTAAACTCCATTGACGTCCCTGACAATGACATAATGGCTTCTAATGGAGTAATCCACGTGGTGAAGACCTTGTTGTATCCTGGAGGTGAGTCTGAAACTGTAGTCTGAATGAAAAACATATGCTCAGGCCATTCTGGACCTGGTAAATGGTAAATGGACGGCATTTATATAGCGTTTTTCTACTCATATGAGCACTCAAAGCTCCTCACATTCACCCATGACACAACTTGTGCCAAGGTATATCCGGTCACATTTGAAGCTGGACTTTTTGAATCTTTTTTTTTTGGATCCTTTGTCTCTCTTAGAAGTTAATACCATGAAAAATCAACCCAGACTTTTTTTCTTCATGTCTTGCTTTGTCATGAAAAAGCACATGATATTGATTTCACATGTTACGTCAGCCATGGTTGATGCCAGACAAAGATCTCAGCTGTGTTCCACTGTGGTTAGTGGATGGATGAGAGGGAAAAGCTCATAATTTCTTTCGTCTTGTTTCACAGATCTACCCGTAGGACGCCAGGATCTGCTTCTCCTGCTCCAGAAACTCATCAAGTACATCCAGATCAAGGTGAGACAGCCAACACCAAAGTGATCATGAGCAAGTTCATCAATTTGCATTGGGCAATAAACCGTTTCAAGAGAGTTTGATCAGCTGTCATTTTACAGTAGCGTTATGTTAGTTTGAGGATGAACGATCTATGAATATTTGTGTTATGCACCATACAAACATAACATTCTTACAGCAAGTGACTTGTATGTTTCATTTTCACCTCATTCCATCTAATCTCCTCCTTAGTTTGTGTCTGGATTCACATACCGTGAGATCCCTCTTACTTTCCTCAGTAAGTTTTTCAATGCATCATCAACACTGACCCTTTCATTAACACATCACAGCAGGTGTACTATTAATGGACTTACATTCCCATTTCAGTACATATAGTTTCTATTTAGATTGGCTACCTATGAGTGTGTGTGGTAAAGTGTGTGTGCGCAAATGTGTGTGTGTGTGTGTGTGTGTGTGTGTGCATGTGTGTTAGTTTGTGTGTGTGTGTGTATATATATGTATATATATAAAGGACTGCAGTGCAGAACCTAAGAAGGAAGTGCAAGGCAAAGAGATATGGGAGCTTAATCTGTGTGTGTGTGTGTGTGTGTGTGTGTGTGTGTGTGTGTGTGCGTGCATGTGTGTAAAGGTTTTATTATAACTCATTTTACAATGGCAGAAATAACTATACTATGCTGCTTGCTTTTGTTCCTTCCATAGCAAAAACCATCACTAAGACCACCACTACCACTAAGATTGTTGAAACAGGTAAGGTTGCAGAACATGGAGACAAATAAATATGTCTACATGAATGAATGACATTAAGCCAATTTATTACTCAGGAATTCCAGAAGCAGAATACTTCCTAAGAATGACCCATTGAGATACACAGTTATTGGAGACTCCAAAAAAATCAAAATTACGGTGCTACAGATAACGATCAGTGTAATGTTACACACAAATCCAGATTATATATATATATTGAGGGAAATTGAATTTGTTTGCCCCCTGAGGCTGATATTTCAGACGTTCTTATCTGTCCTGTCCATTATACATTAATTAAGTTGAGCAGTCTGGACTTCATCTGTGATAGATTTTTTCCCTAGCACAGGCTAAAGTATATCTCTTGCTAGGATACTGCAGATAAGACTAGGCTGTCATCAATCACTATGGATTTGCTAATGACACAAAAACTCTCTTCATCTTTACTTGCCTGCTACCTGCTGGAGCTGACCTACATTCAGGGGCCTTTAATATCTAACACTTCTGATGCCAGCGGATGAGGAAATTTATGGCAACCTTTTACAGTGAACTTGAAGTTGGCTAGAAAATGAAGAGTTGGTAAAAATGAAAATGGAAATCTCACCTCAGACAGCAAGTAAATAAAACAGGCTCTGAGCACTGAGTAACACTATGCTATCAGAGCACAATAGAAAGAAAATGTTAATAGTCGCATAGAACAAAAAACCCTGGTGAAATGGTAAACCACTTCACTGTAGTATTTAATTTGGATTTTAGTTTATTAACAGTTCCTACATGCAGTAATTGGTGGAAGATAGTTTATACTGCATTCTAACACAGTGCAGTGGATCAGGCAAAATACCTGGCTACAAGAAAAAAGTCAGTCAAATGTACACTTATAGTCTAGTCCTATATCTAACATTTATCATTAATTTGTTTGTAAAAGCCTGGAAAAAATAGGCTACATTTAAACTGAGACAGCACCTTCCTGGACCTCATTAGACATTACAGTGAGTAAGCCGCAATCTGGTGAATAACTGGTTTCTCTGCCAGACCCTGCTTTTGGAATTGGTTAAACTTATGATTAACTTTGTATTGCAACGAGTGTTCCATTGCCATGGACTGCAATTGAAGGCTTTGCTGGAGATTTATATTTCACCCACATGGCAAAGACGGATTTCAAGACACTTCAAATAAGGAACCCAGAGACAATAGTGAACTGAAGTAGGCCTGTAAAATTGTGGTAATTATTCAAAGTTGCCATAGTCCTCCCTCTAGAGTGTATGTGAGAAGATCTATGACACTTTAATGAGTACTAGACATTTATGAATACTATGTGGATAAAGTCTGTCCTCTTTAATGGAGCTGCATGTTATTACCCCACATTAATTGTTTATTTAAGATGGTTTATTGACAATTTACTATTTGTTTATATTATGTGTCCTTTTACAGATAAAGTAATGCTTTTGACTTTTCTTCGGATATTAAAAATGACAGAACAGATTTTGAGCCACCATATCTTCCTCTCTCTCTCTGTCTGTCTGCCTGTCTTTCTCTCTCTCTCTTTTCTCTATATATATCTTTCTAGTTCCTGAAATTACAAAAGTCACTCGAGTCATCACCAAGACAGAGATGGATCCAACCACAGTGGTTACAAAAGTCATTGAGTCAGAGCCTACTGTTACCAGAGTTGTTGTTGAAGGTGAACCGACAATCACCAAGGTCACCAGGGTTGTTCAAGGTGATCCCACTATCACCAAAGTCACCAGGGTTGTTCAAGGTGATCCCACTATCACCAAGGTCACTAGAGTTGTTGAGGCAGAAGCACCACTGACCACTGTAACCAGAGTGATTCAGGGTGAATCAGAACCAACTGTCACAAAGGTAGTCGTTGAGGGAGAGCCAACAATCACCAAGGTCACCAGGGTGGTTTCAGGAGATCCATCAATCACCAAGGTCACCAGAGTCATTGAGAGTAAGTAACACACAAATGCAATACAATATGCAATATTTCAATGCAAATGCCAAATCACTTAAGTATTAGCCATAAACAGGAGCCTAAATTGCTATAATGCATTTCTTTCTTACTTTCTTTCTTTCTTTCTGTCTTTAGCACACACTTCCTCTGATGGGGAGCTGGACACTGATGGTGAAATCAGGAGAATCATTGAAGAAGGTTAGTCACCTCACAAACTATGCAATCATTCCCCTGGGAGTCTGACAGCAATGTCATTTGCTGGCCTTGCTATCAAGCCATTGCATATATGATTCACCCATTATTTACAGCTCTTGTTACAAAAACGTAAAAAAAGCTTTGTCACTTGTATCATACGCACCTAGTTGTTTTAAAGCGGATAAAATCAAATCAATTATAGCACAAATGTTTGAATTTCCAACCCTCGTCAGAGGTTTCCAAGGTAAAGAAGGTTCTGGAAAGCGAGGTACACATCCTCCAGGAGGAGGAGATCAAACGAATCATAGAGGGAGGTCAGTTGATGAAAGGGTTTCCCGAACACACTCTGCAAATTGGCATGATCTGGAGGAGCAACGAATCTCTGCATAAGCACACCAGGCTGACCGTTAGCATGCAATGAAAACATTCTTTTGAAGGTCTTAATAAGAGTAGTACGAAATAAGATTGGCATATTTTGACATTTAAAATGGCAAAATTTTATATTATGCAAACCCTTTTATTCAGACCCTCAAAGTGCATGGTGGTGCATTAAATATCATTCAAGTAGATGGCAGTTAATGGGGGGGGGGGGGGGTAATTGAATGATTCTGTGGTCCAGAAGCCACAAATAACATTAACTTTTGTTCCAAAGTTTACAGAACAAAAGATGGTTGGTGATATTCACTGCACCAGAGGCTGTTGCGTGATGTGCATGGATTGATGATGGCAGATTTATTTTTCCTGCAGATGACAATACACATGCAATGGATCAGGCTCTCTGTTGACTCACAGTATATGCATGTGTGCTGAAACTCAGTCCAGCAAACCTGGAGTCCTTTGGGCCCATTTAAATATCACACTGGAGTGTAACTGCCAACATCTGTCACTGAGAAAGCACTCTTGACTGTTTTTACTAGTCATTTGCTGTTATCATGACTATTTTTCCACTTTGTTTTTGTTCTCATGCCAACATTGCTTTTTGCTCCAAATCACAGGAGGTTTGACTGTAACAAAAGGTGAAATATAACAAGATGTAACAAACCATTTTCTCAGTCTGTAGGTTTAACTCTTATCACCATAGGCTTAGCCAGATCTACAGTACATTATACTTGATGTAGCACCCCAAACTATACGAGGCTACATGGCTACGGTGCAAGTGGCCTACTATAAGACACTACTCTGAAATCCAGCATAACTTTTTAGAGATTTTTTAGCAAAGCCACATCCAACTAGTCCTCTCCACTCAAGTTCAAGTTGGATTGTTTGAAAAGTAATTATATAGTATAATAATAATAACAAAAATTATTTGCACATTGGGCTAATAAGGTGGCCCCATAAGTGTGGATTGACACATCTGGAAGCTTCTAGGCACTTCCTGAACACCACTGGTGCAAGGGGCCATGCTTGTGATGTTAGTGTGTGGATCTTTGACCACTGATTTTTCTGTGGTGATCTGCAGGTGGTCCTGGACTCACAACTGTCACCAAGGTGATCAGACCAGAACCTCGGATCATTGAAGGTACTGAGATGCATCTGAAACCTACTAGCACATGAGTCAAGGGTGTAAAGAATGCTCATTGTTTGCTTTTCTCAACACTTTTGTTTTGAAGGACCTGACTTCTCTAAGATCACGTCCTTCCAAGGAAATCAAGACCTTATTGATGCAGAATCAGAGAAGATCACCAAACTTATTCAAGGTAAGAGGGTGCTGATAATCTGATAATCAAACATCATCAGACTGAAGATCAAACTTTACACTTTCTGCAGTCCACTTTCAAGTGCCACTTATCATTTTAATGCTTTTGAAATCGCTTCTTTCAGAGGGAGGAGCAACACGATCACAGGCCAAAAGAGCACCAGGTAAGTAAGTGGAGGCCCATTAGAACTCCCTTGCTTCAACTCACAGTAACTGTGCACACAGACAACCCCATTAAAACTTCAATGGGGTGAAAAGCCAAAGCAGCAGACTAACACAATGTTTACTCACCACTAGCCAAACAGGCAGGAATGAGGAGGAGAAACCGGCTGGTGCGACGCCACCCCAAGCGCACACAGTAAAAGTCTACACAGACCGGTGACTTCTTCTACACACAGACTCGGATGAGGAACAGCTAAGATCGTGACACCTAACAGACACTTACCTTGTCCTCCTCCTGGAGGAGTACAAGACAGAGGAGGAGTGGGATTTAAGCTTGATCTTGGTGACCCTTGAATGAACTGATCTCAATACGCCTGGAAGCTGAGAGGACATGAAGAGAGGAACTGATTAGTAACAACAACGTAATGCAAAATGCAGAGGATTATATACAGTGTCTACAACGTGTATTTAAAATGTTTATATAAGTGGAATTTGAAATTCCATTGTGGTGTATGGGGTCTCTGAGGGATATGTGGGTTATCTTAAACACTCTGTGCTGTTGCTTTATGTGTTTGTTTGTGTGTTTATGTTTAAAAGAGATACATTGCGTCATTGAAATGGGACGTAATAATGAATGACTTTGGTGCTTACATTCATACATCTGAATGTATTTTTATAGATCTTAAACAGAGGTTGCAATTATTTGCTATAACTTACTGTAATTTGGACACATTCGTGAACATGTTCATGTATACTATGGTTTTGTTACGGTTTTGTTATGGTTATCTTATCTTTGTGGCCTTCAATAATATCTTTCCCATCTGCCTATCTGTGTTTTCTTTTGTCAGCATTTTGATAGGGTGTTTTTAACCTGTGTGTTTCCAGACTGAGCAGTTGGATTCAGTAAATATTTATCATTAAGTTTCCATCATTATTAAAGGCCCAGTTGGTATCTCCAACAAACCGTTGCACCTTTATCTCTGTTTGAAAACACATTGAGAGTTAATAAAGATGTATTCTTGAGAGGAAATCCAGTCTTCCTTTTGGCCCTGGCAGGAGAGTATCATTGAATTAAAACGTCATTTAATTGAAGTAGTATTTTGCAGATTTTTAAAAACGCTCCCTGTGGCTGGTCTCATTTTATGACTAGTTAGATTAGTAGATTAACTGACTACATTTACATAACACTTAAAATGGCACAGGATATTATGTTAGATTATATATATATATATATATATATATATATATATATATATATCTACTAAAGGTGCAAAACATTAGCTCGACATATTGTCTTATTTATCTTTTATTTTGCTACATACAAATGAAGAATATGTGATGCTGTAACCTCTGACCCCAGGTTGAGGTAGCAGTGAAAATTAGATTCAGGAGGATAAGTTTTGAGCAGTGACACAGTTTGCCATTAGGCATATTCAGAGCAATCCTGTCTGAGTGTTTTCATTTCACCAGGGACTTAGAGGACATTTAGACAGGATGTTTACACAGATGGACAGGCCCACTGTGTAGTCAGTTTTTACTAGAATTTTATTGATTTACAGTTTTCAAGTTATTCTGAGGAACTACTGCATAGCTTCTTGATAATGTCAGTTCTTGCTATTTATCCAAAAGCATGGAAAGGGGGCCACTGTAATTGAAATGTGTCCACATGAACAGCTGCAGCTTCGTGATCACAGAAGACCACACTGCAAGGTTTCTGGACAACTTGTCTGTATAGTTTGGTCTGCAGGACTTAAGCTATCCACACCAAATGAATCCCTGAAAAGCTAAGTTAGACATGTCTCTCTTTAGTCTGTGCCAGTGAGCTGTTTAGGATGTCAAACCTGTTAAGAGACTCCGAGAATGAAGTCATCTCAACCTGCTTGCCTCCTGTCACCTAAAACAGATTACAACTGCATTAGGGTTGCACACGGTCTGCTAACGGTAAATTGATGATCATGATAATGGACTCACTGGTTGTTTTCATTAACTTTTACTCCAGCAGCAACTAATTTTCACCATTTGCAGACGTTCACTAGATTGACGAAGAAGGCGAGGGTTGGAGAGGGTATTTTTCAGCTGTGAGCACATGAATGATTGCAGGATTATTTCAGCCAGGAGGCTGAACGATCGGCAAATGCGCGTCCAAAAACACTTGGATTCCCCCCTCACAGTGGGATGCCTCTGGTCCTGGATGGATGTCATTAGGCTGAAAAGCTGTAACAGACTCCATGAGGCAGGGCCTGCTGAAGGGCTGCTCTCTGAAGCCAGCACACCATCAGCTTAGCTTGCATGTTAACTCTCTGCCTAAAGGGGTTTTTTTTGTTTGTTTAGTTTTGTAGCCTGTTTCAAACTTACACTGCAAATTAGCCATGTGGTAATATCACCCTTGGCAACTGTACAATGAAGGTGTGCATATATATATATATATATATAAAGAGAGAGAGAGAGAGAGAGAGAGAGATGCATGAGTCCTGTTGTCATTAACCTTTGAGTAGAGGCAACATATTTGTTTATGACAGCGTGGTCCAGAGACTAATAGCTTTAGCATGTACAACCGAGGCTCTCAAGGCTGTGCCAGTCCTCACGGGGGTTACACTCTCCCCGTCTCAGCCCATGTGCAACCCATTTAATTTCACAATATCCTCCACGCTTGCTCCAGGAGATCGCTGCTGTTGAGGTCATGCATACTCATCTCCTGTGTTAGAAAAGCCTATTGTATCACTTGGGCTCAACAAAAAAGCTATATAACCCTGATTGAGAAAAGATGCTGGATGGATCAATCATATGTACATGCAGAAAGGATGCCTGCTCCATGCATGGAATGAGTTATCATCATAATCCTATTCTGCTAAAGAATGTAGTTGGAAGTATAGGTTTTTCCCAATGCTTACCATATGGGAAAGATATGTGGATGAGACCAAGTGATTGACAAGGCTGAATAAGCAAATATGTTAACTTACATCTTATTTACATACCGGTACATTACATATTATTTACATATATTACATGTAACTTACATTACATCTCATTTACATACATTACACCTAACTTACATTACATCTCATTTATATAAACTACATCTAATTAGGTATATATAATGTAAGTGCTGATGAGGTAGACAGTTTACTGCATGCACATGGTCACATAAAGCAGCTTAAATAAACTGAACATAAAACTGGTGCATAAAATGCATAAATGTGCGCACAACTTTGCCCTTGTGGTCTGTTTGATAGTATCACTGATTTAAAATGTAAGTTTTAAAATTAAATTAAAGGTATTTTAAATGTATTATATATATATTATAAAAGCGTTTAAAGTTAAAAGTATTTATCTAAAGCATCACAGACTCGTATCATTGGGTTCAGGAGGTAAACCCGAGTCATCCGATTGTCATTTGAGCAACATAACTGCTCCACCACACCCACATTTGATAATTTGATAATTTTGTTGATAGCTTGAAGTTGATTATTTAAGTACAGAATCATATGGCCCAATCTTTGAGTCAACCTTAAATCAAGGAGAGTATCCAACATCCAACGCGCTCCATACACTCTGAGCATATCTCTGTTAACACAGGGTTTAAAGATGAATTATTTTACACTCATTTTGTTGGTCTGTTTTTTTTTTTTTTTTTTAAATTAAGACGATAGCAGTTTTGCAGTCTGAATATGTGTCATTATTCATTCCTCTATGCTGTATAATAATAGCTGATGTAACAATGACACAAAGATTGGCAAGATAGTGTTAGTGAACTTCCCCAGGCACAGGTCTTGCATCAAACAGCAGCCAGTGATATCATAGCTCTGGGCACTGACCTGTGACATCACTCACAGGTGACAATCAGTGACCCAGGTATAGATTTATGGCAGGGTCCTCCCCTTGTCATGTGACCGACTGACTGTGTGACTGAGTACACAGACCTTTTGTGTGTCACTCTCACACAGTACCCTGGCAAATGTGGGGTGAGTTTATTTGTGTGTGTGTGTGTGTGTGTGTGTGTGTGTGTGTGTGTGTGTGTGTGTGTGTGTGTGACCAGACTACAGGGTTTCTGGCATGAGAAATACAGTGCCTCATTAAGTCTGCTGCATTCCTGACTGAAGGCTAAGTACTAGACAAGAAGACTAATGGACAGAATTGTTATGTTACCAATGCTTTGAAGACTGTTCAAATAGGAATGTTATGGCTATTTACTGGGTTTATTAGGTTAAAGGGCTTCACATACCACTGCACACATTGCACACATGCACAAAGAGAGAGATAGAGATAGAGAGAGAGAGGAAGAGAGGGGGGGTGGGGGGCAAATGATATATCTGTTCTACTTTATTCATAAAAACAGGTCAGAGTTACTCTTCCAGCCAGAATTGTGCATAACAGATTTGTGTTTGATTGTAGTTCAATGAAAGTGTTTTGAGGAGACAAAACGTTACTGTTGAATCTGGATTTAAATTACAAGGCCACATTAAAGAAAGAGAGAAATTATTAGGTGATAGAGAACAGAAACAATAAAAGAATGAGAACATTAAGCCGGCCCTGTTACAGAAGATTATGGAGCAACAGTTCAGTTATGTGTTTGTGCTGCTGATGAACAACAGCGCTCTGTAATGATGACCAAATATTCATCAGGTTTTGTGATTTTACAAGATGACAATAAATCCTCTGACACCAATCTAAATAGCCCTCATTCAGAGTAGATCACTATAATACAAACAGGGCATACTGAATAATGAGTTCATTATTCTCAGACACACTTCTTCAGCAGTAACTAGATCAGTTTTTTAGCCAAATCCATTGCACCCACGTACCAATAAAATAAAATAAAATGAAATACAGGCTATTTAACAATTTACATCTCCTAATTCAATGACAAAAAGGTAAAACATGCAACTGCACTCATTCATTTCTAATAAATAGTTTCATCGTACAAAATGCAGCATGCCATTTATCTATTACCTCAGACCTCTATCTATAACCTCAGACAGAAACCTGTGAAGAGGAAGAAAAGACAGAGATCAAAGATGGCGTGTGAGCAACGTGCACCATCAGCAGCCCTCCACAGATAGACTGCACTTCTAGAGGAAACATGAGGGAGATGTCAGAGTACCTGTAAGTGTAGACTAAATAACAATCATTGATAACTCATCACATGCAACCTGCTCAAAAAATGCCCTGAGGATTTTTTTGTTTTTACAATCAAAACCTCCAATTAGGGATCACTGTTTTGTTTCACATCAAAAATAAGACAACAGCAAACACTTTTCATCAACTACCTCTCCAAATGACCCGACACAACCTCACAACTATAGAAATCTGGCTACATTTTTTTGGAAAACACATGAAGGAGATGCCTGACTAAGGAGACTAAATAACCTTTGTTGACAGTTCACCTGATGAAAACGCCTCATAGAGGAGAATGGAAAATTTCCTACAGTCATATAAATCAAATCCAAATCTCAAAAGCAGGGAAAACTGTTTTGTTTCGCATGGAAAACCAGCCACATCAAACACATTAGAGTGCACTCCACTGACTCAACACGCGAACATGCTCAAACATTTCTTAAGTCTCTCCACAGAATCACCTCACACTGCAGAGTGAGGCTGTTCTGGCACATGTGGAGGAGATGATTAATCATAGCTCCCTAGAATGTGGAGAGAATGATCTCAATATTGTCCAAACCCAGGCCCAGACAGCTTCGTTCCAATGTGACTTGTGCATCATACAACCCCATGCTCGCAGTTAAATGTTCAGGAGGTGTTAGGCTCTTCATGCAGCCTACAGTGGAAATGGTTGAGTTGTGGTCACAACAAAAATAGTCCCAAACCACAACATATACTAATGGCTACCATGAGGAACTATTTTTTTTCTTGTCTCTCTCTCTCTGTGTGCATGTGTGTGTGTGTGTGTGTGTGTGTGTGTGGTGGGGGGGGGGGGGGGGTCATTTATCAGGGGTAATAATACAGAACAATGCAGTTTAGCATTTATTTTTAATGCTAAAGGAACTGGACTGAAAATGTGGCTTAATTGTCCTGTCTCATTAGCAAGACACCCTGCCTTTAGTGCTGTAGGCTAAATGCTAGCAGTGGCTAAAGAGAATCATTCGCCCATTAGTTGGATTCCTCGTGGTGAGACTGAGGTACCTCAAATGCTCTCAAACACATAGGCCTGCTCACACCTTCATTGCCAGCCCATGCCATTGGGGGAAGGTGAGTGAGCAAGTGGCATTAATCGGTAAGCTCTTGAGCACTCGGTGAAGCGGAAAAGCTCTGGATTGTTTCCCCGCCCAAAGTCATAATTTCCTGGCTCCTCTCAAAGCATGTTGAGGCTATTTGAGGAGAGTGTGGGTGTTTTGGTCCATCCATCATGTGAGCCAAGGTGTGTGGTGGCGTATCAGAACAGGAATCCCTCCCCCCCCCCCGCCCCCCCCACACACACACACACTACACCACACCACACCTCTATTTCTCTTTCCTGTTATTTTTAGGGGGCTCTCAATGGACCCTAGACTATATATGCACTCCAAAAAGTAAGGGCTGGACAAAAACACAGGTTGCAGACTGAATGCTGAATAGCGGCGGTGGTAGCGTAGTGGTTAAGGAACCTGGCTAGCGTGCAAGTAGCCTGAAAAAGATGTGGGTTCGAATCCCAGCCACCACCGTTGTGCCCTTGAGCAAGGCACTTAACCCTAAGTTGCTCGAGGGGGGCCCTGAACAATTGATAGTTGACAAAAGTTGTAAGTCGCTTTGGATAAAAGCGTCTGCTAAATGCCTAAATATAAATGAATGCTCGAATGTTATCTCATTTTAAAGTCTGCAAATTACACAGCTCTCCCCTCCTTTGCAGTAGAGATCAGCATTAGCTTTGGGATCTCCATTTTCTAACTCAATGAGCAACAAGTCAACACCTGTTTATATTTAACAGGGACATCACCACCAGAAACAGATGTCAAAGGGATTTAGCGTCGCCAACTTCAAGGCTAGCTGTAATATTCTACATACTCTAACTCGCATGGCCATGGTTTTCCATATGATGTCAGTTGTGATAATGTTTTCTTTATTTAGTACAGGTGAAAAAGCTAGAGAACTGTATTCATTCTATATTTACTGTTTGTCTCCTTGCTTATATAATTAGAATGAAAAGTAATAAATAATGTGAAATACTTTAAAACAGAACATTGCAATTATTTTTACATAATACCACACCATCATTATTCCATCATGTAATAAGACACTGCATAAGGAAGAGGGATAAAAGCAATATGGGCCTCACAAAACAAATGCAATTTACTTCTTTTTGATTATATTTATTGTTTTAATTAATTTAATCGAATTTGGCTGTCATAACTACTTATGGGTGTTGCCGTTTTGTTGTTGTGGTCTTATCCAGGAAATACTGATCTTACTCTAAACCCTGACACCGTCCAAGCTGCGAATGATGAATATTTCATAGTAGGATGTGTTGGCATAAGGGGAGACATCTTGGATCTTGTGATTCATAACCCTGAGGCATATAGTCAAGGCAAGGGCAGCGAGAGACAAGCTGTCAAGGATTTAATGCACAGCACCAAAAATTAATACACTTGTTCACATCTTGATGAGGTCTTTCCAGCTCAAAGTCATCAGATGATTAGATGGGAATATTATTATTTATATGGGTAGAATTAATAAATATTACTATACTTTACGAATAGGAAAATATTTACTCTTAGGTTTTCACATTAACATGCTGTAAAAACAAATTCTGTTTTTCCAGTGTGTGTAATTCATGGTTAGATTCATTTGGCATTTCTACTGCCCACATTGTAGACCAAGTCTTTAAATAATGATGAATGTTATTACAGGATTCTAGATATTTTCTTGGCTTCTTATTTTCGGGGTCAACTCTCAGACACTCCAGATGTTTAGGCTGACTGAGAGCCTCTGTGTTTTCTCTTATGACAAAAGCCATTAGAGAGAGGGAAAAAGATGATCAGTGGCCAGACTGCAACTACCTTGATACTATTTCACTTTTGGCATTCAGTATGCAAGTAACATACTGACAAAAAACATAAGCTCTCTTTCTTAATTGGGTCATCAGCAGATGTTGAGTGCAGATGAATGATGACTCTAACATCTTTTAAATGAAGTACTGGTTGAAAGTAATGCCAGTCAGGCTTTATGTTCGAATTTCATTACAGGCAATGCCGATCTGCGCGATTTATTGGGCATAACAAATCACTTTAAATTGTGTCACGCATGATATTTATGTGACTTTTGAAAGCTTGCAGCCGACAGCATACAAAGGTGCGAGGTAAAAAAACAATGACTCACTATTTTTTGTCTCTTCTTGTGCATGTGCTTAAGAATGCAATAAATTTAATACAAGAGCATCAACATATGTGAAATCGCAATCTGCGTTAAAGTCTCTGGGCTGGTGGTGTGAATAACTGGCACCTGTTGTGGGAGATAAGATTGCTATCGTGAGAATTTCCCTTATGTGACTGAAAAAAGAGCCCCCATAAACTGCTAAAGTCTCCAAGGGCCGACACAGAGAGCAAGAGAGAGAGGGAGATTGAGAGGAAAATGGATATCATTCATAAACCACACCATTGTTCAGTGTGTGTAATAGTGCTGGCTTGCTATCACCATCATGTGGGGGTAAACACTGCAGAACCGGCCACAGTAAAGAAAGAACTAAAGCAGAATTAGCCACACCAAAGACAGAACTAAAGTATACCATATTCAAAATGTGAATCCAAATGTATGACACAACAATAACATATTTAACGTTTTAAAAAACCATGCAAATTTTATGCTAAAGGAATTGATTCCGGCCTCTGTTAAAATATTTATAGTTAATCCTTTGCCCATGACATCCAGTTGAGCAGATTTTGGAAGAAGTCTCCACCTCACTTCCATGGAAATTTGCAAACTAATAGTAGTCACACTGATGTTCCACATGTTTTACCCTAGCACCCCCCGACACACACACACACACACACACACACACACACACACAAACACACACCAACTCTCAATATTGCTTCAATGATCTCATTTTCAATCAGGAAAAGTCATGAATCATCCACAGGCTGATTTACTGCTTCGAGTGCTTCTTTTATTTGCTGACTTAAAGGCACTAAAACTTGCTCCCGGGGGGCTGAGGAATTCAGGAAAGAAGCCAGAATCCATAGGCTTGGAGAGGTATAGCGTAAAAGAAGCCCAGAATTTGCAAGTTATGACAACTACTGGATATGCCGTAGACCTAACCCCGGGGCACTACTCAATGCTAAATGAGTCTTTGTTTATCAATACCTGAGATAAAGAAAATCGTGCTGCCAAATCCATCCACCCTTCCGCATCCATCCGCCAAATCCACATATCCCTTTGTTTTGTTCTGTTTTTTTTTTCTTTGTGTGTGTGTGTGTGTGTGTGCGTGTGTGCACACGTATAGACAGGTAGGCTACATCAGAGTAATCACTTTTGAACTTGAGTAGCTGAACCTGTGATCAGTTGCAACTCAATAATCTTAGACTGGAAAAAGCATTTTGTTGAAATCTGCAAAGGACAAAGGTGAATTTTGTCATCATAATTCATGTCAGTGGCACATCCATCCATATTATATGTCCCTGTATGTGTGTGTGTGCGTGTGTGTGTACACTGCATGCGTGTGTGTATAGATGCAGCTGATGACAGAACCGGCAGTCATGCTCCCCAGAGGCACAGTTTTTAACCTGACAGATGACAGGCAGTGGAGGCACTGTTCACACCCTGGGTGTGTCTACCTGCCTGGCAATCAAAACACACACAAATACACACACACACACACACACACACACACACATACAGACATACAGACATGCACACACACACATCAACATGAATGCACATACATACAACCCAGCGGTGTATTTTGAACATATTCAGCTATGTTTCTTGTGGGTGTCACAGCTATTGTCATCAAGAAACAGAATGAAAGCCCATGAGAGTGACAGCATTTTTGCACCAGGTAAGAAACAGGACCGAGCAGATGCTGGACTTGGAGCATTAGCTCACACATTAGAGCCGCCTGTCAACTCAGACAAAATATTGAGTGGCACTGCAGCCAAATCCTCTTTGTCTAAATAAACCACTGAGTTGGACCCCCCAACCCCCTCTCTCCCTCTCATTCTTTCTCTCTCTCACTCCCTCTCATTCTCTCTCTCTCTCTCATTCTCTCTTTCTCTGAGGCAGTAATTCTTACCAAGCTGTCGTTACATCACAAGCTAAGGGAATAAAAAGGAGAGCTAAACCCCATAACTCTTTGCTGGGTTCTTCTCTCTGACTAGGATAGAAACCGAATGTGTACTGTACTGCTATAAAGCCAAAGTGCAGTAACTACAAAAACAGTGAAACTCAGAAAAATGCCTAAAGTCAGTCTAAAGTAAAGTCTACACGGTGTCCCAAAATCATTATACTGCACTCTGCCTTTGCATGACTGCAGCGACAGACTAAATTAATGCGTGTTTATTGAAGAATGTATGACTTCTTGCAGACTTTTGAATCTTTTGTGGTTACAGCAAAATTGACACTCCTATTTCTCTAAAATGGGCCATGATCAGACTGGGGTATTTTGTCACAAGACAGAGCAGATGTCACAAAGTCCATGTCAAGTCAACTTGGCACACATAAAAAGATTTTTTTTGTATTCACTCATTAACTTCAGCTTTAAACCTTTTTGCATGGTAATAAACAGTCCACTCAGAATTTTACAGAGATAAACATGTGTTCTTGACTCAATTGTGTGTGTGTGTGCGTGTGTGTGTGTGTGTGTGTGTGTGTGTGTCTGTGTTGTGAGGGTGGGGGCAGGCTGCTACTCTGTTGAGGAATTATCCACTGAAATTATTTTGGGATAAAATAGTGGCTTGCTGTTTGACAATCATGTAATGTATTGGCATCAAACAGACATTGATCATTTGTCTAAGTTTGAAGAGTCAAGACAAACATGTATAGTTGATCACATGACCATAGCTAATTCAGTCTTACAGTTAGCATTAGCTGATATAAGAATGAGTAACTGAAAGGCATACCAGGCAAGACGGCGATTTTTACCTTTGGAGCTCCCCCTACATTAACAGTCTCACCAATCCATTTGAATTTACTTGCAAACGAAACAATAGGAACCAGCGACGATCATTTTTGTGCATTACGTTACGACACACCAGTAATAAATGTGATTTCAGTTTCATTCCGTCTCACTTACATTTTCTCCTTCACACCATTTCAGATCCTGCAAGTGAATCTGCACTAGAGACTGCACTAAACACTGCAAGTGAATCTACACTAGAGACGGCCGAGAGAGCACTTCATTCACCTCATAATGAGCCATTTAATCATCGAAGCGATTACAAAGCTGGTAAATTAATCTAATAAGATTGCCTGTTGTGCCTTTAATAATGCTCTGATGAGATTCTCTCCTCATTTGGTGCCTCAAAGATACTCTTGATAACAGTGTAAACACAGTGTATACAGTATCACGGGTCAGCTGGTATATTGGACGTATGAGTACTTTGTGTCGAAGCCTGTTTCAAAACTTTACAATGAAATGAAAAACCTGATAGAGGTCCCAAGCACAGGGATCACACACCTTCTTCCTAAAGGCTGTGTTTACATTCTGCTGCAGTGGACAATGGCCGGAAGGTGGAAGTGCATTGACTGTACTGAGAAGCAGTGGGAGAGATTAGTAGTTTTTCACTGTGGTAATTGCATCTCTGTTCTGCTCTCATTCATCAGCGGGAACACCTCCACCCCACTGCGGCCCCTCTGAGTCATTTTTGTCAAGAGTCATTGTTTGGGGAATGAATGTCCAGCTCGAGAGCCAAGTGTCTGGCCAGTGTGAACTTTTCCATCTCGGACGGATGAAGGACAATATGGAACACTCACAGACAATGTTGCACAGAGCAAAAAAAAAACAGAAGAAAAAGAAGAAGAGGTGTGTTTGAACTCCCCCTTTCCTGATAAGTGAGCGTGCCAGGGGAAACACCATGTGATAAGACGCCAGGAGTCTTTCTCTCTCTCTTTCTCTTTCTTTCTCGCACATCCCTTCCCTCCCTTTCTTAGTCTCTCTTTTGATGAGTCTTTCACTCTCCTGCTTTGTTATTCTACATTTAAATGCTATACGAATTTTCCAAGGTCCCTGAGAGTGCTTTTGGGAAGATTCAACTGACCATCAGACGATTTACGACTGTGACAGTATTGTGCTGGATATTTGGCTGTGGAAACAGTGCATTAAAGAACAGCTTTAAGTCCTCTTTCATTAATTTCATGACGCCAGCTCTTAGGTGCAAGGAATGTTATTAAATGCCTGACATCTGTCCTTTACTGGAAACATCTGGACGATACTAAAGAAACGTATATAGAGTGAAAGGACTAGCTGGGACAGCTTACACCTGGGGACTTTCAGTATTCTTTAAAGATATTTTAGGGTCAATCAAGAGGCATGGATTTATCTTGATGCCATTTCAACAAATTATATGTAGCTTTTTATAAGCTCTATTGTGTGGCAATGGGGGTGTGTTTCTCATTGCCCATATTTAAATGTGTGTGATATATGACCGATTTTACATTTCACAGGTACATGGCAAAACACTTTTATATTATCATGTTCTATACAAAGCTAACAATTTCAAATTACGTCTGCAACCAACTAGCTACTACAATATCACTAAATCTATGTAACTGTCATAATGTCATGGCACTGACTCTTTTTCCCACTGTAATGTAAACTGAAGGTAAATAGCTGTGTTGTGCTGCTACTTTTCACATATAACGCAGACATTACTTCATGCTCTATGCTCTGGACATGAATGAATGCTTGCATGCTTTGTTATAATGCTGTCGTGAAGTATTCATAAACACTGTGTAAAAACTCTTGCCTGTTTATGTATGGGTTTCATCATGCATGGTGAAGTTGTGTGCTGAATGGGTGTTCACTGACATCACACAAACACTCTGCTCCCTCGCTAAATGGCTGGGCAACTTTTCAAGACATAAATCAAAGTCTCGTGCATCCAAACAGACTTATCAACAGACACCTTGTGGTGTTGGCCAAAACAGTTTTCCTCATGGCCCAGATTCTGCTATCAGGATACTTCCCATAATTCTTACTACTAATATCCCTACTAATATCCCTGTGTGCCTCTAGATACTGTGTCATAGTTTCCCATCTCTTTGGATTGTCCCTGGCTCAGCAAATCAAACCGCTCACGATTTTAATGTGAAACCTTTCCAAAGTATATTTATATACAAATCTCAGCATTGATGTTGGCGGCCTCCTTGTTTGTTCCTCAACAGATTATTTATTTATACATTTGATCTGATGTGAGTGCAGCATTTAAACCAATCACAGCTGTCTTGAGGATTTCATTTTATTCACTTATCCAGTGCCTGCCTGCAAGGATTCCATTGTTTAGAAATGCTGTGACTTTGTTAGTGAATGCACAGAATTAGGCTTAATCGGTGTCAATGTCGTAATGGAATTTGCGGAATGGAAAATTTCTAGGTGCACTTCCAGAGGTCGGTTTATGGTAAGAAGCCCTTTTATCTGCATTAGTCATGGGCTGAGGAAAAATGAGCCTGCGGGACTTTGAATGGAACAATGGATTCACAGATTATAACTGTGCACTGGTAGCATCATGTACAGTGAGGCAGGAGGTCAGATATGGGTAGGAAGCCAGTTGTGTGTTTTGTGTAGCATTTGTGATTGAGGAAAGTGTATTAGGAGTAGTGATGTTAAAGTGTACAGTATAGGCCAAAGGTAGTCAGTCAGTGTGTCCGAAACGGGAAGGTGTAGTGACTTGCTGCCTTGTTGTCTTCATGCTGTTTAATAAGTTAGCTGTCGTAGAAGGCATCAAGGCACCGCCTAAACACTTAGTTTTGGACGGCCTAGCTAGATCACTTGTTCGAATGTCACCTTTTGTTTATTTAATTGTTCAAACAACGTTGCCAAGACACTGACAGCTGACTTCATAATTTAATAGAATTTTGGACATTGAAGGCAGAATAGAAGATTCGTCTATACTGCCTTCAAATTGAAGGTACCTGCATGCATTTATTTGAGTCAGACATTCCTTAATCCCTTACTGCCATCGAATTCCATATTAGAAGGCAGCATTTTTACTGTTTTGAGCTAGTGTTTAGCATAACCTTATTGACTTGAGCATAGCCATATGAAGGGTTCTCTTTCAGCACCCCCACTATTGCAGGAAGTCTACTGTATGTGGATTATGGACTTTGCCCCCCACCCCGCCTTCCACACACACACACACACACACACACACACACACACACACACACACACACACACACACACCAGCCCCCCAACACCAACACCAATGTCCTGAAATTTTACAGGAACAGGAATGTGAGCCCCCCAACCCACTCTGCACCACCACCCCCGCCTGACGTCTGGTGGGTGAGTCACTGGTTCAGTCCAGACACAGAGAACTTTGAATTTCAGAAGAGGCTTTTATCTTGCCCACGGGCTTACATAAGAACCTCACAGGGGTGGACAGCCCAATATCTTAACCAGGCAGCCTGCCTCACAGCTATGGGGTCTGGAAATGCAGAATATGAATATGAAGACAAAAAGTAGTTGGTCAGACAAACTACACACAGAACTATTTATGTTTGAACTGCTTCATATCCATTTACCCCATGTCCTAAAAGCAAAATATAGCCAATATGTATTTTCTCAGCATATTTCCCATATTATACTGCACTGGAGACACAGGAACACTTTGGATAATGGTTACTGCCAGTGCTACAGATGAAACTTGCCAAAAGATATGCCAAAAAACAACTGCAAACTAATATACACAGTGAGGCATTTCTGCTCCTATTAACCAAGGCTTTCGCAAAGTTGTGGGAGAGTGCCAAATTAGCATGCAAGTTTATAGCTAACTCATTTGCCAAAAGCAATTTAGAAAAAATGAATGCAGGAGACCAAAGGTCTCAAACAACCTAACTGAAAACTCATTTACTTATGACAACAGGTAGGTGGCCAACAGCTTGCTGAAAACTATGATGCTGGAGTCACACTGGGGCTCTTGGTGCGAAGGTAATTTAGCAACAGCCTAATTTATCATTGAACAACGTGCTATTTCTATATTAAGCAGAAATATGCTCATTAATAAGTCATTACCAAACACAGCTGAAACAACCTTTATCTAGAACTTGTTTGGTTCTCACTCACACATTACATTATGGAAGGCTCAAGATTAAACACTTGATATTATATACAATTCCCTGAGGTGCATTTGTTCGTGATGAGGTAAAATATGAGATGAAATCGGTCTGGTAATTGGTTTAGTTTATTGTAGCTGACATGCTGGGAGTTTGGAGGGTGAAAAGACATGATGGAGCTTTTTTTTTTTTAAGTCCTCAGGCACCACAAGCGAAGTTGGGCAATCTGACAATGTCTGTCTCAAGGCAACCTTAAAGACGGTGATTGATCGCAGTGGCAAAAAATCAAAGGTGCCGCTCATATTCTCTCAGCCAAAAGAACTCACACAGGCTCTCGCATGCACACACAAACACACACACTCACACACACGTACACACAAACACACACACACACACACACACACACACTTTTATTATCCTGTAGGAAATTCTGGTATCCTTAAGTTTCTACAACATGTCAAATACATGACATACAAATATAAAAATAGAATACAGAGAAAAATCCTAATATGTGTTCAAGTTAGGGTGCTAAGTTGTGTGGTGTTGAAGTAGTGTGGAATGTGCAGGAGGATGCTATGATAACCCTAGCGTTTAAGTGTCAGTGCAAATGAATTTCCAGTGTATAGTATAAGTATAAGCATAAGTAGGCTACACATTATAAAAAAATAAAGCAATATACAAAAAAACAATATAAGCAGTTAAGAGAGCAGTGCAAGAGCTTAGTCCAGTTGATATAGAGAAAAGCAAAAGCTGAAAAGATGTTGTCAGAACGGGATGGGTGGGGTAGTCTGTGCAATGGTCTAATATAGCCCAGTAAGAGTCCAGCCAGTCTTGGCTTGCGTAGGGTAAATAAAAAAGAAAAGAAAAAAATAGACAAGGTGAGTTCCAGGCATAGGACATGGGGTCACTGTGCAGAATCAGCATACACGCACACATGCACGTACACCAACACCTGGCCTTATGATAAATGGAATTTACCGGGCATTTTGTGTTCAAGATTTGTGTCTACTTATTATCAGAAGTCATTGCGTTAAATCTCCAGGAGTTTCATTTGTAAAAGCAACTCGGGATTTCCCATTAAGTAGAAAATAATATCCCTGAGCAAATATCGATATTGTGGCTTTCAGTCACTGAGTTTAAAGTCAGTCAAGTTGTGTGCACAGTGGTGAAATAGTCACAAGCTGAGGCTTGCCATTGCTGGTGTTTATTTGGGTGAAGTCAGTAAGATGACTAGACCTACGGTGAAAAGTCACAGAGGACAATACGCGCTGAATGAATATAAAGTATAAAGGAAATGAGGTCCATTAAAATGATCTCATTTGTGTTTATTATATCTCATGTGACAACATACTGGAAAGCTTGCCGACAAATAATCTAACCTGTTAAATTTAGAGAAGCGGATGGGTGGATCGCAAAAGTTGATGACAGATATGTATGTGCATGTTTTGTCACCTGCATTTGGTCAACCTTCCATCATTTTTTTTTAAATGTAACAAAACATGTCCAGATCAACCACCAATCCCCCCCTCCACACACACACACACACACCCTGCGGGCCATTATTTTGCTTAAAATATGGAATTGCTTGACTTTGATGTTTGTTGTCAGAGGGAATGACAAAATGGCTGCAAATGGACAATGAGCAAAATGCAAAGCACTTATCTGTGTTTGAAAAGAGCTACTTTTCCTCTCACTCTCTGTTTCCGCAACTGGAAATGTTGATCAAATAATGATCTGTGATGATGGAACGTAGACAATGGGAAGATGAGGTCCAGGCTGGTCTGGGCCAGGTCATGTGCAAAGTGCTTGACTCCTGGCATTAAGAGCTGTGTGTGTATGTATGTGTGTGTGTGGTTTTGGCCAATGTGCTCACTGGCCATCAATGCACCACCAAGCTGAGAGTCTCTGCTCCCCTCTCCTCTGCTCTCACGTGGAGTGGGTCCGTGCCATTTTCCAAAGGGTGACAGAATCTATGGAAAGGATCCTGCTGAAGTTATTTCTCTCTCTCCCTTCTCTTTCTAATTCTCAATAAGACAGAGCACTTAAGCCAGCGCAGGAGGCAGCCGCCAGCTCACTCACACTTTTTCTTTCTCTCTCTCTCTCTCTCTCACACACACACACACACGTCTGTTCTTTTTTCCCTCCACTGGATGCTGTGACGCACCAATCTGAGAGAGTATCCCTCAAGTAAATGAGCTCTCCCGATACCTGCCCTAGTACTGAAAGACACACATTCAGTGCCTCCTTCTTTTTTTTTCATGTAGCCAACTACAATGTGAGATGTCAACACTTTGGGATCATTCACAATAGAAGTCATTGCCAAAGTTAATTGACACCAGGGTGGGAATTCAATGAAGACCTTGGTGATCTCAGGCAAGAGAAAAGTTTAAATTGGGGGGCTTCATTGCAGTAATTGATGGATTTGCTGGAGTGAATGTTATCTTCTGACACTGAACTTCCATTGACCCCAATAGGCACCATCCATTCTGCAGTGATTATGGGTTGCTCAAAGGAAGGGTCTCCTCTAGTTGGACCATGGATACGCCTAAACCGTCCTCTCCAATGGCCCCTCTTACATTTATAAGACATGGATACACTCCAGAGGTTTGATTGTCATTCCCACCACTTGGCTATTACTGTATAAAACTAGTACCTGGGGTTTGGGGAAAATTCACAACTTATTGATTCCATGTCTCTCTGTCAGTAGCAACCCTGTGGAGGAAGTGGTAACAGGCACCTACCCTCAATAACCTGCAGAATGGTCTGAGTGGAAAGATAACAGGATGTGCTGTGCTCTTCCTTTGTATCGTCAGGCCAAGCTGGAAACTATTGCTGATCTGAATAAATACAGTCACTGTTTCCCTCAATGTTTCCCTTTTTAGATTTTTCTCACTTTCATAATCATCACTCTCTCAGATTATATAAGTGAACCCTTTGCTCTTTCAAGGCATTAGACATACGTTGAACACGTTGTTTGATTTGGGAAATGGTTTAACATATTATTAAATATACATAAAATATAATGGATAACATATAAGCCGTGTGTAAATTCAGCTGATATTATTATAGAACTGCAGAATTAATTGATGTGATTTTTTTCCCCGCTTGTGCCCTAAAGTGAATGACCTACTCTCCAAAAATGACTAGACTTGTTTTGTTTTGTTTTTGTCACACAAAACAAAAAGCTCCCACCAAAGAAAAGACCCTTCAGACACAATCATTTGAAATGATTTAAAGATATAATTTGGAAGTTATAAGTATTTACATGAGGAGAACATATTATTACACTGAATACAAGCATACAAAGGTATAAAGGATAAAGTGCATATGGGGAGGGGGGGGGGGGGGGGGTACCTGAGGGCTGCATTAAGATGGAGGAATGGCTGATGCAAAATTGATGTCAATGGGCAAGAGCTATGTGTGTGTATGTATGTCTGTCTGTGTGTGTGTGTGGGTGGGGGGGTTGTTACAATACTCCCATACATTAACAAGGTCTAAATTTAAGTTTATGATAGTTTATTATTTTTATGACAAATAATATTGTTGTTTCTATATTGTAACAATGTCATTTCTATTGTTTACAGTAAGTGTTAACAGTAGTTTGTAATACAGCTAAAACATTGTATGAATTATGTTCAGCCAGCTAGAACACCACATGTGCAAGACTTGTGAACCATTACCTGTTGAAAAGAAAAATGTCACTTGACAAAAAACAGAGAACTTGTGATCTTGCCCAGGCATGAGCAGTTTAAGGTCACTTTGTATTTTCTCTGCCTGATTTTGAATATACAGTGGAGCCATGCGATAAGTCAAAAGTTGCCTGGGATGAAGGATACACAAGCACATGTATGATTTCATTGGTTTTCAAATGACTTGTCCTTTGTCCAGATCCACAATACCATTTGTGAGCCTAGAACTGTAGCCAAGTGATTCAATAATTTCATATCAATTTTTCCGCTCAATGTTGGGTCTGGACTTGCCTACGGTAGCATGCACAAAGGAGCAACCTGGATCAGCACCTTCAAAGCTACTTAGCGGGCTACCTTACTGCTATGGTCTTGGGAGTATTAAATTACTCGGAGGTCACGGGCAAATGAAGTCAGAGAATGGGAATGATGCAAGAGTGTTTTCATATTCGCATAACATCATTACACGTTACAGCCATGGAAAAGCAGTGTTAGAACAGCTTGTGGGCATGCAGCACACTGCAGTGGTGACTGGCTTCCACTCAGAGAATTTAAAAACAAAATAAATCGAGTAAAAACATTGTAGTTTTATATTTCCTTTTTTGCATGCCAAACAAGGACATAAGAAACAGACTGCAGTCTACATGAAAATGCGACCAAGTGTGGTGAAAGGTCAAATCTCAGCGAGATGTGCTGACTGAGGTTGTACTCGCCAAAAAATTTAAAATGGACAACGACTCATTTTCCGACTTCTCTGTTCTGTCTGGATTATTGCTTCAGGCATCTCAATTTGGACTGATATTCTAGAGGCCCAGGCTGATTTTAGTCTGGGTTTGATAATTGGTCGAAGTCCAAGGTTCTCTGGGAGACTTCAGAGGAGAATACCTCTGTGATGTTGTTGAGGCACATTTCATAGGAAAAAAAATGCTTTACTTTTGAATGCACATCAAGGCAATCAAATAGTGAAACAGTCAAAGAGAACCCATTGAACAGTCTGCCAGAACTCTGGCAGAAGCAGGTTTACTGCGGAGCGAATGGCAAAGCCCCCTCTCAGCAGTGTTAGCATGATATCAAAGACACAAAAGATGGTAAAATGGCATCATTGTTTGGGGGTTGGCGCAGAGGCACAGTTCGCTGCCATGTGTCCATAACACATGCAGGTCTGAGTACCAATGAGGACCTGGGTTTGAATGCCGCAAGTGGCAATTTTTTACTCCACCTACCTCATCTCTCATTTTCCACCTCTTCAGTGTATATGTAATACAATAAAATGAAGATAATAATAACAGTAAATAAATAAATAAGGAACATGAACTTGACAATATTTTCAGATGAATAATGGTATTCAGATATAATGGTATAATGGTATAATGGTATACAGATATTCAGACCTAAAGGAACCTTCCTCACTTTGACTCGGGAACTCACTTGAGTGGGTTTGACTGGATTGTGTGCACTGCTCTCCCTCACTAAAGAAGGTTGGGAAAGATGGGGACAAGTTCAGGAATTCTTAGAGAAGGGGCACTGGAAAAACTGATTGCATATGTTGCATTGGGTGTTCCCTCGCTGTAGCTCTGCAGCTCTGTATGCTGACAGAATCCTTTTAGCAGATGGTTCAGGGTTGTGACGTTATCATCATGACTACCTTTATGATGAGTTTCAGGTGTATGGGTGAATACAGAGAATGCAGGCTGTTGCATTTCAGGTGACTTTAAGGTCAAGGTTCCAACCTGTCTTTTGTCAATTACCTTGGCAAATCTTTCAAAGTTGTCATTTCTATCAGAAGGACAAGCTTTCATGAGGATTTTTTCTCTAAAAGCTGAGTTTACTTGGCTGGAGAACTGTGAACTACAGTGTTTAAAAAAAAGCAAAGAAGCTGTTAATCTTTCTGGCTGACAGAGAATATTAGTTGAATTCCTGTGGGTAGACTTAGGAAGCCAGCAAGACATTACAAATAGGATCATTTGTGCAGTACAGCCAACACCTGAATGACACAAAGAGCAAACCCTACATGATTGATGAATACTGGAGGAAAGGAATAATCTCTAGAGCCCAAAACATATCCCATAAGTAGCGAGGAAGAGCAACTGTGTGGGGGAAAAAACAGACCAATCACAAGCTTGAGTTCCTTTTTAGCCGCAAAATGACGTCTACCTCCTGGGTTTGCGTTACCTCTGATAAGATAAGACTTCCTTTGTCCCTGTTTTACATCAAGTCCACAAGACAGCTCTCTTTAGCTGGGCCTTTACCTTAAGGGCATTTTCCTCCAAAAGCTGAACGCTAGCAATTATGGCATCCAGCCAGTAGTCCCTCTGAACCGCCAACGTGTCAAAAGGTCCTGCCCTATAATGTCTGAGAGGAAGCACAGCATGAGGGGAGGGACCAAAGACAGAGCACACTGGACTTATTAACCTTGCTATGGTTTTCCCTGCGTTACACGTCTTCAAATTTTGCAATCCAATATGTGGCTCCATCTGCAAACAGAAATAACTGAGTGACGGGCCAAAAATATAAGGGGAATAGTATTCCCCACTGGCTTGGAATGGGTTCATTATGTCATCAGTGTGAATGGCATATGTTGTTGTTGGAAACCATTGGCAATTTGGTTTGGCAGATGCCTAGACAGGGGAGTTAATGTCAAGACCATAACAACTTTGTTCACAATGTTTACGTTGTGGTTAATCACATATTACATAAGCAATATACATTTGTATCCAATTCAGAATTGGGTTCATGCTGAAAGAAAGAAAGAAAGAAAGAAAGAAAGAAAGAAAGAAAGAAAGAAAGAAAGAAAAAAGAAAAAAAGGAAAGAAAAAAATCTATTTATTGCAACATTTGTGCACGCTAATAATTAGCATCATAGATCTTTCTGAGTCACCTTTGAGTCAGTGGCCATCCTCATGATTAAAAGCAATCTTCCTTCAGGAAGACATGAAAAGACTTGTCCTCCTCTGGGGGACAGTGCGGCCAAGGTAACTGTGCAACTCTGTGAGCCAAGACAATCATCTGAAAGAGCAGAGAAAGGGTTAAATAAATATCACTCAGCCTCCTCTTTCCTTTTTCGCCATGACTTAATCAGAGGTTGTCTGGCCAGCTCCTGAGCTCTGGAGCTCCTGAGGAGAGTGTGTAGGATGAAAGGGGCCAGCTGCATCCTTCAGACTCCTGATCAGATGAGCAGCTGCACATGCTCAGTGTGAAGACCCTTAGCTCGACCACTGCATCTGATCAGGGGAGAAACAGAGACTGTTCATAAGGCTTAGTCATTTTATACACCCCCACACAGGTGGGAGGAAATCCAAACCGAGGAGCTGTTAATTTTTTATTTTCTATTATTTCATTGTCATTTTTCTCTTTTCTGATGTAAGAATGAACACAGATAGACTACACACACACACACACACACACACTTGTCAGTGAAAAGTCTAATATTACAGTACACTCACAAGGCCCGGCTTATAAGCTATTCATTTAGTCATAAAAGTAAAATCCCCTCACGTCAAGAGCCTGGTAAGTGAGCATTGTGAAGCACTCAAAGCACAGTCCTCATCAGTGTCTGGTATCTGGAACTCTCTGTCCACTCCATCTCTATGCAGTGTTTCTGAAGTGACAAAGAACAGATGGTAAAGTAAAATGACCTGTGTTGGATCCTTTATAATATTTGGAGGCAAACAGCTTTGTGGAACAGTCCGACTTCCTGAGGTTTTTAATTTCCTAGTGCAGAGGAGTGCAGTTGCAGTGACACAACTCAACAAGTCCTTAGCCCATGTCCAAGATACTGAACAGTTCTGTCAAACAACCAAAGCACTTTAAGATGGAAAGCTTAGATCTCATGATTGAACGAACAGCATGCTGTATCACAGAAAGCTGTGTCAGAAGAAGATTCTGCACCCAGAGCAAGTATGTGTGTGTCTTACTCTTTTTTTTTTTGACACATAGTTTAGCTCACATTTTTATGTTAAAGCTAAATGAAGAAAGTGTAAGTAATAGAGCAGAGGTACTGTTGATTGAAAAAAAAAACAAGATGATCAGGGAGCATTTCTGTCTTCAGGAAACCTTGTTCACCAGTAAAAGTTACAAAACTCTGAAGGAATATTGTCAAAGGCCTATACATGCCTGTGCATGCAGGCATGACTCGACTACAGCACTGGTAATTATTATGGGCATAACAGCATACATCTTGCTTGCCAGTATATACAGCTTACAGAACATCAGGGTTAGGAAAGTAGAACTCTTAAGATGGCAAAAATATCACAGCACTGTTAGGAAACATCAACTACACTTCATACTAGTAGATTAGACATGTATATTTAAATGCCCAGTGTAAACATTTAAGACCCACACTGTCCTCTTTTGCACTAAACAGTTTAAAAGCACTCCTATCGCCCCCACAGTTATACACACATAGGATGTAGTATCAACAGGAACTTGCTTTTGCTCCTGTTTAAGGCTTGAGTTGAGATGCATGATTACCCTTGGAGTAAGAAGACTGCTTGACTGTTATCTGTACCTGCTCATGTTCAAGTGGATACAAATAACACAAAATGTTCAGTATATATAAATGCTGGAGAGACCTCTCACAGAATCATTAAATACCCGATCAAAAAACCTTTGATACTGTATACAGTACTTGTGTTTAGATATAAATCCAAGGATGCGTTCTACAGGCCTATTTATAGATCAAGCATTTTAAAGGGACTGGAGGTGTCATTGTCTTGTCATTTAGTGACAGCGTTATATCTGCATGCATCATTGCTTCACAATGAATTTCAGAATAATGTGCTTATTGGAAGTATTTTGATGGAAAACAGATTGACTCACTTTTCATTCTTGAAGCTACTGACTCAGGAATCCAGGAAGGATCAATCCATTAGCAAGTGGCATAAACCACGACACAAGGAATACCTCTGTTTTCACTATGGAATTACAAAAGTATACTGTGTAGTGAACATCACCTCTGGGGTGCTACATTATAAAAGTAAAGATCTAACCCCCATCTACCCACCCACCCACTCACCCACCCAAAAACCCTGGTTCCTGGGGCTGTCACATTAATCATCAACTGCCTAGAAACGTGGGAAGAGTCTATCAGGTTTTATCAAGTAAATCTCCAGAGGCTAAGCTTTTCATGTTGAATCTGTTGCAGGGGCCTCAATGATGAGGCCGGGGTCTGACACTTGAATGAAGTGGCCTCACACAAATGGCATGAATATCAAGTAATTCCTGTCAGCACCTTCTAATGCAGCCGCAAAAAGCTTCTTGCTCGGCAGTCAAGAGCCACTGAAAGGCTGAGGAACTCCTCTTAACCTCAGCTGTCTTTCACTTAAATATCATCCTATTTCAGGCTCTCCTCACAGATCCCTGAGCCCCTGACAGCATCATTTTTCAGTCAGCCCATCTCTGTGTGCATCTCTCTTTTTACAGCATAGTCGTTAATATGGAGAGACAGAAGCTTCTGGAATGTAAATCACTAGAGAGGGCAGGAAAATGTCACTAAATCTCAGATCTCACCCTGACTTACTGACAAGCATGGTATGGCTTCACTATGGCTTATCCTTGGCTTAAGTGCACAATTAAACACACATAAACCTTAATATTCAAGAAATTTCTGTGTTCCTTAAAGGGGAGTACAGCTCATGAAACTTTACCAGAAATTCAGGCACAAATTATGTTTACAAACTGAAAACCCCAAAACCTTGATCATGCATCATTAAGTACAGTGCTTAGACAGAAAACTGGACTCAAAGCTATATCTTTAATAAATCACAAAGAATTAGAAATTTGCATAACAACAGCATGCAGTCCAGGGGTACCTGACCAATACAGAATAAACTATCGTGTTGAAATAATGGGTTTTGACAGAAAAGGATGTCACTACACTACAGTAAATCAGTCAGTAAGAATCACAACACAAGGGCCAAATTAAACTGCTTTACAGTATTGAAGCATGACCAAGACGGCTCCTCAGCCACTAAATCATTTTTTTCATGCACTGTCTGCACTGCACTGCTCTCATGGGGAGAACTTCTTCAGGCTTGTCCAGAGAGTTTGAGTCTTCCTTTATCCTAGAAATGAACACACATACACAAAACACACACACACACACACACACACACACACACACACACACACACACACACACAAATACAACCCACAGACTTGTTCCAGATGATTCCCCTGAAACGGCTTTGCACCAATGGCACAAATTCAAGCATTACGTCCCAGTTCTCATCAGCGTTGCAAGCACTGAAGACCGTGCAAGACTGATCAAATTTATCAGAATCTAGGAGGTGGCCGGGGGCAAAGGAGTTTCAACAAGAGCCCTTTTGAGTCCTTTCAGTTGCATGAAATAGCTTGGCTTCTGAAAAGTGACATGATCACAATACTCTGCGTGGATTTCACATCAAGGCCTCTCTGAGATGAAATGGTTCATGAACAGCTGAAAAGAGTAAAACGTGAACTGACATGCAGCAGTAGTGGCAGAGACCCTCTACTGTCATAAAGGCTCATGAACACAATTGATATGTCTATAGGAAAGCCCATATGGATTTCTTTTCAATTTTAAAATTGTTTATCTTCCAATATCATCAGAAGACAGTCGATATATGGCCTATGCCGTCATGAGGATAGCCATGAGTCAGTAGTCAATAGTTCAAAAAGAACTCTTTGAAAATAGTGACTGTGTGAAACAGAGTTAACAAATATCACATGGCACAAACAATCATAATCATAAACAGCTGATGGACGACTGCGTGTCACAACTGAATTGCCATACTCTGTAAAATAATACTGAAGTTCCAGTCTGCACAATAACCGTGATGAGTCATATATCTCATTGAAGAGGCTGTTTCGTCAGTTACCACTGACGATGAAGTTGGGGTCATAACCTGTAGGCGACTGAACGAATCTGACCCCTCGTTAACTTAAATGTCTAAACAAGTTGGTAAGAAACAAAATGTTTATGAAGTCAAGCATTGGCTCATTCCCCATAAACTGGCAAATGGGATGATGTTGATTTAGCACTACAGGGTTGGGTCTGCACTCCAGGATTTTTACAGAGCCTTACTGGAAGGGACCATGGATAGTCTTTCACAGAGTAACAAAAACTACTGATATGTGGCTCATGTCAGGCATTTGAGAGACTAACAGTCTCTCCATCCCTTAATGGGTTAGTCATGCAAGCTCTTACCAACATATCTTGAAATATTATTATATAACACACACATATGTTCTGAGAATGAAGGTGAAATGCTTGCAGACATGGCTAAAGCAGACAGTCATAGACTGCCCACTGCCCAATGTGGTGAAGTGTCTTGACGTAAACAGTTTGGCTCCTCAGTAATACTGAGCAGGAAGTTCTTGGGAAGAGAGAGGTGGGAGGAGGTACTTATATTACCCAAGCAACCAAACATAAGGGGATGGCCAAATAAACACAACCCTTAACTCCAGAAATTAGCCCTTGCAATTAGTTCTTGTCAGAGTAGCTTTGTGTTGTAGTGTTTATGTCAAGGCTTTGATTGCTCTAATTATGTGGTGAATATGTGACTATGCAACTAAATATTCACACCCTGCGGCACTGCTAGAATTTTTTGGCCCTATGACAGAAAATTATTTTGGTCCTCCTAAACATTGATTACAATATTAAAATGTTCTCTAGGGCCCCCTATCAGTGCCAGGCCCTTGGAATCATCCTAACTTTCCCCCCCTGGCGGCGCCCCTGTTCACACCCCTTACAACTAATAATAATAATCTACAAAATGTAGAAAGAAAGAAAAAACGGTATGCATTCATGTCCAACACATGCTGAGTGTAATCATTTCAGCCTCTGCATTGTGCAGCATGGTTGGCATATGGCCACATAAAACTCAGTGGGCATGGACATATATATATCCACTTGAGTTAACATGTAGTATTTTTTGGTCCCTGAGGAGGGCACTCTTCCTCTTACTGTCCCACCCTCCCAGAGGAAGGGTTGGTCAGACACAGTTTTTGTGCAAGTTGACAAAACTTTAGCGGTTTCAAGGAGGGATACCACAAGCGCTCTCCCAACCATTTGTGGTGCAGTGCCACCTGGTGTATTGCCACGTGAACATAATGCCAATTTTGGACAATATTCTGCATCACATGTGCGCGCGCGCACACACACACGGAACAATTTGGATACACTTTTTTATAATCTAATCTGATACATGTCTTGTAGGTGTAGCCCCTTGATTCTGACTGACGCTACTCTTGCAGGAATCACAGGCAGACAGGACAGGAAGCTTCACAGCTTCTCGTTTATTAAACTGGCAAGTAATAGCACAAAACAAAACAAGATGTCAGTGCGGTAGCTCTTAACTGTCTGGCTCTGCAACAATCACCAGCATAACGCAACCAAAGACTACAAATAGTGCATTCAATATTAAATATTTTATGTGATCGTATAGTTTAAAAATGAGTAACTCTATTCTATTCTAGTAAATGGCATACAGTGAAGATTTACAATCTGTTTGAACCCATATCTAACCGATAACATCTCATTCATATTTCAGACACATACCAAATAAATAACGTACCTGGCAAGCAATAGCACATACAAAACAAGATGTCAGTGCGATAGCTCTTAACTTTCTGGCTCCTGTGTGTCAAAATACAGTATAATTACTAATTATTATTTATTTCGTGACAGCTGTTGAATTGATCTCAAAAAGACGTTAACCGGCAAAACATTCTTTGGCTAACTGTCATTTTAAGTACCTAGCATTTGATTATAACAAATTTGATATATAAGTAGAGACAGCAGTTAAAACAATTCTAATCTCTCTTTGGTTAATCTCTATATGCCCATAAACAGATTTTTTAAAGATTGACAGCAATTACAAATTAACAATGTAGATATATATATATATAAGTAAGTAACAGGAGCTCATATTTCAGCCTACCGCAACAATCACCAACATAGCGCAACTTCAGAGACGCGTTATGCGCTACCATGACAACACATGTGAGTTGTTAGTTAGTAATGACAGCCTTCTTGTGACTGAACTATGTACACACACTGGAGCTATTAAGAACATTAGTAAATTTGCTTTGCTTATGGGATGTACATGGGTGCACCATCACATCAGTCAGGGCTTAAGAAAACCAGACAATCTGTTTGTCCATATATGATTGACATTCCACATCCAGGCAATAATAAATAAAAATTATGACCTGGGTCAATTTGACCCAAACAGTCTGAAAGGGTGCAAAATCTTAACAGAAAACATAGATTAACGTAAAGCCTTCACAGACAGAGACCCAAATGCAGGTCTGATTTGGCAGATTTATTTGTGGTAGTTCACAAAGAACAAAAAATCCAAGAAAGCACAGAGGTTTCAAACTGGGTTTCGGGTTCAAAAAAGGCTACTCACAGAGGGCAAAAATACAACTGGCAGAAACAGATAATCCAGAGGTAGAATTAAACGAACTTCTCTCAAAGCAGGGAGACCAGGTCAGACAATCAGACACGGGACAGAAAACTGAGCAAGCTTAAATAGCACACAGACACACAAAGGCAAACAGGACACAGCAGGAAATCTTTATGACAGTAATTGAAACAGGTGCAACACAATGAGGGAACAAGATTCAGTAATGACGAGACAGCAGGAAATCCAAATAAGGGAAAGGGGGTGGAGACACAAGGGGCACATGGAACACCAAAACAAAACGCTGCCAAAACACACAAAAACTGCTGAAGCCATACAGTAGGATGACCAGAGTCCATGATACCTAAAACCCTTAACAGTTTAAGAGGGGTTTATGAACTCTAAACCTACATGTCCTATGTACCATGTGGACTCATCTCTAGATCTGTGGTCTGCACAAGCTACGTTTATCCACACGCACATTTGGAGCAGTGACCACACACTCAGAGCTCACACACACTCAGAGGACACTTACCTACGCGTGAAGAAGTGAGCAGCCATTAATCTAGTGCCCGGAGAGCAGTAGGTGCCTTGCTTAAGGATATCTCATACATGGGACTCACATGGTGAGTCTTGTTTTGAAAATGTTTATTACATAATGTCTATTATTATATATGATGTCTTTTTAGGAAGACCTCTAAAAAGACCATTGCAGTAATCAACCCTGCTTGAGATAAAGGCATGGATAGGTTTTTCTCAATCCTTTTTTGACATTAGACCTCTTAGTTTGGAAATGTTTTTTAGATGATAAAATGCTGACTTAGTGATTGCTTTCATGTGACTGTTGAAGCTTAGATCTCTATCAGTGATGGCCCCAAGATTTTTAGCAGTCTCTTTTGCTATTAGCCCGTTTCTGTCAAGGGCAGTGGCAATCCTGAGTTGTTAAATTGGTCTATACGCTGATAAAGACATTCAAGGGGGGCACAGTCATTAGGTGACAAGACAAAATAAATTTGGGTGTCATCGGCATAGCTATGACAAGAGATAGAGTTGTTTGTGATAATTTGTCCAAGTGGGAGCACATAAAGATTAAAAAGTAATGGTCCAAGGATTGACCCCTGGGGGACACCACAGGTCAAAGACATTGGTGTTGAAGTATAGTTGCCCATGGCAACAAAGAAGCTTTTGTTTTGTAATTATGATTTTAACCACTTTTAACCACACAACTATTGAGCTCATTCCATCCGTGTCACAAAGTACTCCATGGCCATTTTGTTGGCATAGACAACAAAATATCAGTTAATGCAGCTGTCTATCAGAGCTATGGTAGCTTTTTGATATCCACCGTCCAAAATCATGAAGGGAAATACGACTGATGATCACACAGGAGAGAATAGTTCGAAACAGGAAAAACTTCCAGCCACACCACCACTGTCATTTTACCAAAGGCAACAGCATACTAATCATTTAACCACAGATAACCCTAGTTTTAGGGTTTTAGGGAAGGTAATGTGGCTGACTGAAACTTATCAAAACAGCTATTTGATGTCAAGAAGGCAGTTAATTGATTAATTGAAGACTGTTTCAGTGATCTCCCCAGTGAATTGTAGATTGGATACTTGTAATCATTAATCATTAAGCACTGCAACATCCAGGTTATTCTTTGTCAGGGGCTTTACAACTGTTTTTTTTCAGGGACTTGCCATTCTGGGAAGGAAAATGCCATTCTGTAAAGATGAGTTTATAATCTGGTACACATCAGCTGCTACAAGTTGTGGAACATATTTTAAAAAGTTGGTCGGCAGAATGTCCAATTCAGATGTGGAAGAACTGAGGTTTTGCATGTTTTCTCATGTGTTTCATGGTCAATAAAACTAAATGTTGACATAAAGGTTAGTTCCCAGTTTACCCGCCGGATTTTGTTTACATGGTGCTTTTTTCTTGTCTGTGACTCTTAATTTTTACTGGAGCAATAACATGCATAAGTTGTGTCAGATAAAATAAAAAATAGAAAATAAAGCCAAGACAGTTGTAGAGACAATAAGACCCTTTGTCATGACAAGGTCGAGAGTATGATCATGAGAATGTGTCGGCACCTAAATGTGTTGTGTTAGGTCAAAAGTGTCAATTAGTGTGAGTAGCGTTTTCTGCATTATCCACATGGAAGTTGAAATCCCCAGATATAATAACACAGTCAAACTCCAAATAAATAGTTGTTAGCTGAATGTCTTGAAGGTCTGTAAACAGCTAATAATAAGATACTGGGAGAACCCTTAAGGAGTGCACAAAGTACTCAAAGGATACACCAAATGATAACTCTTTGCACTAAGAGATGCTTTGAATATTTTTTGCAACCCTTTCTCCTCTAGTTGCTCTTGTCACTCTCATGAAATTGAAATTTAGGGGAGCTGTTTTGATCAGTGTAGTACAACTGTTTGCTTGTTCCAGCCAGGTTTCAGTTAGAAGCAAGAAGTCAAGTCTGTGTGTACAGGTAAGATCATTGATTAAAAATGCCTTTTATGAAAGTGATCTAATATTAAGAAGAACTAGCTTTACAGGAAGTGTGGGGGTCTTATCCATTGAAGCACTCTGAGATTGTTTAGGAACAGGCAGGAGATTAGATTGTTGTACCCCCCATGGCTAGATGCACACAGATTCTTCTTTTTCTTGTGAGCACAGGAATAGAGAATGACATGGACATCCTGGGTCCCTGCTTGTTTTCAAAACCATTCTCAGCACAGTGACCCACAGCATATCAGACAATAGAGTCATCAAGGTCTACCCTGCTGCTACTATCAGTGTTATGCTTTTGTGTGCACTCCACACCATGTGTTTGGTTAACAGACCATGTGTGTGTAGGAAGCTGTGTATAGTAGATTTGTGAAAAACTGGAATTTGTGGACTATTAAAAACCGACTCGTCCATTTGGTGGGGAAGAGCTGTGTACACTACTTTTTTTGAGTGTCTTGGGCTGGAAAATGACAGCCTAGCAATTGGCTGCATACTCTGCAAACTTGCATTGAATTTCAAGCGGGGTGGTGATGGGGATGGTAAAACCAAATCAGAGGATGTTAGTGAATTTCTCTGATTCTGTGTGATTGAATATGACATGTCCATCTGTTCCTGTTCATTTGATGGTCTGTCGTCAATCAAAATGGTGGTGCAGATGTCGGCGGTGTTCCTTAGCTACATGCTTGTGAACTCCATTTGAGGGCTGGGGTCCTGGAAACCTGACGTAGATGGTTGGTCCTGAGTTATTCCAGCAGTTTCCATGTCACCATGTCCATGTGACCCAGATGGTTGGTGTTTAGGTACAGAGTGATTGTTGATCATGGCTGGATCAGCCTGTGCAGCTTCGAATTGCTTATCAGTTATTGTTAATGACAGCAGGTTCCGTCTGTGCCCTTACAGAGTGCTTATGAGGAAATTGACTCATAGTTGGCAGATACAGAGTTGTATGGTGGAGAAAGAGGCAATAGTGGTCGGCTAAAACTTTGGCCCCTGGCCAAATGAGTTTTGTACTATTTGGTCTGAAGAATCCTCTGTGATTGCAGAAAAGGCTGAAATTGTCTGTGAAGTTTATTCCAAAGGAAAAACATGCCTTTGACAGCCATCTGTTTAGACTGACTAGTCGAGAGAAGGCAAAACCTCCCTGTGCTGAAAGTGGGCCACTGATAAAGGTCTGTATCCCAAGCAAATTTAGGGCAAAGAAGTCAATGTCCTTCCATTGACAGATAGATCAACAGATAGATGCACATTTGATCATTTCAAATGGTAACAAAGATTACAGCATGCTTAAAAATGGCTGACAATATACTTACATAATCTTTTCTCCTTTCCATTTTGCAGATCATGGGGTGGAGTATTTTGCGATCTGGAGGAAATATAGCTTCGAAAATGGCTTTTCTTCTTTTCATATTTTTGCAAATGTGTAAAGGTGGGAATATTTTAGTCTTCCCTGTGGATGGCAGTCACTGGGTCAACATGAAAATTCTGATCAAGGAGCTACATGCAAGGGGTCACACCATGATACTTATCCGTCCATCTTCAAGCTGGTACATTAAGGAGGAGTCTCCCCTCTACACCACGATCACCGTCCAAGACGAGATCCACCTTGATGATTTTAACCCTTATCTTACATCCCAGTTCCGGGATCTGGCTTCTCTGATAAAATGACTTTCTGTCAAAGGACAAAAAATGTCCTCTTTTACGGCCTAATACCTTTTTTCAGAACATGTTTATAGAGGGGCCCCATTATAAACACTTATGTAGAAAGCATTTTGATGAAGACTGTGATGTTTTCACCTACACTCAGGGGGCCAACATTTGGCTGATGAGGCTGGACTTTGTCTTTGACTTTCTCCGACCCACCATGCCTAACGTGGTCTACATAGGTGGGTTCCAATGCAAGCCATCCAAAGCCCTCCATGATGACCAAGAGGCCTTCATCCAGAGTGCAGTTGAACATGGGTTTGTTATTATGTCACTGGGAAGCTTGGTCAAAGGGTTTCCCATTGACATGTCTGAAGAGATAGCCACTGAGTTTGCTAGACTGCCGCAGAAGGTCATCTGGTGACACTCAGCCATCCACCCTGGGCAACAACACCATGCTTGTTCAGTGAATGCCCCAAAATTACCTCCTGGGTCACCAGCAGATAAAGGCCTTTGTCTCCCATGGGGGAACGAACGGAGTTCAGGAGGCAATCTACCATGGCGTGCCGGTCCTCGGCGGACTGATCCTGGACCTGTCTGAAGTGAACTAACACACTTTTCACTCGAGCCTGCAGGTCATCACTGAAAACCCTAGCTACAGGGAGAACATGCAGAGACTGTCCGGGCTCCACAGGGACCAACCCATGAGCCCACTGGACCGTGCCATGTTTTGGATCGAGTATGTCATGAGGCACAGAGGTGCCACTCATCTACGCACTGACTCCTACAAGATGCCCTGGTATTCATACCACTCAGTAGATGTCATTCTGACATTGCTATCTTTGGTTGGATTCCTTTCGTTGACCACTATAGCAGTTCTGAGATATATGTGTTGCAGACTGTGTTGTAGAAGGAAAATAAAGGATGAATGACCTGACTGAAATGCAGTTCAGTATTTTCCACAGCCTTTTTAGCAGGTTAGAGAACACTATAGAAAATGAATGAATGTCATATGACTGAAACAAGGGCAGCCCATTCTTTAGGTGATAACAAGAAACATACTGTGAAATGGAGAAATTATTGCATTCCTATTAAATGTTCGGAGATAGATATGCAGTGTGCCCAGGATGTTTTATTTCAAGCTTGGAAGATGTGCTGCAGATTGGTACTGTTTAGTCTACCCTAGACTTTGCACTTGCATGGTGATGAGGGAAGAGCACATTTCAAAGCTTTACATACAGTGAAGAGGACCTGTGGTATGGTTGACATCTGGAAACCTTATGCAAGAGTGCATAGCCAATCTCAACCTCTCTCTTTTACCTCTTTCTGACTTTGTAAACATTATTAATTATTATTAATTGTTTATTATGATTTAATATTATTAATTATGTATTACATTTTAAAACACTATAAAAACCTCTCTCTCTTCTTCTCACTGTCTAAACATGAAATAATTTATTAAGTTTAAAAGCACTATTATTTATTAAAGCAAGGCACACACTTGACTGTTTCCAGTTCTCTTTTGTTTATAATCCTATAATCAGTCACAATAAAGTGTCAGCAAGTGGCTCCGACTCTTCCATGAGCAAACTATGTCAAACATACACCACTGAATTGAAATTAATAACCAAACTAATATGGAAATCAAGACCAATATTTGCTTAATCTAACTGCTATTGTCAGGCACAGACAAAACACAGCCTAATTTACAAATCAACAGGGGTTTAATTACAATTCCAAGAAAATGGTTACAAAGAAAGTCAACGTCAGTTACTTATAACTGAGGACGGAGTACAGAAACGCACAGAAGATACTGGAAGTAACTAACACACAAATGATATAATGAAACGAACAAAAGCATAAACTAGGGTAAACAAAGTAACAAGGGCTTAAACGATACCAATGAGAATCCAGATACGTGGGGAATAAGGTAAAGACTTCGTCGGAGACGGAGACCAGTATGACCGACACGGAACAATTCCAAGGGAGGATTGACGAGGCCAGACATCAGGGAGAGACACTTAAGTAACGTGGAGACCAGGTGAAATCAATCAATACACAGGTGAAGGTGAGCGTGCACCAGGAAGTGGCTGGGAACGGGGAAACGAGCTGTGAGTTTGTGAGGCAGAGTGAGGGGGCGTGGTTGTGGCCAGATCTGATGCAGACCTGACAGCTATTAATGTTGGATATTTATTATGTTTAATATTACACAGAAACTACTGAAAAACATGGCAACACTGGTCACTATAGTGACCGACGTGATGACCTCTAGGTGTACTGGCTTTTGATGGAAAATCAAACCAAAACTTAAGAAACACTAAACCCACAGGCTTATATTTTTGTCCTAATTTTTTCTCTCTCAATTTGAGTTGGTGTGATCTGTAAATTCCTCTCCATGTGCTTTCTCCACTCCACCAGTTAGAACTTTATTGGACTGTTGTTACTTCTCTGAGAGAAGTGGCAAAAGTGAAGAAAAGCCACCCATTACAATCAATAACTAAGCTGGAGAAAAAGAATCTTTTTGGGAGTAAGGGGCTGTGTTTTATTAGGTTTGTGCCTCTACTGCAGAAAAAGCTATGCCTATAAAGAACACTGGGAGCGAGACACCCGCCCTGGGTCTCAGCACCACCATCTTTCCCAGAGTCAAACAATAGACTGAGGTGATGCAAGTGGTCACATGGGGCATCTTGGTGGGGAAAGGTAGAGTCCAGTTCACGGCTGGAAAATAGTATTTTTAAGTCAGCTGAGTCACTGACTATGAATATGTAAATATATGACTATGAATATATTTTATGATTTGTTTTACGTGGCATTGCAACCAAACTACTCTAATAATACATTCTAATGTCAGTCTCATAAGTGTTTCAAATGGTCTTGACTGACTGGATATACTTGTAGCATAATTTTCATCCAGCAGTGTTTAGTAATCAAACTAAGAGTTTTACACAAGCTTTGGAGGCAAACAATAACTTTGCTCCTTAATAATCCTCCAAGAGTTCTCATACTTAACACACAGCTTCCTGCCTTTCTTTGCCAGTGGTAGAGACTTTGCAGCTTTCATGCCAGTTTTTCTTTGTGGGAGTTGCGCTTTTGGTATATTTGAAAGGTATGCTGTAAAACAATGTGTAAAAGAGCTGAATTCAAACAGATATCTGAAATGAACTCATGTGACCAAATGGCTCTGGAAAATAAGCTAAATCTTCACCTCGAGATTTTGAGATAGTTTTATCTATCACTGTTTCTCGAGAAGACTGCAGATCAACAGAATGCACACAAACATCACCAATTCCACCACAGTGCCAAGTATTCACATCTGTGTTTCACTGATTAATGAATTGAGGGTTGGATTCTAGTATATTCTATATGCCTCCCCTCTTTTCCCCTCCCTAGGAGTCGACTTCTTCAGCATGTTTAAATAGCTGGAATTGTGGGAACAACAGCATCCAGCTCATCAGATGTTTCCATGAGCTCATTATAATCAAAAGTGCACCATAGTCAACACAAAGGAAATATCCTCTGACCTTCCAGATTCATGACCTTCAGGTCTGCACTCTTACAACCAAACTCACATGACACTGTGAGCACTGTGAGGCTCCCTAACTTGCAGTCCCATGACAACAGCCATGCCTAATGAGTATTTCTCTGTTCTTTGACACTGTAATGATGCATGACAGCAAGGCACCTTGGACCTATGAGCTGAGCGACATCCCTGGAACAGACAGATGGTCAGCCTTAGTTTCCAACATGGCAACTACACACAATACCAGAGACGGTATTCATTCCTGTTTTGAACATTAAGCTGTTGAGTGTCATGCTGATGGTTATCTTTAAGCAGTTAGGCTGGCAGCAGCTCTCTCTCTGTCATCAGGAAGCCCATGGCCATGGAACAGGTTACCAAGACTAGAAACCAAGTAAACTGAGATTGCAGGAAGTCTCTTTACTGTATGATCCAAGATGGAACTTTCAAGCCAGGAAGAAATTGACTTGTGACATTTGGTTCAGCATATTTTTAAATAATTTCCTTGCCCAGATCTATTTTTGAAACATTATTCTTGAGTCTTTCCACCAACCACAAATCTCTCTTGGGCTTCTCAGAACAAAGAGCTGGCTAACCAGGTGTATGTCAATAATGTCAAATGTATTTCACATAATTCCACTGTCAAAGGGATATTAGGCAACAATTGTTGTTTTAGGTTAATTTACCAGCTTTGTAGTCACTCGGATGGATAAATTGTTCAGTAGGTGGTGAATGAAGGCTCCCTCGCCCACCCCCTATGGGTGAGAATTTTGGTTAAATTACAGAAAAATTTAATAAAATCTGAGATTGTAGGGGGAGCTCAGTAGTTTAAAAACTCCCTGGCCTCCCTGTAACACAGAAGGTTACTACACCCCAGCATCAACTGTTTGAAATGGCTGATGAGAGGAATGGCTATGATAAACAAAGACTTAAGGTAATGGTTAAGACTAAAGATAACTGCTTCTTTTGCAGTCTGCCATCTTTTGTCTGTGGGTCTGAAATCTAGTAGCTTACTTAACCTAGCCAGTTTTCTCTGTAGGCGTGTACATGTCAGCTGATAGGTAGAACACATTCTACTCTGCTACATTGGGAGCTTATATAGCCACAAGTTTCAGCCTTAGTCTTTGTCAACAGTTTTCTGCCAAAGAGTTAATCAGCGTAAAATACTATGAATGTAAAGTATATAATTTCATGGGAGTATGCCTTCAGATGATATTGTTAGCAAGCCAATGAAAACACTGTATCTCTGCTGCAGTAATTGTTTCTTGATTTGTTTCTCCTAGAAAAAAAAAAACATACAAAAAAAACAATATGCATCTGTTTTGTTCATGTGGTGCTTGAATTTTCAATGTACTGTTTTAAATTAACCCAGAGGGTGTCTTTGGATTTTCAATACCTCTTATGCTTTTATGGTGATGGTGTTATGGGCCTATATTTTTCCAGTTTATCCCACCTGTTTCATTATCACTCATGTGTCTAACAGGCCACATTTGGTGAGAATTGTATGTTTGTGTTGTGCTGAGCACATTTTGTTCATTTTGTGGAGGAATGTTTACAGTTGTGGGTCAAAAAAGCAGGAGTTGAATTCAGACTGTATCATATGTCTAATAATGTCAGTTGCCAGTTCTGATCACAGTGTACTTTAACCATTTAAGCCCGGAAACAGCAACAAAAAGTAGAATTTAGTGTGTACTACGTTACTTCAGTAGGATAAGTGTAAGTTGGTCAGTGCTTCAAAACAGATAGATAGTCTGTTTGGATATACTGTTGTCTATTTACTTGCTCAATATCCCAGCTGCTATTAACATTCTTTCTTTTAGATACAATGCATTAAAACATGATCCCATGGACAGACTCGTAGACTAGTAGACAATATTGTCCTCTACAGGAGACAAAACAAACTGCAGGTTTCCATCACCAAGTATTAAGAAGTTTACACACCTCCAACCAGTCCTCATAATGCTCAAGAGGAGATATGGAAAGAGATAAGATTTATTATGTTAGGCCAGTGGGGATTCTGAGTACACTGCTATACTTCAAAGACCGGATCAACTCAGACTGCACCTCAGTCGAGAGTAACGGTTTACACCCCATTATCAGGGGTGTAAACAAGCATGAAATTTGAGATTATGTATTGTATCGGGCCGAGGTAAAAGTAATTTTTTTGTAGTAATAATTGTAGACTGGTGGCAGACTCCGGAACTTCAGCAAACAGGTTTAATCGTTACAATGGCGCGCGTCAAGGGAGACATAAGGCTTTCAGCCCGAAAGCATCCACCATTAAATCTAACTTAAACAATGAAAGTGTTCCACTTAAATACACTTAACTGAGGGCAGTTGCATACAGTTAGCATACAGTTGAAGGAAGTGCAATGGAAGGTGATTGGTTCTTTACCTGGCGCCATTGTGTCTAATGGCCCAAGGACACACCTAAGGCAATTAGCATTGTTAAGTGGCTATCCAGTTGTATGTATACACCAAGATTCAGAAATATTACTTATGGATTGTTCTGACAAGTCCTACACTTTGACTATTGCACTCCTTGTACTGAGACAATAAAGATGATACCAAACATGAATAGATTCACATTTCATAACATACAGAAATACATTCTAAATCTATCTGAGGTAAGTTTGTCTTTGCGATGTAAATATGAACAAAAGGTTCTACCCAGCCACAGGGGTACCAGCAGTTAATTTACATTGATCACCGGGAGAGGATGACCCCTATTGTTTCTGTGCCATGCCAAATGGTGGCGGCTTCCTGGCTGAATACAGAATACACTTCTAAAATTATTGCCATCAGAGGTAAATGTTGATTTTACCCGTGAAGATTTATGTGTATTGTATTATGAAATCTATTACGGTGTTCAACTGCAAGATGTCTACAAAGCACTGCTTTTTAATTCAGTATATCGGATAAAGCGCTCGTCAGTGACCTCCCCTTTTAGTGGGAGGAAATCATTATATCAGAAACTCTACGAGTTATACACTGAAGAATTTAAAAAGAGCCAGAGTTGAAGGTATACAATGATTTATTTTTTTGGCATCCTTTTGCAACTTGGCAAATTAGTCCTTTATGCAAAGTTGCATAACAGTAGCCACACCTAATTCAAAGTTGTGCTCGTTGTTTTTCTGTGGAAGCTGAGAAGAAATGTAAATCTGCTTGAGAAGCTGGTTGCACAAGAGTCCATATCATGCCTTGTGATTAACTTGTTTCAATGTGCTGTATTGAATGTACATATGTACTGTATGTACATACGTGTGCAAGAGCACGCGTGCGTGTGTAGTTGTGTGTGTGAGTGTGTGTGTGAGTGAGTAAGTGAATCTGTGTAGTCCCGCAATAGTGTATGTAGGCACTATTACGTATCTGTCTTGTCCATACTGTGTTTTAACAGTTACGTGTATCACCAATTGTTCCCGGTGAAACGTTGTCTCGTCTCACTATGTACTGTGTATATGGCTGAAACGACAATAAAACCTACTTGACTTGACTTGACTTGAAATACAAGCAAAGTACTGTAGATGAAAGAAAGTAAACGCACAAAAAAGACAGTAGAATGAATAAAGGCCCTAGCAGCTGCATTTTGGATCATTTGAAGATGTTTGATGGTCTTTTTAGGAAGACCTGTAAAAAGACCATTGCAGTAATCAACCCTGCTGGAGATAAAGGCATGGATAGGTTTTTCTCAATCCTTTTTTGACATTAGACCTCTTAGTTTGGAAATGTTTTTCGGATGATAAAATGCTGACTTAGTGATTGCTTTCATGTGACTGTTGAAGTTTAGATCCCTGTCAGTGATGGCCCCAAGATTTTTAACAGTCTCTTTTGCTCTTAGCCCCTTTCTGTGAGGGACAGTGGCAATCCTGAGTCTTTCCCTCTTTTTTCCAAATATAATTATTTCAGTTTTGTCAGTTGTTAATTTGGTCAATACACTGATAAAAACATTCAAGGGGGGCATAGTCATTAGGTGACAAGGCAAAGTAAATTTGCGTGTCATCAGCATAGCTATGATAAGAGACAGAGTTGTTTGTGATAATTTGTCCAAGTGGGAGCACAAAAGGATTGACCCCTGTGGGACACCACAGGTCAAGGACATTATTGTTGAAGTATAGATGCCCATGGCAGCAAAGAAGCTTTTGTTTTGTAATTATGATTTTAAGCACTTTTAACCACATTACTATTGAGCTCATTCCATCCGTGTCACAAACTCATTGCAAAATGCAAACTCATTGCATTTATCAACTTAGAGAAGCTCAGGCGCTAATTGTGATGTGGGATTTGTTCATTTCTCAACAGTAAAAATAGCACACAAGCATTGTTCATGTTCCCATCAATAATGTTGGAGAAGAAAGACTGTCTTGCTTTATGCATTTCAGAGTTATATTTCCTAAGCATCTCTTTATGGATTCGGTAATGGATTTGGAGATTAGATTTGCAACATTTTCTTTCAGTCTTCCTACACTCTCTCTTTAACAGTTTAACTGCTGGATTTTGTTTCCATGGTGCTTTCCTCTTGTCTGTGACTTCATTTTTAATGGAGCAATATCATTCATAATTTGTGTCAGTTTAGAATTGGAATGGGTCAGTAAGTCATCTAAAGAGTCTGATGGTTGACTTAGGGTCTGAGAGAGTACTTGTGTAACAGGTTTAGTGCTTCCACTTGCCATTGTGAGTGTCTAATAGTGCTCTGTGCCTTTAAGGAAATAGTTGTTATGGGAATGATGCGTTCTGCTCTTCCCAGTTCGTCTTGCCTGCACAAGTGTGGCAGCATTGCCAGATTGGACCGTGTGATGCAACTTCTTTTGTCTATCTATCTTCAGAGAAAAACCATTGACTGGGAGTTTGTGTCGGCTGCTTTCAACACAACGCATAACATCTGTTACACTTGCTCCAAGAGAAGACCTGTGTTGCCATTTCTGATTATTCTTCCTAGTCATAGCCTTGTTCTGAATGTGAGGGCACATACAAACATCAAAGACAATACAGAAATGATCAGATAAAGCCAAGTCTTAAAGAAAATAAGAAAATAGAAAATAAAGCCAAGACAGTTGTAGAGACAATAAGAGCCTTTGTCATGACAAGGTCGAGAGTATGATCATGAGAGTGTGTTGGCACCTGAATGTGTTGTGTTAGGTCAAAAGTGTCAATTAGTGTGAGTAGCGTTTTCTGCATTATCCACATGGAAGTTGAAATCTCTAGATATAATAACACAGTCAAACTCCAAATAAATAGTTGTTAGCTGAATGTCTTGAAGGTCTGTAAACAGCCAATAATAAGATACTGGGAGAACCCTTAAGGAGTGCACAAAGTACTCAAAGGATACACCAAATGATAACTGTTTGCACTGAAAGATGCTTTGAATATTTTTTGCAACCCCTCCTCCTCTAGTTGTTTTTGTCACTCTCATGAACTTGAAATTCAGGGGAGCTGTTCTGATCAGGGTAGCACAACTGTTTGCTTGTTCCAGCCAGGTTTCAGTTAGAAGCAAGAAGTCAAGTCTGTGTGTGCAGGTAAGATCATTGATTAAAAATGACTTTTATGAAAGTGATTTGATATTAAGAAGAGCTAGCTTTACAGGAAGTGTGGGGGTCTTATTCATTGAAGCACTCTGAGATTGTTTAGGAACAGGCAGGAGATTAGATTGGTGTACCCCCCATGGCTAGATGCACACAGATTCTTCTTTTTCTTGTGAGCACAGGAATAGAGAATGACATGGACATCCTGGGTCCCTGCTTGTTTTCAAAACCATTCTCAGCACAGTGACCCACAGCATATCAGACAATAGAGTCATCAAGGTCTACCCTGCTGCTGCTATCAGTGTTATACTTTTGTGTGCACTCTACACCATGTGCTTGGTTTACAGACTGCTTGAGTTATGAGTTATTCCAGTGGTTTCAGTGTCCCCAACAACAGGTTCTGTCTGTGCCCTTACAGAGTGCTTATCAGGAATTTGACTCGTAGCTGGCAAAAGGTTGTATTGTGGAGAGAGAGGCAATAGTGGTTGGCTAAAACTTTGGTCCCTACCCAAATGAGTGTTGTACTATTTGGTCTGAAGAATAGAAAAAGAATAGAAAAGGCTGAAATTGTCTGTGAAGTTTCTTCCAAGGGTATAACATGCCTTTGACAGCCATGTGTTTAGACTGAATAGTCGAGAGATGGCAAAACTTGCTAAAACTGTGCTAAAAGTGGGCCACTGAAGTTTTGTATCGCAAGCAAATTTAGGGCAAAGAAAAGTTTTCTTAAATCACATTGCACGTTGAGTTGTTCTCAACATGCACAATGATTCGTTCGATAGTTCTATGTTCTGTCACTGTCCTTGAAAGCCTCTTTGTTGTTTCAGAGAGAGATGCATTTGGAAGACAGAATACAATCATCTTTTCTCATTTTAGATTTCTCACAACAGAGTCACCAAGAACAAGGGTTATAGGATGAACAAGTGTTGAGTGTTAATATGTATTCACTATAGTGATGAATGAATGAGAAATGTAAAAATATGTTTTTCAGGTTCAGGTTTAATCTTTCAGCATTTTCATAGTATTTTCTTAGCATAGGCATATCATATGTGCTTAGCATATGTGAAGGTGAATGACTATTCATTTATGACTATTAAGTAGGTAAGTTTGAGTATTAAAGAAAACTAGTGCAGCGCTCGTACAACGCATTCAGATGTGCTCAAAGATGGTAGACTGATATTAGGCTACACATTTTTGTTATATTGTGTGGTCCCCTGGAATACCCTTGGCCACCTATGTACAAAATTCCAGCTCCGCCATTGTTAGAAAGACATCTACCAAATTTGAGGTCAGTCAGATGAATGGTTCGAGAGACACTCAGACAGACATTCCTTCCATTGACAGATAGATCAACAGATCAGATGCACATTTCATAATTTCACAGAGCAAACAGAGATTACACCATGCTTAAAACGGTGGCTGACAATATACTTACATTGGCTTTTCTTCTTTCCATTTTGCAGATCATGGGGTGGAGTATTTTGCGATCTGGAGGAAATATAGCTTTGAAAATGGCTTTTCTTCTACTCATGTTTTTGCAAACGTGTAAAGGTGGGAATATTTTAGTCTTCCCTGAGGATGGCAGTCACTGGGTCAACTTTAAAATTCTGATCAAGGAGCTACATGCAAGGGGCCACACCATGATCGTCATCCGTACATCTTCAAGCTGGTATATTAAGGAGGAGTCTCCCGTCTACACCACGATCACCGTCCAAGGCAGGATCCACCTTGAAAATTTCTTCAACAACTACTTACAGAAGCAAGTAGAAGTTCTGAAGGGAAAGGAGTCCATTCTGAAGTTCTTCATCAATCAGTGGGACTTCTTCACTATGCTGTCCAGTGGTCACCGGCTCAACAGTGAAATGTTGATACGAATGTTCAGTGACAAGGAGCTTATTCAACAACTGCGAGATGCAAAATTTGACCTTGTCCTCACCGATCCAGTCGCACTTGGCGGGGTCATGTTAGCACACTTCCTCAAGCTTCCTCTTGTACTAAACGTTCGCTGGATTTCTAGTGGTGAAGGTCATTTCATCATTGCCCCGTCACCCTTATCTTACATCCCAGTTCCAGGATCTGGCTTCTCTGATAAAATGACTTTCTGTCAAAGGGTGAAAAATGTCCTCTTTTACAGCTTAATCCTCTTTCAGAACATGTTTGTAGTGGGGCCCCATTATAAACACTTATGTAGAAAGCATTTTGATGAAGACTGTGATATTCTCACCTACACTCAGGAGGCCGACATTTGGCTGATGAGGCTGGACTTTGTCTTTGACTTTCCCCGACCCACCATGCCTAACGTGGTCTACATAGGTGGGTTCCAATGCAAGCCATCCAAAGCCCTCCATGATGACCTGGAGGCCTTCATCCAGAGTGCAGTTGAACATGGGTTTGTTATTATGTCACTGGGAACTTTGGTCAAAGGGCTTCCCATTGACGTGTCTGAAGAGATAGCCACTGCGTTTGCTAGACTGCCACAGAAGGTCATCTGGAGACATCTTGGCACTCGGCCATCCACCCTGGGTAACAACACCATGCTTGTTCAGTGGATGCCCCAAAATGACCTCCTGGGTCACCCACAGATAAAGGCCTTTGTCTCCCATGGGGGAACGAACGGAGTTCAGGAGGCAATCTACCATGGCGTGCCGGTCCTCGGCATCCCACTGTTTTTCGATCAGTTTGACAACCTGCTGCGCCTGAGGGAGCGAGGCGGCGGACTGATCCTGGACCTGTCTGAAGTGAACCAACACACTTTTCACTCGAGCCTGCAAGTCATCATTGAAAACCCTAGCTACAAGGAGAACATGGAGAGACTGTCCGGGCTCCACAGGGACCAACCCATGAGCCCACTGGACCGTGCCATGTTTTGGATCGAGTATGTCATGAGGCACAGAGGTGCCACTCATCTACGCACTGACTCCTACAAGATGCCCTGGTATTCATACCACTCAGTAGATGTCATTCTGACATTGCTATCTTTGGTTGGATTCCTTTCGTTGACCACTATAGCAGTTCTGAGATATATGTGTTGCAGACTGTGTTATAGAAGGAAAATGAAGGATGAATGACCTGACTGAAATGCAGTTCAATATTTTCCACAGCCTTTTTAGCAGGTTAGGGAACACTATAGAAAATGAATGAATGTCATATGACTGAAACAAGGGCAGCCCATTCTTTAGGTGATAACAAGAAACATACTGTGAAATGGAGAAATTATTGCATTCCTATTAAATGTTGGGAGATAGATATGCAGTGTGCCCAGGATGTTTTATTTTAAGCTTGGAAGATGTGCTGCAGATTGGTACTGTTTAGTCTACCCTAGACTTTGCACTTGCATTGTGATGAGGGAAGAGCATGTTTCAAAGCTTTACATACAGTGAAGAGGACCTGTGGTATGGTTGACATCTGGAAACCTTATGCAAGAGTGCATAGCCAATCTCAACCTCTCTTTCTTTTACCTCTTTCTGACTGTGTAAACATTATTAATTATTATTAATTGTTTATTATGATTTATTATTATTTATTACATTTTAAAACACTATAAAAACCTCTCTCTTTCTACTGTCTAAACATTAAATAATTCATTAAGTTTAAAAGCACTATTATTTATTAAAGCAAGGCACACACTTGACTGTTTCCAGTTCTCTTTTGTTTATAATCCTATAATCAGTCACAGCACACACAAGTGTCAGCAAGTGGCTCCGACTCTTCCATGAGCAAACTGTCAAACATTCACCACTGAATTGAAATTAATAACCAAACCAATATGGAAATCAGGACCAATATTTGCTTAATCTAACTGCTATTGTCAGGCACAGACTAAACACAACCTAATTTTCAAATCAACAGGGGTTTAATTACAATTCCAAGAAAAGGGTTACAAAGAAAGTCAACGTCAGTTACTTATAACTGAGGACGGAGTACAGAAACGCACAGAAGATACTGGAAGTAACTAACACACAAATGATATAATGAAATGAACAAAGGCATAAACTAGGGTAAACGAAGTAACAAGGGCATAAATGATACCAATGAGAATCCAGATACGTGGGGAATAAGGTAAAAACTTCGCCGGAGACGGAGACCAGTATGACCGACACGGAACAATTACAAGGGAGGATTGACGAGGCCAGACATCAGGGAGAGACACTTAAGTAACGTGGAGACCAGGTGAAATCAATCAATACACAGGTGAAGGTGAGCGTGCACCAGGAAGTGGCTGGGAACAGGGAAACGAGCTGTGAGTTTGTGAGGCAGAGTGAGGGGGCGTGGTTGTGGCCAGATCTGATGCAGACCTGACAGCTATTAATGTTGGATATTTGTTATGTTTAATATTACACAGAAACTACTGAAAAACATGGCAACACTGGTCACTATAGTGACCAACGTGATGACCTCTAGGTGTACTGGCTTTTGATGGAAAATCAAACCAAAACTTAAGAAACACTAAACCCACAGGCTTATATTTTTGTCCTATTTTTTTCTCTCAATTTGAGTTGGTGTGATCTGTAAATTCCTCTCCATGTGCTTTCTCCACTCCACCAGTTAGAACTTTATTGGACTGTTGTTACTTCTCTGAGAGAAGTGGCGAATATAAAGAAAAGCCACCCATTACAATCAATGACTAAGCTGGAGAAAAATAATCTTTTTGGGAGTAAGGGGCTGTGTTTTATTAGGTTTGTGCCTCTACTGCAGAAAAAGGTATGCCTATAAAGAACACTGGGAGCGAGACACCCGCCCTGGGTCTCAGCACCACCATCTCATATATATATATTTTATGATTTGTTTTACGTGGCATTGCAACCAAACTACTCTAATAATACATTCTAATGTCAGTCGCATAAGTGTTCCAAATGGTCGTGACTGACTGGATATACTTGAAGCATCATTTTCATCCAGCAGTGTTTGGTGATCCAACTAAGAGTTTTACACAAGCTATGGAGGCAAACAATAACTTTGCTCCTCAATATAATCATCCAAGAGTTCTCATACTTAACACATAGCTTCCTGCCTTTCTTTGCCAGTGGTAGAGACTTTGGAGCTTTCATGCCAGTGTAGCAGGCTGCGTTGCTGCCTTGCCACAGGCTGTGGGCGATTAGCCTAATTCAGCCACGGTGGGTGGGTGGATCCAACTGGCATGCAGGTGGCCTTTGATGGTGGTTGTTTGCTGTGGGAATTTGGTCTATGAGTTTACTCATCAGTTTGGCTCGAGTGTTATCTTTCTGGAAAGCTGGTGTTATACAGAGCCTCGTATTCGATTTGGTGAGTGTTTGTTATAGTTGTTTTCGTGCCTCGTTGCCAGTAATGGTTCGCGGCTTAATGTATTATTCTTGTGCTCTAGTCTGTTGGCCTCGTGGTTGCGGTGGCGTGGCTGTATTTCTGTTCCTCCTGCTTACGATTCTTGGGCAAGCGTTGTACAGAGCAGGTGTGTATATTTGCATGGAATTTCATTTTTATTTATTTTACTTGTCCTTTGGAGTTAATCGCAACTATTGTGTATCGGTAGATGTTCAGCTAGTGAAGTGGTCGACGAGAGGTGTAGAGCACCCATGCCTGAGTCCCGCTGCTGTTTTGCCTACACGTTTTCTTTTTGACAAGTTTTGGAATTCTTCATTGAATTGTTCCGGTTTGCCCTGGGTCGTGCCCCTCTGATTGTTATAGCAGCGGCGCGAGTATTATATCATTCTGTGTGTACTGCAGTGTCATTGTTTAATTTGTTTGTTTTGTGTGAATCATTTGTTTATTTTTTTGTTTAGTACGTCGTTCGTTTGTCAAACCGACTTTACTGCCCACGTTATTCACGTTTGTTGTGCATTTGCAGGGCTTTGTGTGTTTGCAGTGTCTGTGTAGTGTTTCATTGGTGTTTTGGGTGTTAATGTGGGCCTGTGATTTGTCTGTCCTGGGAGTTCCAGTCGGTGTGGGTGTGCGTGTGTGTGCGTGTCCGTGTTTTGTGTCCTTCTTCTCAGCTCTGGTGGAACTCCGTGGCCTAGTGGCTCCTGCGTGTCTACCACTACTGCTGTGCATAGGCCAACAAAGTTAAGTAGCTCTAGCCTAACTTACCAGTAGAAGTCAGTTATTGCTAGTGTGCAAGCAGCATATTGGTGATTAATCCTTTCTCTTTTTCTGTGTTGGACAGGAGCAGTTGGGCCTCCACGGGTGTGCAATCCATGGTGGGGGGGAACCCCTTGTTTCTGACTTTTCTATTATAGTTGCACTGGGTGTTTAATTCTTGCTGTGCCTGTGTGTGTGCTCTGCGTGTGTACCTTGGACTTTCCCTTCTCCATTGTCCTCTCATCTGTGGTAAGCCCCTTTGACCTGTCTCTTATTTAAGGTGTCTATTAATAAAATATTGTATTTTTTTTTTATCACGTCTCTGTCTGTGTTTGCGAACCTGTGTATCTGTTAGATCTTTTGGTCAGGTGGTTAATTAGTTCCTAGTGAGAAGACTCCCTAGGTGGCGTAGTCAGCTACTTAATTGTTACCTTGCCCTCCTGCCACACCAGTTTTGCTTTGTGGGAGTTGTGCTATTGATATATTTAAAAGGTATGCTGTAAAACAATGTGTAAAAGAGCTGACATCTGAAATGAACTCATGTGACCAAATGGCTCTGGAAAATAAACTAAATCTTCACCTTGGGATTTTGAGAGTTTTATCTATCACTGTTCGAGAAGACTGCAGATCAACAGAGTGCACACAAACATCACCAATTCCACCACAGTGCCAAGTATTCACATCTGTGTTTCACTGATTAAGGGTTTGAGGGACTGCAGTTTTTGCAGAGTATATTCCAGTATATTCTATATGTCTCCCCTCTTTTCCCCTCCATAGGAATCATCAACTCCTTCAGCATGTTTAGCTAGAGACACATGGATTTGTTGGAAGAAAAGCATCCAGCTCATCAGATGTTTCCATAATCTCATTTTAGTCAAAACAAAGACTAAGCCAAGACTAGAAACCAAGTGAACTGAGATTACAGGAAGCCTCTTTACTTTATTATCCAAGACGGAACTTTCAAGCCAGGAAGAAACTGACTTGTGACATTTGGTTCAGCATATTTTTGAATAATTTTCTTAACCAGATCTGTTTTTGAAACATTATTCTTGAATCTTTCCACCAAGCACAACTCTCTCTTGGACTTCTCAGAAAAAAGAGCAGGCAATAGATTAAGCCTACATTTTAAAGAGTCAACAGTTCCATGCAATAGGGACAATTTCACCCGTTTTTTTCACACCCGTTGCAAGGCAGTTCCACATGTGAAGAAAAAGTCTCCTCACTACAACAATTTATGCCGTTTTAGGTTAATTCACCAGCTTTGTAGTCACTTGGATGGATAAATTGCTCAGTAGGTGGTGAATGAAGGCTCCTTTGCCCACCCCCTATAGAATTTAGGTTAAATTACAGAGGAAGCAGGAAGTCTCTTTACAGCATTATCCAAGATGGAACTTTCAAGCCAGGAAAAAATTGACTTGTGACATTTGGTTCAGCATATTTTTGAATAATTTGCTTGCCCAGATCTGTTTTTGAAACATTATTCTTGAATCTTTCCACCAACTACAACTCTCTCTTGGGCTTCTCAGAAAAAAGAGCTGGCTAACCAGGTGTATGTCAATAATGTCAAATGTATTTCACATAATTCCACTGTCAAAGGGAAATTAGGCAACAATTTATGCTGTTAGGTTAATTTACCAGCTTTGTAGTCACTTGGATGGATAAATTGCTCAGAAGGTGGTGAGTGAAGGCTCCCTTTCCCATGGGTGAGAATTTGGGTTAAATTACAGAAAAATTAAATAAAATCTGAGAATGTAGGGGGAGCTCAGTAGTTAAAAAAATCCCTGGCATCCCACAGAAGGTTACTGCACCCCAGCATCAACTGTTTGAAATGGCTGATGAGGGGAATGTGGCTATGATAAACAAAAAGACTTAAGCCTAAAGATAACTGCTTCTTTTGCAGTCTGCCATCTTTTGTCTGTGGGTCTGAAATCTAGTAGCTTACTTAACCAAGCCAGCTGTCTCTGTAGGCGTGTACATGTCAGCTGATAGGTAGAACACATTCTACTCTGCTACATTGGGAACTTATATAGCCACAAGTTTCAGCCTTAGACTTGGTCAACAGTTTTCTGCCAAGGAGTTAGTCAGCGTCATATGCTATGAATATAAAGTACATGATTTCATGGGAGTATATCTTCAGATGATATTGTTAGCAAGCCAATGAAAACATTGTGTCACCACTCCAGTAATTGTTTCTTGATTTGTTTCTCCTAGAAAAAAAAAAAAAAAACATACAAAAAAAAACCCAATATGCATCTGTTTTGTCCATGTGGTGCTTGAAGTTTTAATCTACCGTTTTAAATTAACCCAGAGGGTGTCTTTGCATTTTCATTGCCTCTTATGCTTTTATGGTGATGGTGTTATGGGCCTATATTTTTCCAGTTTATCCCACCTGTTTCATTATCACTCATGTGTCTAACAGGCCACATTTGGTGAGAATTGTATGTTTGTGTTGTGCTGAGCACATTTTGTTCATTTTGTGGAGGAATGTTTACAGCTGTGGGTCAAAAAAGCAGTAGTTGAATTTAGACTGTATCATATGTCTAATAATGTCAGTTGCCAGTTCTGATCACAGTGTACTTTAACCATTTAAGCCCGGACACATCAACAAAAAGTTGAATTTAGTGTGTACTACGTTACTTCAGTAGGATAAGTGTTAGTTGGTCAGTGCTTCAAAACAGATAGATAGTCTGTTTGGATATACTGTTGTCTATTTACTTGCTCAATATCCCAACTGCTAATAACATTCTTTCTTTTAGATACAATTTGCATTAAAACATGATCCCATGGACAGACTCGTAGACTAGTAGGCAATATTGTCCTCTACAGGAGACAAAACAAACTGCAGGTTTCCATCACAAGTATTAAGACGTTTACACACCTCCAACCAGTCCTCACAATGCTAAAGAGCCATTATCAGGGGTGTAAACAAGCATGAAATTTGAGATTGGAATATGCATTGTATCGGGCCGAGGTAAATGTTGATTTTACCCATGAAGATTTATGTGTATTGTATTATGAAATCTATTGCGGTGTTCTACTGCAAGATGGGGAAAGAATGGATCTGGTAGGTGATGTTCTTGCTGAACATATTTAATAATTATTGCCCATGTTAGTAGTCTTCATGTATAGTCTGTTGTTTGCTGTCTAGCCAGACTATCTTGGTTTGCTAATATAGGGCCCTATCATGCCGCGCCGCACTGTGCATTCGCGACATGCGCATGGGGCACAGCGCTATGGGATATGAAAGCGTGCACAATGCGCGCACACCCTGCTTCTCTCATCAGCAGGAGCGCGCAGCAGGGTTTATACAAAAGTTTTTCATGTGGAGAAAAAAATGTCCCTGGAAATATGAAATATAAATGTACATCACATATATCACAATATTATTAATTTATAAATGTATTTAAGATTCACATTGCTGTAATCACGGATAAGTAATGGCGGTAAAACTAATTGGTTGTTTAACCAATAGTGGCCGACACATACATACCTGTGAAGATTGGGTGTCAAGAGCAAGATTGGGTGTAAAGAACAGGAAATATCCACAATATCATGTAAGTTCATAATTTGCATTGGCTATATAATTCTATCTTCATTACGCTGTGAAATATAGTTTGAAATGTGAAATATAGCGCTTATATATTGTTAGTTCACAGCCAAATGGAGTATCTAATAGGACAGAGGCTCCATCGACGCCGGGGGGAGAAGGTCCACCGCCCGAGACAGACCTATTTTTCCCTCACTGAGGAACAATGCCACCAGCACCTGCGTCTATCCTGCCAGACTGTGACAGACATCTGTCACCTTTTAGCAGATGAGCTGGAGACACATTCAGCCAGTCCCTATGCCCTCCCTGTCGTTGTGAAGGTAATGCCAGTGGGTCATTTCAGCATCCCCTAGGTTCCATTGGAGGCATATCGCAACCTGCCGTAAGTTCGGCCATACAGTTACATCAGGTCTAGTCCGACATGCTAGGGAATATATCCAGTTTCCCGTGACCCCTGCTGACCAGAAGCGGGTTAAGCAGGTCTTCTGGACCAAGTATGGGTTCCCTGGTGTCCTCGGTGCCATAGATTGCACGCATGTGCAGCTACGTGCCCCATCAGAGAATGCTCTTATTTATGTCAACCGCAAGGGAACCCATTCTATCAATGTCCAGGTAGTCTGCGATGGTCAATGTAAAATTACCCATGTCTTCGCAAACTATCCTGGTTCCAGCCACGACTCTTTCATACTGGCCAATTCGGTCATTCCCGCAGTCTTCGAGGGGGATCCCCCCCTTGATAGGTGGCTGTTGGGGGACAGTGGCTATCCACTAAATGCATGGCTTATGACTCCCTACATCATGCCAACAACAGTGCGTGAATTGTCATTCAATCGAAAACACACAAAAGCACGCACTGTCATAGAGAGAACATTTGGCTTGCTGAAAATGCGCTTCAGATGTTTGGATAAGTCAGGTGGCACATTACAATACAGTCCTCAAAGAGTAGCAGCATTCTTTGTGGCATGTTGTGTGTTGCATAACATTGCTATAAACCGTGGGTGTTGTGATGACATACATGAGGACACATTAGAGGACTTTAGGAGGCGTGATGCTGAACTGCATGTGCCGATGCCATTGAATCCAAATGCACCTGCTGCTGTGCGAGAGAGACGAGCTCAACTGGCAGAAGAGCTGCAACATGTATAGCCTGGTAAGCAAACCCGTGCCATACGCCCCAAACGAGTGCTCACACGCCTCACACCATGCCGGATCCCGGTCAACTCCCGCTCCAGCATGTCGAACCCGGCTTGCTGGAGCTGCAGGAAGGGATGATCATCCTGTTGCACGCGGCGGCGTGACCAGGTGCGGGGCTGGGCTGTGGACCCTTGGTTCGCTCCCTCCACTGCTGTACTTTGTGTGCTGGACCCAACGCCAGGATCTTCAGTTGGTGCTGTGTAACAAATAAATAAAAAATAGTTTATTGCATTTTTGTAGACATGACAATATATCTATATAATAAAAAAAACCCACAAAAGTCTACATGGATTATTCTTTGCCTTTGTTATAGTGTTACCTTGTGTACCTTGGAGTTCTACCCCTCTGAATCCCTCTACACTTTCGGTGGAGAGGGTAGATGCAGCAATATCTTCTGCAGGTGTCAGCTCCACGCTGTCTGATGGACCTCCACCTCCCGTTTGTTTTTGATTTTTTCTTTGCGTTGAAAGCTTTTGTTTCCCCCGTCTTCGAACATCATTGTACCGCTTTCGGCACTGTTCGGATGTTGTTTGTCTGCCAAAGGCGGAGGACACAACTGAGGATATTTCCTCCCATACTTCCTTGACCCGTGGAGGTTTGGGGGGATTCTTTCCATCCCCGAAGATAACCTGTTCACCCGCTTTTACCTCACGCACTAGCAGATCAGTCTCCTCCATCGAAAAACGCTCCTGTCTTCCGGGTAAATTCGCCGTCGCAATAGCAACACACCATGGAAAATGCGCGCTAGCTTTTAAAGGGAATGAGAGTATAAATCCTGATTGGTTAATTGTATGTTACGCCCAAAACACACCCATGACTAATGAAGTACTTTAAGACCAACCCTTTTGAACCATGCGCCTGGCGCAATGTTCGCTTTTCCCGCCGTCAAAATACCAAATTGTGTCGGGCACGCCCCCAAAGCAACTTGCACGACAGACTTTAGACAATGCGCATATGATCGTGAAAATAGAGCCCCTAGGTTTCTTGCCACTTTGGTGGGAGAAACAGACAGGGAGTCGATCTTGATACTGATGTCGTGATGTAACATCAAAGAAAATACAGAAATTACCAGATAAAGATCAGAAAAAGTCTTTAACAGTTGTAGAGACAATAAGAACCTTTGTCATGACAAGATCGAGAGTATGATCATGAGAGTGTGTCGGCACCTGAATGTGTTGTGTTAGGTCAAAAGTGTCAGTTAGTGTGAGTAGTGTTTTCTGCATTATCCACATGGAAGCTGAAATCCCCAGATATAGTCATAGTCATAGTAGGTTTATTTGTCAGCCATCACATGCACAAGACACACAAAGAGATCCGAAATTTCTTTCCCCACTCCCCCTCTGGTGGGGAGAGCAAGAGGTCGTTGCATCAGGAGACGCACCACCTGTGTTCCAATTTGGGGGATGAAAGCCACAATACAGCATTACATGAGTAGAGAGAAGGAGAACAAAAAAGGCACCTCCAGACTGCTCCAATGGAAAGCACAATGTAGGGGAGCAAAAAAAAAAACAACACCAACACCTCAGCACATATAACATAAGATACATGACTTGCAACAGGGAAGGGAGAAAGGGTGGGGAGTGGAAGTAAAAGTCAGCATGGGCAGGCAGCCATCCGGTCCTGCAGCCAAAGTGGCACTAGTCACAGCGAAGGTGTGGGGTGGTGGTTGAGGGTGGTGATCAGTAGAAGTGTATGTAGAATTCCGTGTGTGTAAGGCCTGAGAGTTGCTTCACCTGGCACCCAATCTATGAGCCTCAGTTCGCAGCGTGACATAGCGATAACACAGCCAGTAGCCATGGAGACAACCTTGATCAGAACCCAAGCAGAGACAACAATCTGTTGGTGTCTTTGGGAGGTGGAGGAGGGGAGGCGTGTGCGTCTCCCCGCCTTGATCTTCGGGGGAGTTGTTTTCCAGCGACGGCCTTGGCCGAGGCCTGTGCTGATTAGGGAGGCCAAAAGCAGATAGGACTGGGGTTGTTTGGGTTTTAGGGTGAGAAGCTTCCAGTTTTCAAACCTCTCTGTGTCCATACTGGGCTCTGATTTTGGCCAAATCCTTTTATAATACAGTGAGTTTCTCCATGATGGTATCCATCGCCTTGAGCTTCTCCATGATGTAATCCATTTTGCGGTCCGCAGCCACAGTCTGTCTGTGCAGTGCCCACAGTGCACACAGCTCTGCCCACTGCTTCAACCATGACGGGCAGCCGAGTAGGGCTTTTGACAGCTGTTGCCATCTTTTTCATTTCTCGATAAATCAGGTCAATGCATGATCCAATCAGCAAGAGACCTGTAATCATGGTTCCAAATAGGTAGATGTCTTCAGTGTCCTCCACGGAAAGAGCTGCCAGACACACGACCAGTTACCTCTCCCATCTGTCCATCATGTGGCCAGCTGCAAACGTTCCGGCAGGTCAGGTTCCCCTGACCCGGGCCTCTCCTGGAGAAGATGGTGTCAATTGCGTTTAGAGACCAGTTGATCAAATCCATGATTTTCAGTTTGGAGAGCTGGATGGAGAGAGTCTTCCAAGACAGATTTAGCCAAGACGAAAGAAGCAAAGCAGGTAAGATAAGCGTAGGAAAGGGAGACACCAAGAATGCGACCGCCTCCACCGAAAGCCAGACCACAGAATATAATAAAACAGATTTAATAAAAACAGATATAATACAACAGACAAACTCCAAATAAATAGTTGTTAACAGGACAACTCTTGAAAAAACTCTTCAGGAAAAACTTTAGCAGAATGTCTTGGAGGTGTGTGAAAAGTCATTAATAAGATACTTGGAGAACCCTTAAGGAGTGCACAGAAGTACTCAAAGGATACAAAGTCACCAAATGATAACTGTTTGCACTGAAAGATACTTTGAATAATTTTTGCAACCCCTCCTCCTCTAGTTGTTCTTGTCACTCTTGTGAAATTGAAATTTAGGGCAGCTGTTTTGATCAGGGTAGTACAACTTTTGCTTGTTCCAGCCAGGTTTCGGTTAGAAGCAAGAAGTCAAGTCTGTGTGTGCAGGTAAGATCATTGATTAAAAATGACTTTTTTGAAAGTGATCTGAAATTAAGAAGAGCTAGCTTTACAGGAAGTGTGGGGGTCTTATTCATTGAAGCACTCTGAGATTGTTTAGGAACAAGCAGGAGATTAGACTGGTGTACCCCCTTGGCTAGATGCACACGGATTCTTCTTTTTCTTGTGAGCACAGAAATAGAGAATGACACGGACATCCTGCTTGTTTACAAAACCATTATCAGCAGAGGAAACCATGGCATATCAAACAATTTAGTCATCAAGAGGTGGTGATGGGGATGGTAAAACCAAATCAGTGAATCTCTCTGATTCTGTGTGATTGAATATGACGTCCATCTGTTCCTGTTCATTTGATGGTCTGTTGTCAGTCAGAATGGTGGTGCAGATGTCTGCGGTGTTCCATTGTTATGCAGTGCTACATGCTCGTAATCTCCATTTGAGGAATAAAACCTGACGTAGATGGTTGGTCCTGAGTTATTCCAGCAGTTTCCATGTCACCATGACTATGTGATGCAGATGGGTGGTGTTTAGGTACAGAGCGATTGTTGATCATGACGGGATCAGCCTGTGCAGCTTCAAATTGCTTATCAGTTATTGTTGATCACAGCAGGTTCTGTCTGTGCCTTTACAGAGTGTTTATCAGGAAACTGACTCAGAGTTGGCAGAAGGTTGCATTGTGGAGAGGGAGGAAAAACTTTGGTCCCTAGCCAAATGAGTTTTATACTATTTGGTCTGAAGAATCCTCTGTGATTCCAGAAAAGACTAAAATTGTCTGTGAAGTTTCTTCCAAGGGAAAAAGATGCCTTTGACAGCCATGTGTTTAGACTGAATAGTCGAGAGATGGCAAAACTTCCCTGTGCTGAAAGTGGGCCACTGAAGTTTTGTATCGCAAGCAAATTTAGGGCAAAGAAAAGTTTTCTTAAATCACATTGCACATCGAGTTGTTCCATGAAGATGTCATTCGCTCCAACATGCACAATGATTTGTTCGATAGTTCTATGTTCTGTCACTGTCCCTGAAAGCCTCTTTGTTGTTTCAGAGAGAGATACATTTGGAAGACAGAATACAATCATCTCCTTTTAAATTTCCCACAGCAGAGTCGCCAAGAACAAGGGTTATAGGATGAACAGGTGTTGAGTGTTAATATGTATTCACTATAGTGATGAATGAATGAGAAATGTAACAATCTATTAGAACTATTAGACCATTTCAACTATTAGTTTTTTTCATTCTTTGTGTCTCATCTTTAATCTTTTGGCATTTTCATAGTATTTTCTTAGCAGCAAATATGTGTAGGAGAAAAACTTGACTATTAAGTAGGTAAGTTTGAGTATTTAAAAAAAACTAGTTCAGTGCTTGTACAATGCATTGAGACGTGCTCAAAGATGGTGGGCTGACATAGGCTACACATTTTTTTTATATTCTGTGGACCCCCTGGAATAGCCTTGCCCACCTATGTACAAAATGACAGCTCCGCTTGACATCTACCAAATTTGAGGTCACTCAGATGAATGGTTCAAGAGACACACTGACAGACATTCCTTCCATTGACAGATAGATCAATGGGTAGATGCACATTTGATCATTTCACAGAGTAATCAAAGATTACGCCATGTTTAAAACAGTGGCTGACAATATACTTACATTGTCTTCTTTTCTCCTTTCCATTTTGCAGATCATGAGGTGGAGTATTTGGCAATCTGGAGGAAATGTAGCTTTGAAAGTGGCTTTTCTTCTATTTATGTTTTTACAAATGTGTAAAGGTGGGAATATTTTAGTCTTCCCTCTGGATGGCAGTCACTGGGTCAACATTAAAATTCTGATCGAGGAGCTGCATGCAAGGGGTCACACCATGACCCTCATCCGTCCCTCTTCAAGCTGGTACATTGAGGAGGAGTCTCCCCTCTACACCACGATCACCGTCCAAGACGAGATCCACCCTGATGAATTTTTCGACAACTACTTAAAGAAGCAAGTAAAAATTCTGAAGGGCAAGGAGTCCATTCTGAAATTCTTCACCATTCAGTGGGATCTCTTCACTATGCTGTCCAATGCTCACTGGCTCATCAGCGACATGTTGATGCAAATGTTCAGTGACAAGGAGCTTATTCAACAACTGCGAGATGAAAAATTTGACCTTGTCCTCACCGATCCAGCCCTGTCTGGCGGAGTCATGTTAGCACACTTCCTCAAGCTTCCTCTTGTACTAAACGTTCGCTGGATTTCTAGCGGTGAAGGTCATTTTGCCATTGCCCCGTCACCCTTATCTTACATCCCTGCTCCAGGATCTGGCTTCTCTGATAAAATGACTTTCTGTCAAAGGCTGAAGAATGTCCTCTTTTACGGCCTAATCCTCTTTCAGAACATGTTTGTAGTGGGGCCCCATTATAAACACTTATGTAGAAAGCATTTTGATGAAGACTGTGATGTTCTCACCTACACTCAGGGGGCCGACATTTGGCTGATGAGGCTGGACTTTGTCTTTGACTTTCCCCGACCCACCATGCCTAACGTGGTCTACATAGGTGGGTTCCAATGCAAGCCATCCAAAGCCCTCCCTGATGACCTGGAGGCCTTCATCCAGAGTGCAGGTGAACATGGGTTTGTTATTATGTCACTGGGAACTTTGGTCAAAGGGCTTCCCATGACATGTCTGAAGAGATAGCCACTGCGTTTGCTAGACTGCCGCAGAAGGTCATCTGGAGACATCTTGGCAATCGGCCATCGACCCTGGGCAACAACACCATGCTTGTTCAGTGGATTCCCCAAAATGACCTCTTGGGTCACCCGCAGATAAAGGCCTTTGTCTCTCATGGGGGAACAAATGGAGTTCAGGAGGCAATCTACCACGGCGTGCCGGTCCTCGGCATCCCACTGTTTTTTGATCAGTTTGACAACCTGCTGCGCCTGAGGGAGCGAGGCGGTGGACTGATCCTGGACCTGTCTGAAGTGAACCAACACACTTTTCACTCGAACCTGCAGGAGGTCATTGAAAACCCTAGCTACAAGGAGAACATGGAGAGACTGTCCGGGCTCCACAGGGACCAACCCATGAGCCCACTGGACCGTGCCATGTTTTGGATCGAGTATGTCATGAGGCACAGAGGTGCCGCTCATCTACGCACTGACTCCTACAAGATGCCCTGGTATTCATACCACTCAGTAGATGTCATTCTGACATTGCTATCTTTGGTTGGATTCCTTTCGTTGACCACTATAGCAGTTCTGAGATATATGTGTTGCAGACTGTGTTATAGAAGGAAAATGAAGGATGAATGACCTGACTGAAATGCAGTTCAATATTTTCCACAGCCTTTTTAGCAGGTTAGGGAACACTATAGAAAATGAATGAATGTCATATGACTGAAACAAGGCAGCCCATTCTTTAGGTGATAACAAGAAACATACTGTGAAATGGAGAAATTATTGCATTCCTATTAAATGTTGGGAGATAGATATGCAGTGTGCCCAGGATGTTTTATTTTAAGCTTGGAAGATGTGCTGCAGATTGGTACTGTTTAGTCTACCCTAGACTTTGCACTTGCATTGTGATGAGGGAAGAGCATGTTTCAAAGCTTTACATACAGTGAAGAGGACCTGTGGTATGGTTGACATCTGGAAACCTTATGCAAGAGTGCATAGCCAATCTCAACCTCTCTTTCTTTTACCTCTTTCTGACTGTGTAAACATTATTAATTATTATTAATTGTTTATTATGATTTATTATTATTTATTACATTTTAAAACACTATAAAAACCTCTCTCTTTCTACTGTCTAAACATTAAATAATTCATTAAGTTTAAAAGCACTATTATTTATTAAAGCAAGGCACACACTTGACTGTTTCCAGTTCTCTTTTGTTTATAATCCTATAATCAGTCACAGCACACACAAGTGTCAGCAAGTGGCTCCGACTCTTCCATGAGCAAACTGTCAAACATTCACCACTGAATTGAAATTAATAACCAAACCAATATGGAAATCAGGACCAATATTTGCTTAATCTAACTGCTATTGTCAGGCACAGACTAAACACAACCTAATTTTCAAATCAACAGGGGTTTAATTACAATTCCAAGAAAAGGGTTACAAAGAAAGTCAACGTCAGTTACTTATAACTGAGGACGGAGTACAGAAACGCACAGAAGATACTGGAAGTAACTAACACACAAATGATATAATGAAATGAACAAAGGCATAAACTAGGGTAAACGAAGTAACAAGGGCATAAATGATACCAATGAGAATCCAGATACGTGGGGAATAAGGTAAAGACTTCGCCGGAGACGGAGACCAGTATGACCGACACGGAACAATTACAAGGGAGGATTGACGAGGCCAGACATCAGGGCGAGACACTTAAGTAACGTGGAGACCAGGTGAAATCAATCAATACACAGGTGAAGGTGAGCGTGCACCAGGAAGTGGCTGGGAACAGGGAAACGAGCTGTGAGTTTGTGAGGCAGAGTGAGGGGGCGTGGTTGTGGCCAGATCTGATGCAGACCTGACAGCTATTAATGTTGGATATTTGTTATGTTTAATATTACACAGAAACTACTGAAAAACATGGCAACACTGGTCACTATAGTGACCAACGTGATGACCTCTAGGTGTACTGGCTTTTGATGGAAAATCAAACCAAAACTTAAGAAACACTAAACCCACAGGCTTATATTTTTGTCCTATTTTTTCTCTCAATTTGAGTTGGTGTGATCTGTAAATTCCTCTCCATGTGCTTTCTCCACTCCACCAGTTAGAACTTTATTGGACTGTTGTTACTTCTCTGAGAGAAGTGGCGAATATAAAGAAAAGCCACCCATTACAATCAATGACTAAGCTGGAGAAAAATAATCTTTTTGGGAGTAAGGGGCTGTGTTTTATTAGGTTTGTGCCTCTACTGCAGAAAAAGGTATGCCTATAAAGAACACTGGGAGCGAGACACCCGCCCTGGGTCTCAGCACCACCATCTCATATATATATATTTTATGATTTGTTTTACGTGGCATTGCAACCAAACTACTCTAATAATACATTCTAATGTCAGTCGCATAAGTGTTCCAAATGGTCGTGACTGACTGGATATACTTGAAGCATCATTTTCATCCAGCAGTGTTTGGTGATCCAACTAAGAGTTTTACACAAGCTATGGAGGCAAACAATAACTTTGCTCCTCAATATAATCATCCAAGAGTTCTCATACTTAACACATAGCTTCCTGCCTTTCTTTGCCAGTGGTAGAGACTTTGGAGCTTTCATGCCAGTGTAGCAGGCTGCGTTGCTGCCTTGCCACAGGCTGTGGGCGATTAGCCTAATTCAGCCACGGTGGGTGGGTGGATCCAACTGGCATGCAGGTGGCCTTTGATGGTGGTTGTTTGCTGTGGGAATTTGGTCTATGAGTTTACTCATCAGTTTGGCTCGAGTGTTATCTTTCTGGAAAGCTGGTGTTATACAGAGCCTCGTATTCGATTTGGTGAGTGTTTGTTATAGTTGTTTTCGTGCCTCGTTGCCAGTAATGGTTCGCGGCTTAATGTATTATTCTTGTGCTCTAGTCTGTTGGCCTCGTGGTTGCGGTGGCGTGGCTGTATTTCTGTTCCTCCTGCTTACGATTCTTGGGCAAGCGTTGTACAGAGCAGGTGTGTATATTTGCATGGAATTTCATTTTTATTTATTTTACTTGTCCTTTGGAGTTAATCGCAACTATTGTGTATCGGTAGATGTTCAGCTAGTGAAGTGGTCGACGAGAGGTGTAGAGCACCCATGCCTGAGTCCCGCTGCTGTTTTGCCTACACGTTTTCTTTTTGACAAGTTTTGGAATTCTTCATTGAATTGTTCCGGTTTGCCCTGGGTCGTGCCCCTCTGATTGTTATAGCAGCGGCGCGAGTATTATATCATTCTGTGTGTACTGCAGTGTCATTGTTTAATTTGTTTGTTTTGTGTGAATCATTTGTTTATTTTTTTTGTTTAGTACGTCGTTCGTTTGTCAAACCGACTTTACTGCCCACGTTATTCACGTTTGTTGTGCATTTGCAGGGCTTTGTGTGTTTGCAGTGTCTGTGTAGTGTTTCATTGGTGTTTTGGGTGTTAATGTGGGCCTGTGATTTGTCTGTCCTGGGAGTTCCAGTCGGTGTGGGTGTGCGTGTGTGTGCGTGTCCGTGTTTTGTGTCCTTCTTCTCAGCTCTGGTGGAACTCCGTGGCCTAGTGGCTCCTGCGTGTCTACCACTACTGCTGTGCATAGGCCAACAAAGTTAAGTAGCTCTAGCCTAACTTACCAGTAGAAGTCAGTTATTGCTAGTGTGCAAGCAGCATATTGGTGATTAATCCTTTCTCTTTTTCTGTGTTGGACAGGAGCAGTTGGGCCTCCACGGGTGTGCAATCCATGGTGGGGGGGAACCCCTTGTTTCTGACTTTTCTATTATAGTTGCACTGGGTGTTTAATTCTTGCTGTGCCTGTGTGTGTGCTCTGCGTGTGTACCTTGGACTTTCCCTTCTCCATTGTCCTCTCATCTGTGGTAAGCCCCTTTGACCTGTCTCTTATTTAAGGTGTCTATTAATAAAATATTGTATTTTTTTTTTTATCACGTCTCTGTCTGTGTTTGCGAACCTGTGTATCTGTTTGATCTTTTGGTCAGGTGGTTAATTAGTTCCTAGTGAGAAGACTCCCTAGGTGGCGTAGTCAGCTACTTAATTGTTACCTTGCCCTCCTGCCACACCAGTTTTGCTTTGTGGAGTTGTGCTATTGATATATTTAAAAGGTATGCTGTAAAACAATGTGTAAAAGAGCTGACATCTGAAATGAACTCATGTGACCAAATGGCTCTGGAAAATAAACTAAATCTTCACCTTGGGATTTTGAGAGTTTTATCTATCACTGTTCGAGAAGACTGCAGATCAACAGAGTGCACACAAACATCACCAATTCCACCACAGTGCCAAGTATTCACATCTGTGTTTCACTGATTAAGGGTTTGAGGGACTGCAGTTTTTGCAGAGTATATTCCAGTATATTCTATATGTCTCCCCTCTTTTCCCCTCCATAGGAATCAACTCCTTCAGCATGTTTAGCTAGAGACACATGGAATTGTGGGAAGAAAAGCATCCAGCTCATCAGATGTTTCCATAATCTCATTTTAGTCAAAACAAAGACTAAGCCAAGACTAGAAACCAAGTGAACTGAGATTACAGGAAGCCTCTTTACTTTATTATCCAAGACGGAACTTTCAAGCCAGGAAGAAACTGACTTGTGACATTTGGTTCAGCATATTTTTGAATAATTTTCTTAACCAGATCTGTTTTTGAAACATTATTCTTGAATCTTTCCACCAAGCACAACTCTCTCTTGGACTTCTCAGAAAAAAGAGCAGGCAATAGATTAAGCCTACATTTTAAAGAGTCAACAGTTCCATGCAATAGGGACAATTTCACCCGTTTTTTTCACACCCGTTGCAAGGCAGTTCCACATGTGAAGAAAAAGTCTCCTCACTACAACAATTTATGCCGTTTTAGGTTAATTCACCAGCTTTGTAGTCACTTGGATGGATAAATTGCTCAGTAGGTGGTGAATGAAGGCTCCTTTGCCCACCCCTATAGAATTTAGGTTAAATTACAGAGGAAGCAGGAAGTCTCTTTACAGCATTATCCAAGATGGAACTTTCAAGCCAGGAAAAAATTGACTTGTGACATTTGGTTCAGCATATTTTTGAATAATTTGCTTGCCCAGATCTGTTTTTGAAACATTATTCTTGAATCTTTCCACCAACTACAACTCTCTCTTGGGCTTCTCAGAAAAAAGAGCTGGCTAACCAGGTGTATGTCAATAATGTCAAATGTATTTCACATAATTCCACTGTCAAAGGGAAATTAGGCAACAATTTATGCTGTTAGGTTAATTTACCAGCTTTGTAGTCACTTGGATGGATAAATTGCTCAGAAGGTGGTGAGTGAAGGCTCCCTTTCCCATGGGTGAGAATTTGGGTTAAATTACAGAAAAATTAAATAAAATCTGAGAATGTAGGGGGAGCTCAGTAGTTAAAAAAATCCCTGGCATCCCACAGAAGGTTACTGCACCCCAGCATCAACTGTTTGAAATGGCTGATGAGGGGAATGTGGCTATGATAAACAAAAAGACTTAAGCCTAAAGATAACTGCTTCTTTTGCAGTCTGCCATCTTTTGTCTGTGGGTCTGAAATCTAGTAGCTTACTTAACCAAGCCAGCTGTCTCTGTAGGCGTGTACATGTCAGCTGATAGGTAGAACACATTCTACTCTGCTACATTGGGAACTTATATAGCCACAAGTTTCAGCCTTAGACTTGGTCAACAGTTTTCTGCCAAGGAGTTAGTCAGCGTCATATGCTATGAATATAAAGTACATGATTTCATGGGAGTATATCTTCAGATGATATTGTTAGCAAGCCAATGAAAACATTGTGTCACCACTCCAGTAATTGTTTCTTGATTTGTTTCTCCTAGAAAAAAAAAAAAAAACATACAAAAAAAAACCCAATATGCATCTGTTTTGTCCATGTGGTGCTTGAAGTTTTAATCTACCGTTTTAAATTAACCCAGAGGGTGTCTTTGCATTTTCATTGCCTCTTATGCTTTTATGGTGATGGTGTTATGGGCCTATATTTTTCCAGTTTATCCCACCTGTTTCATTATCACTCATGTGTCTAACAGGCCACATTTGGTGAGAATTGTATGTTTGTGTTGTGCTGAGCACATTTTGTTCATTTTGTGGAGGAATGTTTACAGCTGTGGGTCAAAAAAGCAGTAGTTGAATTTAGACTGTATCATATGTCTAATAATGTCAGTTGCCAGTTCTGATCACAGTGTACTTTAACCATTTAAGCCCGGACACATCAACAAAAAGTTGAATTTAGTGTGTACTACGTTACTTCAGTAGGATAAGTGTTAGTTGGTCAGTGCTTCAAAACAGATAGATAGTCTGTTTGGATATACTGTTGTCTATTTACTTGCTCAATATCCCAACTGCTAATAACATTCTTTCTTTTAGATACAATTTGCATTAAAACATGATCCCATGGACAGACTCGTAGACTAGTAGGCAATATTGTCCTCTACAGGAGACAAAACAAACTGCAGGTTTCCATCACAAGTATTAAGACGTTTACACACCTCCAACCAGTCCTCACAATGCTAAAGAGCCATTATCAGGGGTGTAAACAAGCATGAAATTTGAGATTGGAATATGCATTGTATCGGGCCGAGGTAAATGTTGATTTTACCCATGAAGATTTATGTGTATTGTATTATGAAATCTATTGCGGTGTTCTACTGCAAGATGGGGAAAGAATGGATCTGGTAGGTGATGTTCTTGCTGAACATATTTAATAATTATTGCCCATGTTAGTAGTCTTCATGTATAGTCTGTTGTTTGCTGTCTAGCCAGACTATCTTGGTTTGCTAATATAGGGCCCTATCATGCCGCGCCGCACTGTGCATTCGCGACATGCGCATGGGGCACAGCGCTATGGGATATGAAAGCGTGCACAATGCGCGCACACCCTGCTTCTCTCATCAGCAGGAGCGCGCAGCAGGGTTTATACAAAAGTTTTTCATGTGGAGAAAAAAATGTCCCTGGAAATATGAAATATAAATGTACATCACATATATCACAATATTATTAATTTATAAATGTATTTAAGATTCACATTGCTGTAATCACGGATAAGTAATGGCGGTAAAACTAATTGGTTGTTTAACCAATAGTGGCCGACACATACATACCTGTGAAGATTGGGTGTCAAGAGCAAGATTGGGTGTAAAGAACAGGAAATATCCACAATATCATGTAAGTTCATAATTTGCATTGGCTATATAATTCTATCTTCATTACGCTGTGAAATATAGTTTGAAATGTGAAATATAGCGCTTATATATTGTTAGTTCACAGCCAAATGGAGTATCTAATAGGACAGAGGCTCCATCGACGCCGTGGGGAGAAGGTCCACCGCCCGAGACAGACCTATTTTTCCCTCACTGAGGAACAATGCCACCAGCACCTGCGTCTATCCTGCCAGACTGTGACAGACATCTGTCACCTTTTAGCAGATGAGCTGGAGACACATTCAGCCAGTCCCTATGCCCTCCCTGTCGTTGTGAAGGTAATGCCAGTGGGTCATTTCAGCATCCCCTAGGTTCCATTGGAGGCATATCGCAACCTGCCGTAAGTTCGGCCATACAGTTACATCAGGTCTAGTCCGACATGCTAGGGAATATATCCAGTTTCCCGTGACCCCTGCTGACCAGAAGCGGGTTAAGCAGGTCTTCTGGACCAAGTATGGGTTCCCTGGTGTCCTCGGTGCCATAGATTGCACGCATGTGCAGCTACGTGCCCCATCAGAGAATGCTCTTATTTATGTCAACCGCAAGGGAACCCATTCTATCAATGTCCAGGTAGTCTGCGATGGTCAATGTAAAATTACCCATGTCTTCGCAAACTATCCTGGTTCCAGCCACGACTCTTTCATACTGGCCAATTCGGTTATTCCCGCAGTCTTCGAGGGGGATCCCCCCCTTGATAGGTGGCTGTTGGGGGACAGTGGCTATCCACTAAATGCATGGCTTATGACTCCCTACATCATGCCAACAACAGTGCGTGAATTGTCATTCAATCGAAAACACACAAAAGCACGCACTGTCATAGAGAGAACATTTGGCTTGCTGAAAATGCGCTTCAGATGTTTGGATAAGTCGGGTGGCACATTACAATACAGTCCTCAAAGAGTAGCAGCATTCTTTGTGGCATGTTGTGTGTTGCATAACATTGCTATAAACCGTGGGTGTTGTGATGACATACATGAGGACACATTAGAGGACTTTAGGAGGCGTGATGCTGAACTGCATGTGCCGATGCCATTGAATCCAAATGCACCTGCTGCTGTGCGAGAGAGACGAGCTCAACTGGCAGAAGAGCTGCAACATGTATAGCCTGGTAAGCAAACCCGTGCCATACGCCCCAAACGAGTGCTCACACGCCTCACACCATGCCGGATCCCGGTCAACTCCCGCTCCAGCATGTCGAACCCGGCTTGCTGGAGCTGCAGGAAGGATGATCATCCTGTTGCACGCGGCGGCGTGACCAGGTGCGGGGCTGGGCTGTGGACCCTTGGTTCGCTCCCTCCACTGCTGTACTTTGTGTGCTGGACCCAACGCCAGGATCTTCAGTTGGTGCTGTGTAACAAATAAATAAAAAATAGTTTATTGCATTTTTGTAGACATGACAATATATCTATATAATAAAAAAAACCCACAAAAGTCTACATGGATTATTCTTTGCCTTTGTTATAGTGTTACCTTGTGTACCTTGGAGTTCTACCCCTCTGAATCCCTCTACACTTTCGGTGGAGAGGGTAGATGCAGCAATATCTTCTGCAGGTGTCAGCTCCACGCTGTCTGATGGACCTCCACCTCCCGTTTGTTTTTGATTTTTTCTTTGCGTTGAAAGCTTTTGTTTCCCCCGTCTTCGAACATCATTGTACCGCTTTCGGCACTGTTCGGATGTTGTTTGTCTGCCAAAGGCGGAGGACACAACTGAGGATATTTCCTCCCATACTTCCTTGACCCGTGGAGGTTTGGGGGGATTCTTTCCATCCCCGAAGATAACCTGTTCACCCGCTTTTACCTCACGCACTAGCAGATCAGTCTCCTCCATCGAAAAACGCTCCTGTCTTCCGGGTAAATTCGCCGTCGCAATAGCAACACACCATGGAAAATGCGCGCTAGCTTTTAAAGGGAATGAGAGTATAAATCCTGATTGGTTAATTGTATGTTACGCCCAAAACACACCCATGACTAATGAAGTACTTTAAGACCAACCCTTTTGAACCATGCGCCTGGCGCAATGTTCGCTTTTCCCGCCGTCAAAATACCAAATTGTGTCGGGCACGCCCCCAAAGCAACTTGCACGACAGACTTTAGACAATGCGCATATGATCGTGAAAATAGAGCCCCTAGGTTTCTTGCCACTTTGGTGGGAGAAACAGACAGGGAGTCGATCTTGATACTGATGTCGTGATGTAACATCAAAGAAAATACAGAAATTACCAGATAAAGATCAGAAAAAGTCTTTAACAGTTGTAGAGACAATAAGAACCTTTGTCATGACAAGATCGAGAGTATGATCATGAGAGTGTGTCGGCACCTGAATGTGTTGTGTTAGGTCAAAAGTGTCAGTTAGTGTGAGTAGTGTTTTCTGCATTATCCACATGGAAGCTGAAATCCCCAGATATAGTCATAGTCATAGTAGGTTTATTTGTCAGCCATCACATGCACAAGACACACAAAGAGATCCGAAATTTCTTTCCCCACTCCCCCTCTGGTGGGGAGAGCAAGAGGTCGTTGCATCAGGAGACGCACCACCTGTGTTCCAATTTGGGGGATGAAAGCCACAATACAGCATTACATGAGTAGAGAGAAGGAGAACAAAAAAGGCACCTCCAGACTGCTCCAATGGAAAGCACAATGTAGGGGAGCAAAAAAAAAACAACACCAACACCTCAGCACATATAACATAAGATACATGACTTGCAACAGGGAAGGGAGAAAGGGTGGGGAGTGGAAGTAAAAGTCAGCATGGGCAGGCAGCCATCCGGTCCTGCAGCCAAAGTGGCACTAGTCACAGCGAAGGTGTGGGGTGGTGGTTGAGGGTGGTGATCAGTAGAAGTGTATGTAGAATTCCGTGTGTGTAAGGCCTGAGAGTTGCTTCACCTGGCACCCAATCTATGAGCCTCAGTTCGCAGCGTGACATAGCGATAACACAGCCAGTAGCCATGGAGACAACCTTGATCAGAACCCAAGCAGAGACAACAATCTGTTGGTGTCTTTGGGAGGTGGAGGAGGGGAGGCGTGTGCGTCTCCCCGCCTTGATCTTCGGGGAGTTGTTTCCAGCGACGGCCTTGGCCGAGGCCTGTGCTGATTAGGGAGGCCAAAAGCAGATAGGACTGGGGTTGTTTGGGTTTTAGGGTGAGAAGCTTCCAGTTTTCAAACCTCTCTGTGTCCATACTGGGCTCTGATTTTGGCCAAATCCTTTTATAATACAGTGAGTTTCTCCATGATGGTATCCATCGCCTTGAGCTTCTCCATGATGTAATCCATTTTGCGGTCCGCAGCCACAGTCTGTCTGTGCAGTGCCCACAGTGCACACAGCTCTGCCCACTGCTTCAACCATGACGGGCAGCCGAGTAGGGCTTTTGACAGCTGTTGCCATCTTTTTCATTTCTCGATAAATCAGGTCAATGCATGATCCAATCAGCAAGAGACCTGTAATCATGGTTCCAAATAGGTAGATGTCTTCAGTGTCCTCCACGGAAAGAGCTGCCAGACACACGACCAGTTACCTCTCCCATCTGTCCATCATGTGGCCAGCTGCAAACGTTCCGGCAGGTCAGGTTCCCCTGACCCGGGCCTCTCCTGGAGAAGATGGTGTCAATTGCGTTTAGAGACCAGTTGATCAAATCCATGATTTTCAGTTTGGAGAGCTGGATGGAGAGAGTCTTCCAAGACAGATTTAGCCAAGACGAAAGAAGCAAAGCAGGTAAGATAAGCGTAGGAAAGGGAGACACCAAGAATGCGACCGCCTCCACCGAAAGCCAGACCACAGAATATAATAAAACAGATTTAATAAAACAGATATAATACAACAGACAAACTCCAAATAAATAGTTGTTAACAGGACAACTCTTGAAAAAACTCTTCAGGAAAAACTTTAGCAGAATGTCTTGGAGGTGTGTGAAAAGTCATTAATAAGATACTTGGAGAACCCTTAAGGAGTGCACAGAAGTACTCAAAGGATACAAAGTCACCAAATGATAACTGTTTGCACTGAAAGATACTTTGAATAATTTTTGCAACCCCTCCTCCTCTAGTTGTTCTTGTCACTCTGTGAAATTGAAATTAGGGCAGATGTTTTGATCAGGGTAGTACAACTTTTGCTTGTTCCAGCCAGGTTTCGGTTAGAAGCAAGAAGTCAAGTCTGTGTGTGCAGGTAAGATCATTGATTAAAAATGACTTTTTTGAAAGTGATCTGAAATTAAGAAGAGCTAGCTTACAGGAAGTGTGGGGGTCTTATTCATTGAAGCACTCTGAGATGTTTAGGAACAGCAGGAGATTAGACTGGTGTACCCCCTTGGCTAGATGCACACGGATTCTTCTTTTTCTTGTGAGCACAGAAATAGAGAATGACACGGACATCCTGCTTGTTTACAAAACCATTATCAGCAGAGGAAACCATGGCATATCAAACAATTTAGTCATCAAGAGGTGGTGATGGGATGGTAAAACCAATCAGTGAATCTCTCTGATTCTGTGTGATTGAATATGACGTCCATCTGTTCCTGTTCATTTGATGGTCTGTTGTCAGTCAGAATGGTGGTGCAGATGTCTGCGGTGTTCCATTGTTATGCAGTGCTACATGCTCGTAATCTCCATTTGAGGAATAAAACCTGACGTAGATGGTTGGTCCTGAGTTATTCCAGCAGTTTCCATGTCACCATGACTATGTGATGCAGATGGGTGGTGTTTAGGTACAGAGCGATTGTTGATCATGACGGGATCAGCCTGTGCAGCTTCAAATTGCTTATCAGTTATTGTTGATCACAGCAGGTTCTGTCTGTGCCTTTACAGAGTGTTTATCAGGAAACTGACTCAGAGTTGGCAGAAGGTTGCATTGTGGAGAGGGAGGAAAAACTTTGGTCCCTAGCCAAATGAGTTTTATACTATTTGGTCTGAAGAATCCTCTGTGATTCCAGAAAAGACTGAAATTGTCTGTGAAGTTTCTTCCAAGGAAAAAGATGCCTTTGACAGCCATGTGTTTAGACTGATAGTCGAGAGATGGCAAAACTTCCTGTGCTGAAAGTGGGCCACTGAAGTTTTGTATCGCAAGCAAATTTAGGGCAAAGAAAAGTTTTCTTAAATCACATTGCACATCGAGTTGTTCCATGAAGATGTCATTCGCTCCAACATGCACAATGATTTGTTCGATAGTTCTATGTTCTGTCACTGTCCCTGAAAGCCTCTTTGTTGTTTCAGAGAGAGATACATTTGGAAGACAGAATACAATCATCTCCTTTTAAATTTCCCACAGCAGAGTCGCCAAGAACAAGGGTTATAGGATGAACAGGTGTTGAGTGTTAATATGTATTCACTATAGTGATGAATGAATGAGAAATGTAACAATCTATTAGAACTATTAGACCATTTCAACTTTTCATTTTCATTCTTTGTGTCTCATCTTTAATCTTTTGGCATTTTCATAGTATTTTCTTAGCAGCAAATATGTGTAGGAGAAAAACTTGACTATTAAGTAGGTAAGTTTGAGTATTTAAAAAAAACTAGTTCAGTGCTTGTACAATGCATTGAGACGTGCTCAAAGATGGTGGGCTGACATAGGCTACACATTTTTTTTATATTCTGTGGACCCCCTGGAATAGCCTTGCCCACCTATGTACAAAATGACAGCTCCGCTTGACATCTACCAAATTTGAGGTCACTCAGATGAATGGTTCAAGAGACACACTGACAGACATTCCTTCCATTGACAGATAGATCAATGGGTAGATGCACATTTGATCATTTCACAGAGTAATCAAAGATTACGCCATGTTTAAAACAGTGGCTGACAATATACTTACATTGTCTTCTTTTCTCCTTTCCATTTTGCAGATCATGAGGTGGAGTATTTGGCAATCTGGAGGAAATGTAGCTTTGAAAGTGGCTTTTCTTCTATTTATGTTTTTACAAATGTGTAAAGGTGGGAATATTTTAGTCTTCCCTCTGGATGGCAGTCACTGGGTCAACATTAAAATTCTGATCGAGGAGCTGCATGCAAGGGGTCACACCATGACCCTCATCCGTCCCTCTTCAAGCTGGTACATTGAGGAGGAGTCTCCCCTCTACACCACGATCACCGTCCAAGACGAGATCCACCCTGATGAATTTTTCGACAACTACTTAAAGAAGCAAGTAAAAATTCTGAAGGGCAAGGAGTCCATTCTGAAATTCTTCACCATTCAGTGGGATCTCTTTACTATGCTGTCCAATGCTCACTGGCTCATCAGCGACATGTTGATGCAAATGTTCAGTGACAAGGAGCTTATTCAACAACTGCGAGATGAAAAATTTGACCTTGTCCTCACCGATCCAGCCATGTCTGGCGGAGTCATGTTAGCACACTTCCTCAAGCTTCCTCTTGTACTAAACGTTCGCTGGATTTCTAGCGGTGAAGGTCATTTTGCCATTGCCCCGTCACCCTTATCTTACATCCCTGCTCCAGGATCTGGCTTCTCTGATAAAATGACTTTCTGTCAAAGGCTGAAGAATGTCCTCTTTTACGGCCTAATCCTCTTTCAGAACATGTTTGTAGTGGGGCCCCATTATAAACACTTATGTAGAAAGCATTTTGATGAAGACTGTGATGTTCTCACCTACACTCAGGGGGCCGACATTTGGCTGATGAGGCTGGACTTTGTCTTTGACTTTCCCCGACCCACCATGCCTAACGTGGTCTACATAGGTGGGTTCCAATGCAAGCCATCCAAAGCCCTCCCTGATGACCTGGAGGCCTTCATCCAGAGTGCAGGTGAACATGGGTTTGTTATTATGTCACTGGGAACTTTGGTCAAAGGGCTTCCCATTGACATGTCTGAAGAGATAGCCACTGCGTTTGCTAGACTGCCGCAGAAGGTCATCTGGAGACATCTTGGCAATCGGCCATCGACCCTGGGTAACAACACCATGCTTGTTCAGTGGATTCCCCAAAATGACCTCTTGGGTCACCCACAGATAAAGGCCTTTGTCTCTCATGGGGGAACAAATGGAGTTCAGGAGGCAATCTACCATGGCGTGCCGGTCCTCGGCATCCCACTGTTTTTCGATCAGTTTGACAACCTGCTGCGCCTGAGGGAGCGAGGCGGTGGACTGATCCTGGACCTGTCTGAAGTGAACCAACACACTTTTCACTCGAGCCTGCAGGTCATCATTGAAAACCCTAGCTACAAGGAGAACATGGAGAGACTGTCCGGGCTCCACAGGGACCAACCCATGAGCCCACTGGACCGTGCCATGTTTTGGATCGAGTATGTCATGAGGCACAGAGGTGCCGCTCATCTACGCACTGACTCCTACAAGATGCCCTGGTATTCATACCACTCAGTAGATGTCATTCTGACATTGCTATCTTTGGTTGGATTCCTTTCGTTGACCACTATAGCAGTTCTGAGATATATGTGTTGCAGACTGTGTTATAGAAGGAAAATGAAGGATGAATGACCTGACTGAAATGCAGTTCAATATTTTCCACAGCCTTTTTAGCAGGTTAGGGAACACTATAGAAAATGAATGAATGTCATATGACTGAAACAAGGGCAGCCCATTCTTTAGGTGATAACAAGAAACATACTGTGAAATGGAGAAATTATTGCATTCCTATTAAATGTTGGGAGATAGATATGCAGTGTGCCCAGGATGTTTTATTTTAAGCTTGGAAGATGTGCTGCAGATTGGTACTGTTTAGTCTACCCTAGACTTTGCACTTGCATTGTGATGAGGGAAGAGCATGTTTCAAAGCTTTACATACAGTGAAGAGGACCTGTGGTATGGTTGACATCTGGAAACCTTATGCAAGAGTGCATAGCCAATCTCAACCTCTCTTTCTTTTACCTCTTTCTGACTGTGTAAACATTATTAATTATTATTAATTGTTTATTATGATTTATTATTATTTATTACATTTTAAAACACTATAAAAACCTCTCTCTTTCTACTGTCTAAACATTAAATAATTCATTAAGTTTAAAAGCACTATTATTTATTAAAGCAAGGCACACACTTGACTGTTTCCAGTTCTCTTTTGTTTATAATCCTATAATCAGTCACAGCACACACAAGTGTCAGCAAGTGGCTCCGACTCTTCCATGAGCAAACTGTCAAACATTCACCACTGAATTGAAATTAATAACCAAACCAATATGGAAATCAGGACCAATATTTGCTTAATCTAACTGCTATTGTCAGGCACAGACTAAACACAACCTAATTTTCAAATCAACAGGGGTTTAATTACAATTCCAAGAAAAGGGTTACAAAGAAAGTCAACGTCAGTTACTTATAACTGAGGACGGAGTACAGAAACGCACAGAAGATACTGGAAGTAACTAACACACAAATGATATAATGAAATGAACAAAGGCATAAACTAGGGTAAACGAAGTAACAAGGGCATAAATGATACCAATGAGAATCCAGATACGTGGGGAATAAGGTAAAGACTTCGCCGGAGACGGAGACCAGTATGACCGACACGGAACAATTACAAGGGAGGATTGACGAGGCCAGACATCAGGGCGAGACACTTAAGTAACGTGGAGACCAGGTGAAATCAATCAATACACAGGTGAAGGTGAGCGTGCACCAGGAAGTGGCTGGGAACAGGGAAACGAGCTGTGAGTTTGTGAGGCAGAGTGAGGGGGCGTGGTTGTGGCCAGATCTGATGCAGACCTGACAGCTATTAATGTTGGATATTTGTTATGTTTAATATTACACAGAAACTACTGAAAAACATGGCAACACTGGTCACTATAGTGACCAACGTGATGACCTCTAGGTGTACTGGCTTTTGATGGAAAATCAAACCAAAACTTAAGAAACACTAAACCCACAGGCTTATATTTTTGTCCTATTTTTTTCTCTCAATTTGAGTTGGTGTGATCTGTAAATTCCTCTCCATGTGCTTTCTCCACTCCACCAGTTAGAACTTTATTGGACTGTTGTTACTTCTCTGAGAGAAGTGGCGAATATAAAGAAAAGCCACCCATTACAATCAATGACTAAGCTGGAGAAAAATAATCTTTTTGGGAGTAAGGGGCTGTGTTTTATTAGGTTTGTGCCTCTACTGCAGAAAAAGGTATGCCTATAAAGAACACTGGGAGCGAGACACCCGCCCTGGGTCTCAGCACCACCATCTCATATATATATATTTTATGATTTGTTTTACGTGGCATTGCAACCAAACTACTCTAATAATACATTCTAATGTCAGTCGCATAAGTGTTCCAAATGGTCGTGACTGACTGGATATACTTGAAGCATCATTTTCATCCAGCAGTGTTTGGTGATCCAACTAAGAGTTTTACACAAGCTATGGAGGCAAACAATAACTTTGCTCCTCAATATAATCATCCAAGAGTTCTCATACTTAACACATAGCTTCCTGCCTTTCTTTGCCAGTGGTAGAGACTTTGGAGCTTTCATGCCAGTGTAGCAGGCTGCGTTGCTGCCTTGCCACAGGCTGTGGGCGATTAGCCTAATTCAGCCACGGTGGGTGGGTGGATCCAACTGGCATGCAGGTGGCCTTTGATGGTGGTTGTTTGCTGTGGGAATTTGGTCTATGAGTTTACTCATCAGTTTGGCTCGAGTGTTATCTTTCTGGAAAGCTGGTGTTATACAGAGCCTCGTATTCGATTTGGTGAGTGTTTGTTATAGTTGTTTTCGTGCCTCGTTGCCAGTAATGGTTCGCGGCTTAATGTATTATTCTTGTGCTCTAGTCTGTTGGCCTCGTGGTTGCGGTGGCGTGGCTGTATTTCTGTTCCTCCTGCTTACGATTCTTGGGCAAGCGTTGTACAGAGCAGGTGTGTATATTTGCATGGAATTTCATTTTTATTTATTTTACTTGTCCTTTGGAGTTAATCGCAACTATTGTGTATCGGTAGATGTTCAGCTAGTGGAGTGGTCGACGAGAGGTGTAGAGCACCCATGCCTGAGTCCCGCTGCTGTTTTGCCTACACGTTTTCTTTTTGACAAGTTTCGGAATTCTTCATTGAATTGTTCCGGTTTGCCCTGGGTCGTGCCCCTCTGATTGTTATAGCAGCGGCGCGAGTATTATATCATTCTGTGTGTACTGCAGTGTCATTGTTTAATTTGTTTGTTTTGTGTGAATCATTTGTTTATTTTTTTTGTTTAGTACGTCGTTCGTTTGTCAAACCGACTTTACTGCCCACGTTATTCACGTTTGTTGTGCATTTGCAGGGCTTTGTGTGTTTGCAGTGTCTGTGTAGTGTTTCATTGGTGTTTTGGGTGTTAATGTGGGCCTGTGATTTGTCTGTCCTGGGAGTTCCAGTCGGTGTGGGTGTGCGTGTGTGTGCGTGTCCGTGTTTTGTGTCCTTCTTCTCAGCTCTGGTGGAACTCCGTGGCCTAGTGGCTCCTGCGTGTCTACCACTACTGCTGTGCATAGGCCAACAAAGTTAAGTAACTCTAGCCTAACTTACCAGTAGAAGTCAGTTATTGCTAGTGTGCAAGCAGCATATTGGTGATTAATCCTTTCTCTTTTTCTGTGTTGGACAGGAGCAGTTGGGCCTCCACGGGTGTGCAATCCATGGTGGGGGGGAACCCCTTGTTTCTGACTTTTCTATTATAGTTGCACTGGGTGTTTAATTCTTGCTGTGCCTGTGTGTGTGCTCTGCGTGTGTACCTTGGACTTTCCCTTCTCCATTGTCCTCTCATCTGTGGTAAGCCCCTTTGACCTGTCTCTTATTTAAGGTGTCTATTAATAAAATATTGTATTTTTTTTTAATCACGTCTCTGTCTGTGTTTGCGAACCTGTGTATCTGTTTGATCTTTTGGTCAGGTGGTTAATTAGTTCCTAGTGAGAAGACTCCCTAGGTGGCGTAGTCAGCTACTTAATTGTTACCTTGCCCTCCTGCCACACCAGTTTTGCTTTGTGGGAGTTGTGCTATTGATATATTTAAAAGGTATGCTGTAAAACAATGTGTAAAAGAGCTGACATCTGAAATGAACTCATGTGACCAAATGGCTCTGGAAAATAAACTAAATCTTCACCTTGGGATTTTGAGAGTTTTATCTATCACTGTTTTTCGAGAAGACTGCAGATCAACAGAGTGCACACAAACATCACCAATTCCACCACAGTGCCAAGTATTCACATCTGTGTTTCACTGATTAAGGGTTTGAGGGACTGCAGTTTTTGCAGAGTATATTCCAGTATATTCTATATGTCTCCCCTCTTTTCCCCTCCATAGGAATCATCAACTCCTTCAGCATGTTTAGCTAGAGACACATGGAATTGTGGGAAGAAAAGCATCCAGCTCATCAGATGTTTCCATAATCTCATTTTAGTCAAAACAAAGACTAAGCCAAGACTAGAAACCAAGTGAACTGAGATTACAGGAAGCCTCTTTACTTTATTATCCAAGACGGAACTTTCAAGCCAGGAAGAAACTGACTTGTGACATTTGGTTCAGCATATTTTTGAATAATTTTCTTAACCAGATCTGTTTTTGAAACATTATTCTTGAATCTTTCCACCAAGCACAACTCTCTCTTGGACTTCTCAGAAAAAAGAGCAGGCAATAGATTAAGCCTACATTTTAAAGAGTCAACAGTTCCATGCAATAGGGACAATTTCACCCGTTTTTTTTACACCCGTTGCAAGGCAGTTCCACATGTGAAGAAAAAGTCTCCTCACTACAACAATTTATGCCGTTTTAGGTTAATTCACCAGCGTTGTAGTCACTTGGATGGATAAATTGCTCAGTATGTGGTGAATGAAGGCTCCTTTGCCCACCCCCTATAGAATTTAGGTTAAATTACAGAGGAAGCAGGAAGTCTCTTTACAGCATTATCCAAGATGGAACTTTCAAGCCAGGAAAAAATTGACTTGTGACATTTGGTTCAGCATATTTTTGAATAATTTGCTTGCCCAGATCTGTTTTTGAAACATTATTCTTGAATCTTTCCACCAACTACAACTCTCTCTTGGGCTTCTCAGAAAAAAGAGCTGGCTAACCAGGTGTATGTCAATAATGTCAAATGTATTTCACATAATTCCACTGTCAAAGGGAAATTAGGCAACAATTTATGCTGTTAGGTTAATTTACCAGCTTTGTAGTCACTTGGATGGATAAATTGCTCAGAAGGTGGTGAGTGAAGGCTCCCTTTCCCATGGGTGAGAATTTGGGTTAAATTACAGAAAAATTAAATAAAATCTGAGAATGTAGGGGGAGCTCAGTAGTTAAAAAAATCCCTGGCATCCCACAGAAGGTTACTGCACCCCAGCATCAACTGTTTGAAATGGCTGATGAGGGGAATGTGGCTATGATAAACAAAAAGACTTAAGCCTAAAGATAACTGCTTCTTTTGCAGTCTGCCATCTTTTGTCTGTGGGTCTGAAATCTAGTAGCTTACTTAACCAAGCCAGCTGTCTCTGTAGGCGTGTACATGTCAGCTGATAGGTAGAACACATTCTACTCTGCTACATTGGGAACTTATATAGCCACAAGTTTCAGCCTTAGACTTGGTCAACAGTTTTCTGCCAAGGAGTTAGTCAGCGTCATATGCTATGAATATAAAGTACATGATTTCATGGGAGTATATCTTCAGATGATATTGTTAGCAAGCCAATGAAAACATTGTGTCACCACTCCAGTAATTGTTTCTTGATTTGTTTCTCCTAGAAAAAAAAAAAAAAAACATACAAAAAAAACCCCAATATGCATCTGTTTTGTCCATGTGGTGCTTGAAGTTTTAATCTACCGTTTTAAATTAACCCAGAGGGTGTCTTTGCATTTTCATTGCCTCTTATGCTTTTATGGTGATGGTGTTATGGGCCTATATTTTTCCAGTTTATCCCACCTGTTTCATTATCACTCATGTGTCTAACAGGCCACATTTGGTGAGAATTGTATGTTTGTGTTGTGCTGAGCACATTTTGTTCATTTTGTGGAGGAATGTTTACAGCTGTGGGTCAAAAAAGCAGTAGTTGAATTTAGACTGTATCATATGTCTAATAATGTCAGTTGCCAGTTCTGATCACAGTGTACTTTAACCATTTAAGCCCGGACACATCAACAAAAAGTTGAATTTAGTGTGTACTACGTTACTTCAGTAGGATAAGTGTTAGTTGGTCAGTGCTTCAAAACAGATAGATAGTCTGTTTGGATATACTGTTGTCTATTTACTTGCTCAATATCCCAACTGCTAATAACATTCTTTCTTTTAGATACAATTTGCATTAAAACATGATCCCATGGACAGACTCGTAGACTAGTAGGCAATATTGTCCTCTACAGGAGACAAAACAAACTGCAGGTTTCCATCACAAGTATTAAGACGTTTACACACCTCCAACCAGTCCTCACAATGCTAAAGAGCCATTATCAGGGGTGTAAACAAGCATGAAATTTGAGATTGGAATATGCATTGTATCGGGCCGAGGTAAATGTTGATTTTACCCATGAAGATTTATGTGTATTGTATTATGAAATCTATTGCGGTGTTCTACTGCAAGATGGGGAAAGAATGGATCTGGTAGGTGATGTTCTTGCTGAACATATTTAATAATTATTGCCCATGTTAGTAGTCTTCATGTATAGTCTGTTGTTTGCTGTCTAGCCAGACTATCTTGGTTTGCTAATATAGGGCCCTATCATGCCGCGCCGCACTGTGCATTCGCGACATGCGCATGGGGCACAGCGCTATGGGATATGAAAGCGTGCACAATGCGCGCACACCCTGCTTCTCTCATCAGCAGGAGCGCGCAGCAGGGTTTATACAAAAGACATACAGTTACATCAGGTCTAGTCCGACATGCTAGGGAATATATCCAGTTTCCCGTGACCCCTGCTGACCAGAAGCGGGTTAAGCAGGTCTTCTGGACCAAGTATGGGTTCCCTGGTGTCCTCGGTGCCATAGATTGCACGCATGTGCAGCTACGTGCCCCATCAGAGAATGCTCTTATTTATGTCAACCGCAAGGGAACCCATTCTATCAATGTCCAGGTAGTCTGCGATGGTCAATGTAAAATTACCCATGTCTTCGCAAACTATCCTGGTTCCAGCCACGACTCTTTCATACTGGCCAATTCGGTCATTCCCGCAGTCTTCGAGGGGGATCCCCCCCTTGATAGGTGGCTGTTGGGGGACAGTGGCTATCCACTAAATGCATGGCTTATGACTCCCTACATCATGCCAACAACAGTGCGTGAATTGTCATTCAATCGAAAACACACAAAAGCACGCACTGTCATAGAGAGAACATTTGGCTTGCTGAAAATGCGCTTCAGATGTTTGGATAAGTCGGGTGGCACATTACAATACAGTCCTCAAAGAGTAGCAGCATTCTTTGTGGCATGTTGTGTGTTGCATAACATTGCTATAAACCGTGGGTGTTGTGATGACATACATGAGGACACATTAGAGGACTTTAGGAGGCGTGATGCTGAACTGCATGTGCCGATGCCATTGAATCCAAATGCACCTGCTGCTGTGCGAGAGAGACGAGCTCAACTGGCAGAAGAGCTGCAACATGTATAGCCTGGTAAGCAAACCCGTGCCATACGCCCCAAACGAGTGCTCACACGCCTCACACCATGCCGGATCCCGGTCAACTCCCGCTCCAGCATGTCGAACCCGGCTTGCTGGAGCTGCAGGAAGGGATGATCATCCTGTTGCACGCGGCGGCGTGACCAGGTGCGGGGCTGGGCTGTGGACCCTTGGTTCGCTCCCTCCACTGCTGTACTTTGTGTGCTGGACCCAACGCCAGGATCTTCAGTTGGTGCTGTGTAACAAATAAATAAAAAATAGTTTATTGCATTTTTGTAGACATGACAATATATCTATATAATAAAAAAACCCCACAAAAGTCTACATGGATTATTCTTTGCCTTTGTTATAGTGTTACCTTGTGTACCTTGGAGTTCTACCCCTCTGAATCCCTCTACACTTTCGGTGGAGAGGGTAGATGCAGCAATATCTTCTGCAGGTGTCAGCTCCACGCTGTCTGATGGACCTCCACCTCCCGTTTGTTTTTGATTTTTTCTTTGCGTTGAAAGCTTTTGTTTCCCCCGTCTTCGAACATCATTGTACCGCTTTCGGCACTGTTCGGATGTTGTTTGTCTGCCAAAGGCGGAGGACACAACTGAGGATATTTCCTCCCATACTTCCTTGACCCGTGGAGGTTTGGGGGGATTCTTTCCATCCCCGAAGATAACCTGTTCACCCGCTTTTACCTCACGCACTAGCAGATCAGTCTCCTCCATCGAAAAACGCTCCTGTCTTCCGGGTAAATTCGCCGTCGCAATAGCAACACACCATGGAAAATGCGCGCTAGCTTTTAAAGGGAATGAGAGTATAAATCCTGATTGGTTAATTGTATGTTACGCCCAAAACACACCCATGACTAATGAAGTACTTTAAGACCAACCCTTTTGAACCATGCGCCTGGCGCAATGTTCGCTTTTCCCGCCGTCAAAATACCAAATTGTGTCGGGCACGCCCCCAAAGCAACTTGCACGACAGACTTTAGACAATGCGCATATGATCGTGAAAATAGAGCCCCTAGGTTTCTTGCCACTTTGGTGGGAGAAACAGACAGGGAGTCGATCTTGATACTGATGTCGTGATGTAACATCAAAGAAAATACAGAAATTACCAGATAAAGATCAGAAAAAGTCTTTAACAGTTGTAGAGACAATAAGAACCTTTGTCATGACAAGATCGAGAGTATGATCATGAGAGTGTGTCGGCACCTGAATGTGTTGTGTTAGGTCAAAAGTGTCAGTTAGTGTGAGTAGTGTTTTCTGCATTATCCACATGGAAGCTGAAATCCCCAGATATAGTCATAGTCATAGTAGGTTTATTTGTCAGCCATCACATGCACAAGACACACAAAGAGATCCGAAATTTCTTTCCCCACTCCCCCTCTGGTGGGGAGAGCAAGAGGTCGTTGCATCAGGAGACGCACCACCTGTGTTCCAATTTGGGGGATGAAAGCCACAATACAGCATTACATGAGTAGAGAGAAGGAGAACAAAAAAGGCACCTCCAGACTGCTCCAATGGAAAGCACAATGTAGGGGAGCAAAAAAAAAAACAACACCAACACCTCAGCACATATAACATAAGATACATGACTTGCAACAGGGAAGGGAGAAAGGGTGGGGAGTGGAAGTAAAAGTCAGCATGGGCAGGCAGCCATCCGGTCCTGCAGCCAAAGTGGCACTAGTCACAGCGAAGGTGTGGGGTGGTGGTTGAGGGTGGTGATCAGTAGAAGTGTATGTAGAATTCCGTGTGTGTAAGGCCTGAGAGTTGCTTCACCTGGCACCCAATCTATGAGCCTCAGTTCGCAGCGTGACATAGCGATAACACAGCCAGTAGCCATGGAGACAACCTTGATCAGAACCCAAGCAGAGACAACAATCTGTTGGTGTCTTTGGGAGGTGGAGGAGGGGAGGCGTGTGCGTCTCCCCGCCTTGATCTTCGGGGGAGTTGTTTTCCAGCGACGGCCTTGGCCGAGGCCTGTGCTGATTAGGGAGGCCAAAAGCAGATAGGACTGGGGTTGTTTGGGTTTTAGGGTGAGAAGCTTCCAGTTTTCAAACCTCTCTGTGTCCATACTGGGCTCTGATTTTGGCCAAATCCTTTTATAATACAGTGAGTTTCTCCATGATGGTATCCATCGCCTTGAGCTTCTCCATGATGTAATCCATTTTGCGGTCCGCAGCCACAGTCTGTCTGTGCAGTGCCCACAGTGCACACAGCTCTGCCCACTGCTTCAACCATGACGGGCAGCCGAGTAGGGCTTTTGACAGCTGTTGCCATCTTTTTCATTTCTCGATAAATCAGGTCAATGCATGATCCAATCAGCAAGAGACCTGTAATCATGGTTCCAAATAGGTAGATGTCTTCAGTGTCCTCCACGGAAAGAGCTGCCAGACACACAACCAGTTACCTCTCCCATCTGTCCATCATGTGGCCAGCTGCAAACGTTCCGGCAGGTCAGGTTCCCCTGAACCCGGGCCTCTCCTGGAGAAGATGGTGTCAATTGCGTTTAGAGACCAGTTGATCAAATCCATGATTTTCAGTTTGGAGAGCTGGATGGAGAGAGTCTTCCAAGACAGATTTAGCCAAGACGAAAGAAGCAAAGCAGGTAAGATAAGCGTAGGAAAGGGAGACACCAAGAATGCGACCGCCTCCACCGAAAGCCAGACCACAGAATATAATAAAACAGATTTAATAAAAACAGATATAATACAACAGACAAACTCCAAATAAATAGTTGTTAACAGGACAACTCTTGAAAAAACTCTTCAGGAAAAACTTTAGCAGAATGTCTTGGAGGTGTGTGAAAAGTCATTAATAAGATACTTGGAGAACCCTTAAGGAGTGCACAGAAGTACTCAAAGGATACAAAGTCACCAAATGATAACTGTTTGCACTGAAAGATACTTTGAATAATTTTTGCAACCCCTCCTCCTCTAGTTGTTCTTGTCACTCTTGTGAAATTGAAATTTAGGGCAGATGTTTTGATCAGGGTAGTACAACTTTTGCTTGTTCCAGCCAGGTTTCGGTTAGAAGCAAGAAGTCAAGTCTGTGTGTGCAGGTAAGATCATTGATTAAAAATGACTTTTTTGAAAGTGATCTGAAATTAAGAAGAGCTAGCTTTACAGGAAGTGTGGGGGTCTTATTCATTGAAGCACTCTGAGATTGTTTAGGAACAGGCAGGAGATTAGACTGGTGTACCCCCTTGGCTAGATGCACACGGATTCTTCTTTTTCTTGTGAGCACAGAAATAGAGAATGACACGGACATCCTGCTTGTTTACAAAACCATTATCAGCAGAGGAAACCATGGCATATCAAACAATTTAGTCATCAAGAGGTGGTGATGGGGATGGTAAAACCAAATCAGTGAATCTCTCTGATTCTGTGTGATTGAATATGACGTCCATCTGTTCCTGTTCATTTGATGGTCTGTTGTCAGTCAGAATGGTGGTGCAGATGTCTGCGGTGTTCCATTGTTATGCAGTGCTACATGCTCATAATCTCCATTTGAGGAATAAAACCTGACGTAGATGGTTGGTCCTGAGTTATTCCAGCAGTTTCCATGTCACCATGACTATGTGATGCAGATGGGTGGTGTTTAGGTACAGAGCGATTGTTGATCATGACGGGATCAGCCTGTGCAGCTTCAAATTGCTTATCAGTTATTGTTGATCACAGCAGGTTCTGTCTGTGCCTTTACAGAGTGTTTATCAGGAAACTGACTCAGAGTTGGCAGAAGGTTGCATTGTGGAGAGGGAGGAAAAACTTTGGTCCCTAGCCAAATGAGTTTTATACTATTTGGTCTGAAGAATCCTCTGTGATTCCAGAAAAGACTAAAATTGTCTGTGAAGTTTCTTCCAAGGGAAAAAGATGCCTTTGACAGCCATGTGTTTAGACTGAATAGTCGAGAGATGGCAAAACTTCCCTGTGCTGAAAGTGGGCCACTGAAGTTTTGTATCGCAAGCAAATTTAGGGCAAAGAAAAGTTTTCTTAAATCACATTGCACATCGAGTTGTTCCATGAAGATGTCATTCGCTCCAACATGCACAATGATTTGTTCGATAGTTCTATGTTCTGTCACTGTCCCTGAAAGCCTCTTTGTTGTTTCAGAGAGAGATACATTTGGAAGACAGAATACAATCATCTCCTTTTAAATTTCCCACAGCAGAGTCGCCAAGAACAAGGGTTATAGGATGAACAGGTGTTGAGTGTTAATATGTATTCACTATAGTGATGAATGAATGAGAAATGTAACAATCTATTAGAACTATTAGACCATTTCAACTATTAGTTTTTTTCATTCTTTGTGTCTCATCTTTAATCTTTTGGCATTTCATAGTATTTCTTAGCAGCAAATATGTGTAGGAGAAAAACTTGACTATTAAGTAGGTAAGTTTGAGTATTTAAAAAAAACTAGTTCAGTGCTTGTACAATGCATTGAGACGTGCTCAAAGATGGTGGGCTGACATAGGCTACACATTTTTTTATATTCTGTGGACCCCCTGGAATAGCCTTGCCCACCTATGTACAAAATGACAGCTCCGCTTGACATCTACCAAATTTGAGGTCACTCAGATGAATGGTTCAAGAGACACACTGACAGACATTCCTTCCATTGACAGATAGATCAATGGTAGATGCACATTTGATCATTTCACAGAGTAATCAAAGATTACGCCATGTTTAAAACAGTGGCTGACAATATACTTACATTGTCTTCTTTTCTCCTTTCCATTTTGCAGATCATGAGGTGGAGTATTTGGCAATCTGGAGGAAATGTAGCTTTGAAAGTGGCTTTTCTTCTATTTATGTTTTTACAAATGTGTAAAGGTGGGAATATTTTAGTCTTCCCTCTGGATGGCAGTCACTGGGTCAACATTAAAATTCTGATCGAGGAGCTGCATGCAAGGGGTCACACCATGACCCTCATCCGTCCTCTTCAAGCTGGTACATTGAGGAGGAGTCTCCCCTCTACACCACGATCACCGTCCAAGACGAGATCCACCCTGATGAATTTTTCGACAACTACTTAAAGAAGCAAGTAAAAATTCTGAAGGGCAAGGAGTCCATTCTGAAATTCTTCACCATTCAGTGGGATCTCTTCACTATGCTGTCCAATGCTCACTGGCTCATCAGCGAATGTTGATGCAAATGTTCAGTGACAAGGAGCTTATTCAACAACTGCGAGATGAAAAATTTGACCTTGTCCTCACCGATCCAGCCTGTCTGGCGGAGTCATGTTAGCACACTTCCTCAAGCTTCCTCTTGTACTAAACGTTCGCTGGATTTCTAGCGGTGAAGGTCATTTTCCATTGCCCCGTCACCCTTATCTTACATCCCTGCTCCAGGATCTGGCTTCTCTGATAAAATGACTTTCTGTCAAAGGTGAAAATGTCCTCTTTTACGGCTAATCCTCTTTCAGAACATGTTTGTAGTGGGGCCCCATTATAAACACTTATGTAGAAAGCATTTTGATGAAGACTGTGATTTCTCACCTACACTCAGGGGCCGACATTTGGCTGATGAGGCTGGACTTTGTCTTTGACTTTCCCCGACCCACCATGCCTAACGTGGTCTACATAGGTGGGTTCCAATGCAAGCCATCCAAAGCCCTCCCTGATGACCTGGAGGCCTTCATCCAGAGTGCAGGTGAACATGGGTTTGTTATTATGTCACTGGGAACTTTGGTCAAAGGGCTTCCCATTGACATGTCTGAAGAGATAGCCACTGCGTTTGCTAGACTGCCGCAGAAGGTCATCTGGAGACATCTTGGCAATCGGCCATCGACCCTGGGCAACAACACCATGCTTGTTCAGTGGATTCCCCAAAATGACCTCTGGGTCACCCCAGATAAAGGCCTTTGTCTCTCATGGGGGAACAAATGGAGTTCAGGAGGCAATCTACCACGGCGTGCCGGTCCTCGGCATCCCACTGTTTTTTGATCAGTTTGACAACCTGCTGCGCCTGAGGGAGCGAGGCGGTGGACTGATCCTGGACCTGTCTGAAGTGAACCAACACACTTTTCACTCGAACCTGCAGGAGGTGATTGAAAACCCTAGCTACAAGGAGAACATGGAGAGACTGTCCGGGCTCCACAGGGACCAACCCATGAGCCCACTGGACCGTGCCATGTTTTGGATCGAGTATGTCATGAGGCACAGAGGTGCCACTCATCTACGCACTGACTCCTACAAGATGCCCTGGTATTCATACCACTCAGTAGATGTCATTCTGACATTGCTATCTTTGGTTGGATTCCTTTCGTTGACCACTATAGCAGTTCTGAGATATATGTGTTGCAGACTGTGTTATAGAAGGAAAATAAAGGATGAATGACCTGACTGAAATGCAGTTCAATATTTTCCACAGCCTTTTTAGCAGGTTAGGGAACACTATAGAAAATGAATTAATGTCATATGACTGAAACAAGGGCAGCCCATTCTTTAGGTGATAACAAAAAAACATACTGTGAAATGGAGAAATTATTGCATTCCTATTAAATGTTGGGAGATAGATATGCAGTGTGCCCAGGATGTTTTATTTCAAGCTTGGAAGATGTGCTGCAGATTGGTACTGTTTAGTCTACCCTAGACTTTGCACTTGCATGGTGATGAGGGAAGAGCACGTTTCAAAGCTTTACATACAGTGAAGAGGACCTGTGGTATGGTTGACATCTGGAAACCTTATGCAAGAGTGCATAGCCAATCTCAACCTCTCTCTCTTTCTATTGTTTCTTTCTCACTGTGTAAACATGACTAATTATTATTATTAATTGTTTATTATGATTTAATATTATTAATTATTTATTAAATTTAAAAACAGCATAAAAACCTCTCTCTTTCTTTTGTCTCTTTCTCACTGTCTAAACATGAAATAATTTATTAAGTTTAAAAGCACTATTATTTATTAAAGCAAGGCACACACTTGACTGTTTCCAGTTCTCTTTTGTTTATAATCCTATAACTAATCCAAACTATGTCAAACTGAATTAAGATTAATAACCAAACCAATATGGAAATCAAGACCAATATTTGCTTGATCCAACCACTATTAATGTTGGATATTTATTATGTTTCATATTACACAGAAACTACTGAAAACCATGGCAACACTGGTCACTATAGTTACCGAAGTGATGACCTCTAGGTGTACTGGCTTTTGATGGAAAATCAAACCAAAACTTAAGAAACACTAAACCCACAGGCTTATATTTTTGTCCTATTTTTTTCTCTCTCAATTCGAGTTGGTGTGATCTGTAAATTCCTCTCCATGTGCTTTCTCCACTCCACCAGTTAGAACTTTATTGGACTGTTGTTACTTCTCTGAGAGAAGTGGCGAAAGTAAAGAAAACCCACCCATTGCAATCAATGACTAACCTGGAGAAAAAGAATCTTTTTGGGAGTAAGGGGCTGTGTTTTATTAGGTTTGTGCCTCTACTGCAGAAAAAGGTATGCCTATAAAGAACACTGGGAACGAGACACCCGCCCTGGGTCTCAGCACCACCATCTTTCCCAGAGTCAAACAATGGACTGAGGTGATGCAAGTGGTCACATGGGGCATCTTGCTGAGGAAAGGTAGAGTCCAGTTCACGGCTGGAAAATAGTAATTTTAAGTCAGCTGAGTCACTGACTATGAATATTTAAATATATGACTATGAATATATTTCATGACACTTTTATGTTACGTGGAGTTGTAACAAAACTACATTCTAATGTCAGTCTCATAAGTGTTTCAAATGGTCATGAGTGACTGGATATACTTGTAGCATCAATTTCATCCAGCAGTGTTTAGTGATCCAACTAAGAGTTTAACACAAGCTTTGGAGGCAAACAATAAATTTGCTACTCAATATAATCATCCAAGAGTGTGTCCTGGGAGTTCTCATATTTAACACACAGCTTTCTGCCTTCTTTGCCAATGGTAGAGACTCTGTAGCTTTCATACCAGTTTTGCTTTGTGGGAGTTGTGCTATTGGTGTATTTTAAAGGTATGCTGTAAAACAATGTGTAAAAGAGATTTTGAGGTAGTGATATCAATGAAGTCATCAACTTCTTCAGCATGTTTAGCTAGAGACACATAGAATTGTGGGAACAACAGCATCCAGCTCATCAGATGTTTCCATGAGCTCATTATCGTCAAAACTACACCATAGTCACCACACAGTAAATATCCACTGACCTTCCAGATCCATGACCTTCAGGTGTGCACTCATACAACCAAACTCAAATGACACTGTGACACTGTGAGGCTCCCTAACATGCAGTCTCGTGACAACAGCCATGTCTAATGAGTATTTCCCTGATTCTTTGAACACTGGTGATGATGCAAGACATCTTGGACCTATGAGGAGAGCGACATCCCCGGAAAAGACACATGGCCGGCCTTAGTTTCCAACATGGCAACTACACAAAGTGCCAGAGACAGTATTCATTCCTGTTTTGAACATTAAGCTGTTGAGTGTCACGCTGATGGTTATCTTTAAGCTGTTAGGCCGGCAGCAGCTCTCTCTCTGTCATCAGGAAGCCCATGGCCATGGAACAGGTTACCAAGACTAGAAACCAAGTCAACTGAGATTGCAGGAAGCCTCTTTACTCTATGATCCAAGATGGAACTTTCAAGCCAGGAAGAAATTGACTTGTGACATTTGGTTCAGCATATTTTTAAATAATTTGCTTGACCAGATCTATTTTTGAAACATTATTCTTGAATCTTTCCACCAACCACAAAAGAGCAAGCAACAGATTAAGCCTACATTTGAAAGAGTCAGCAGTTCCATACCCTTGGCAAGGTACTTCGACGTGAAGAAATTGTTTCCTCACTATCCACTGCTAGACTTGCGCTGAAAGGAAGGAGGGGTGAGTAACAGAGCAGATGGCTAACCAGGTGTATGTCTGTGATGTCAAATGTATTTCACATAATTCCACAGTCAATGGGAAATTAGGCAACAATTTATGTTGTTTTAGGCTAATTTACCAGCTTTGTAGTCACTTGGAATTGCTCAGTAGATGGTGAATGAAGGCTCCTTTGCCAACCCCCTATGGCTGAGAATTTAGGTTAAATTACAGAAAAATTGAATAAAATCTGCAACTGTAGGGGGAGCTCAGTAGTTTAAAAAATCCCTGGCATCCCTGTAACACAGAAGGTTACTGCACCCCAGCATCAACTGTTTGAAATGGCTGATGAGGGCAATGTGGCTATGATAAGCAAAGACTTGAGGTAATGGTTAAGACTAAAGATAACTGATATCTTTTGTCTGTGGGTCTGAAATCTAGGAGCTTACTTAACCTAGCCAGTTTTCTCATGTACATGTGATGCTGGTACGTAGAACACATTCTACTCTGCTACATTGGGAACTTATATAGCCACAAGTTTCAGCCTTAGACTTGGTCAACAGTTTTCTACCAAAGAGTTAGTCAGCGTAAAATACTGTGAATATAAAGTATATGATATCATGAGTATAGCTTCAGTTGATATTGTTAGCAAGCCAATGAAAACAGTGTGTCACCACTCCAGTAATTGTTTCTTGATTTGTTTCTCCTAGAAAAAAAACATACAACATACAAAAAAAACAATATGCATCTGTTTTGTCCATGTGGTACTTGAATTTTCAATCTACTGTTTTAAATTAACCCAGACAGTGTCCTTGGATTTTCAATAGCTGTTATGCCTTCATGGAGAAGGTATAACAGCATGGTGTTATGGGCCTATATTTTTCCAGTTTATCCCACCTGTTTCATTATCACTCATGTGTCTAACAGGCCACATTTGGTGAGAATTGTATGTTTGTGTTGTGCTGAGCACATTTAGTTCATTTTGTGGAGGAATGTTTACAGCTGTGGGTCAAAAAAGCAGGAGTTGAATTTAGACTGTATCATATGCCTAATAATGTCAGTTGCCAGTTCTGATCACAGAGTACTTGAATCGTTTGAGCCCAAAAAAGGGCAACAAAACGTTGAATTTAGTGTGGTACTACATTATTTCAGTAGGTGTAAGTTGTTCTGTGCTTCCAAACAGATAGATAGATTCTGTTTGGATATACTGTAGTCTATTTACTTCAACTCAACATCCCAACTGCTATTAACATTTTTCTTTTAGATGAAAACATGTGGATATCATTCATAACAGAGATACACTGGTTATTTATGGAAGAGTTGCACAATTTGCATTAAAACATGATCCCATGGACAGACTCATAGACTGGTAGACAATAGTGTCCTCTACAGGAGACAAAACAAACTGCAGGTTTCCATCACAAGTATTAAGAAGTTTGCATACCTCCAAACAGTCCTCACAATGCTCGAGAGGAGATAAAGAAAGAGATAAGATTTATTATGTTAGGCCAGTGGGGATTCTGAGTACATTGCTATACTTCAAAGACCGGATCAACCCATACTGCACCTGAATCGAGACTGAGGGTGTCAGTTTACACCCCATTATCAGAGGTGTAAACAAGCATGAAATTTGAGATTAAACTGAAACATTACCACAAGTAAACTGCCACCCTAAAACTTCATAAGCCTATTCTAAAATGTTTCACTGCTCTTGTCTGACCAACCAGAACTAGGCATTGTAGCTGCATCACTTCAGGCCTACTCTGCCAACTCTAGTTGTCTCTGTGTGAACTGATCCGTGAGTCTGTTTTACATGCTGAGCTTAAGAGTCATTCCTCAAACACGACTTAGAAAGAGACACTAGTTTATCATTTTGATCTGAGAGCCATGGTAAGAACAGCGACTTCTTCCTAAAAGGAGAAAAGAGTGGGAAAAGTGGATGGTACAGCGGATGGTGAGAGTTTTGTGCTCAAGACCCGCCCCCTCTACACCGGAAGTTTGGCTTTGTTGTTACGCTGGAGAAATGGCTGCCGCGAGTTCACTTCATTGAAGGAATCGGAATATTTTTGCTTGTTGCACGGAATGTACATCCAATGGGATTGCGATCCACGGTGTGAGTACTAGATGGTGCCGGACGTTTTTGTTTATATTTGGCTTTTTGTGCATTTCCACCATTTTAACTTGTTAACATGAAGAGATTGCAGGGTGAGTGGAAGAGCAGTTAGCCTGTGAATCGGGCAATCTCTTGTTAACATGACTTCCAAAATGATCACATATGGATGCATAATCTTACATCGCAAACACAACTACACCATTTGACGTAGGATTCCTTGTCGCATGTATTAATTAATTAACTTTTATCAGCAGTTCTAAAATAAAGAGAAGTCCTTGCTGCAAAGTGATGGCTGGGAACTTGCTCGCCATGTCTTGCTAGCTAGCTGTCTACGGCTAGCTTACCCTAGTCGCTCAATAGTTGAAAGGTTACAGTTTGCCATCGCTCTATTGCAATTGGAAGGCAAGGATGGGGTCAGTTATCTGTAAACAAAGACATAAATACAAACAGGGTGGCATTTTAAGATATTGTTCGCTTGTCTCAGGGCTTGGATGGTAAATTTACAAAGGTGACAGTGCCGGGGGAAAGGGCAGCAACGTCTCCTGTCACGTAGCAACTGGTGTTGTACAACAATGGTAAGTGCACTTTAAGCTTGTGTATTTTCGTATAGATATATGTTTTGGCATAGAAGCAAGGACGTTTTGCATAACATTAGACGCAGCATCAAATAACTAACAAATTCTTTTCCTGAATCCATAGCATCAGTGTTTGGAATATGCATTGGATCGGGCCGAGGTAAATGTTGATTTTACCTGTGAAGATTTATGTGTAATGTAATATTAAATCTGTTGTGTTGTTCTACTGTAAGATGTTTACAAAACACTGCTTCTTAACTCAGTACATCGTTGAAAGCGCTCGTCAGCGACCTGCAAAGAGAAGAGCCTCTTCTAGTGGGAGGAAATCATTATATCAGAAACTCTACGAGTTATACATTGAAGAATGTGAAAAAGAGCCAGAGTTGAAGGTATGCATTGATTATTTTTTCGGCATCCTTTTGCAACTTGGCAAATCAGTTCTTTATGCAAAGTTGCATAACAGTAGCCACACCTAATTAAAAGTTGTGCTTGTTTTTCTGTAGAAACTGAGAAGAAATGTAAATCTGCTTGAGAAGCTGGTTGCACAAGAGTCCATATCATGCCTTGTGATTAACTTGTACCCTGGGAACGAAGGTTATCACTGATGCTCAGGGGAAAGAATGGATCTGGTTGGTGATGTTCTTGCTGAACATGTTTCATAATTATTGTCCCTATTAGTAGTCTTCATGGAAAGTCTGTTGTTATAGTCAGACTGTCTTGGTCTGCTAATACAGTCCCCGTTGCCTTTCCTGTTTCCCACTGGCACAAGCATTTGCCTCTTTCACTGCCCTTACAGATTCAGAGACTATTCGGCTACCATATGAGGAATCTGAATTGTTGGAGTATCTTGATGCCGAGGAGCTACCTCCTGTCCTGGTGGACCTTCTGGAGAAATCACAGGTTAGTTTAATCTTTTCACTGTGGCCAAGGGGAAACCGTATTTAACTGATGTTTCAGCCTGGTGTGCTGTTAGTAAGTTTTTAATACAATGCCACTGTAATGTCAGTAATGAATCTTTGAAACAGAAGGAAGATCTAAAGATGTGAAATCTTCCCACTTCGGTATAATTAAAGTTTTAATGAATCATTGCCTAATGGTGCCATCATGTGTGACCTGGTGGGTTCTGTTTTTATGAAAATGTTTCTCTGCATGCTCTCTTGTAATTTATACAAAGGTGAATATATTCCACTGTGGCTGTGTTATTGCTGAGGTCCGAGACTACCGGCAATCTGGAAACACCAAAATTCCTACCTGTCAGACTCATCACATTTTACTACGACCCACTATGCAGGTGATTGTCATTATTATGAGCTCAATAAGAAGAGTAACAGTGTTCATAGCAATGACCCTTTCTAGCACCCAAATGTACATTTGGGATGATGTGTGTGTTTGTGTGTGTGTGCGTGCACATGCGTGTGCGCACCATCGAAAATGTACTGATGACCTTCACTTCACTTCACTTCACACTGTCTCTTCGGCAATGTTCAGATTACAGTCCAAATCCAATTTTCTGGCATATCCAATCAAAATCTGACCTTTCTGACTGACCTTTTGCATTGCACAATGAAAGCTGAATGTCTGCATTTCATCTCTCCAATCCACATGGGTTTCGATGGTAGCCTAATGCATCATGCCCAGAAATGATAAATAAGTCGCAGAGGGTAGAACTTTATATCTTTCTGAAATGGCTAGGTAGGGCCATAGTACTACTAGGCTACAAATAACAAGAAAGTATCGGAGATGGAGGAATACTAAGCTTTATTTCTGTGCATTATTGCAGTGCAGTGGATAGTTTACTAGACCTGGCGCATGGTTGAAAACTTATGATGTTGCTCTCTATGCGTGAGGTAGCATTCCAGATGGATGCTGACTCATTGTTATAGTAAGCAATATAGTTTTAAAAAGCAAGAGTTACCATTAATCAGTTACTTCCGTCCCTCTACATTCTACATGTTGTTGTTTTGTCATGTTGCGAAAGGCCAAAAGGGCATGTTGAATGCCTGTTCAAGTGCTTAGACTGTTCAGATAGAGACAAATTCGATTGGGATCACAATTGAAACCACCGCCATTGGTGGGTTGAATCAGATTTGGGGAAAATCACATTTTATATGGTTTTCTGCTGTGTAGACTACCTGAAATTAAAGCTAGATACAATCTGGATATGCAATAAATCTGATCTGGCAATCTGAACAAGGTCTTACACTTCATGTCTGGTCCTTTCAGACCCTCATCTGTGATGTCCATGCAATGACGAGTGACCACCACAGATGGACCCAGGTGAGTCATGCCTTTGAACAGCTACACTAGCTGTTGTATGAGTCTGATTTTGTCAGACAGTGTTTTGCTTTTCAACCGAAGGCTTTTTGTGCCATCGCCTCTCTTCTTTACATCTTAGTCTTCTAGTTTTGACTTGGTTAGAACATTAAATCCTTTCATGCAGAATGTCCACATATGTGGACAGTAAATATAATTCCATTTGAAATGAGTAAATCATGGTTATTTTTTTCCAAATGTTATAAGGGAAGTACTAGAAGGTTCACTACAATATTTTAACTGTAGTCACAATCTTGTACTCCAAATATGAAATGTTTAATGACACCATCAATCCAAGATGGCCACCAAAGCTAGCTATGTGCAAGACACCTCACATATGTCTTTGAAAAACAACCATTCCACAAGGCTAATTTAGGTTACAAATATATTCTCATACCAAGGACACTTCAAAGTCAAGTCTGGAATAAAATGAAGTTTAAAATGACATATACAACAAAAAAACAGCTGTCCACTTCGACGTTGTGCAACAGAGGAGTCTAATGGAAAAATAGATAAATAAATAAATATTTGAGTAATATGAAATTAATCTGTTAATCTTATGAGCATTGATAAGTATTATATTTTAAGTTATTATTAATGATATTTAACACATTTTTAACATATTATTATGAAATGGCATTGAATGACAACTTGAACGTTGAATGACAACAAAGTGCAAGCTGCATTTTGCCTTATCCACAGGGCCTACACAAATGAGGTAAAAATGAGTTAGAGCACATGCTGAATCAAAGTGAGCAGTGAAGGTTTTCTCACATGTAACGAGGTTTCCGCATAAATCTTGCTATAGACCTGTATGTAAATATCACTGATATGACACTTTTCTTGGTAAACTATGTTTGTTTGAGTTTTTTATTTTATAATTAAACATTATATGGCATAAAATAATATAAAAAATAAATAAAGTACCTTGTACCTAGTACCTTTTTATTTGAAACTTTTTCACATTTTACTCTTTTGTTGTGCAGTGTCCACATATGCCGACTGTAAAATAACTTTTAAACAAAATGAGATTTCACAAAAATTTTAAATTGATACCAACTTTGGGTCAGTTTTGATTAAGAAAAACAATATATAAAAAATCCAAAATATTTATTTCATAATTCGTGCATGAAAGGGTCGAAGGAGAAATCCGGTGTGAATCAATCCATTGTCTTGTGGTCACTGAGTGCTGTTGGTAGGAAACGAAAACAATCAATACAAGATGGAGTGAGTAGTGAACTGGCAGCTAACACTAACTGAATGGAGCACAGACACTCACTTTCAGTTCCATTTTCCTATGCCCCATTCAGTTAACTTTAGCTGCTGGTTTGCTATTCAGTCTAGTTGTGTCAAATATTCTTGTTCTTTTTCCTAAAGACAGCACTCTGCGACCTCAGACAACAGGGCTATGGATTGAATCAGACCAGATTTCTCTTTTAATTTGCCAATTTTTGCCACAGAGCAAAGAGCTGAGAGAAGTCAGTAGAACCATCAGTAGCCTGAATATCCAACATGTACAGTATATAATCAAGTAGACTGCATTAAATATCTGTACATGTTCTAAGGAAGAAAAACATATAGACTCTCTATCAAATTACATAGCCACGCTGCCCAACTTTAATTTTTCCTACATGTTTGTTTCATGTCTCTTGTCACAGGATGATAAGCTGCAGCTGGAGTCTCAGCTGATCCTGGCCACAGCAGAGCCTCTCTGCTTGGACCCCTCCATCTCTGTTACCTGCACAGCTAACCGCCTTCTTTACAACAAACAAAAGATGAACACGCGATCTATGAAACGGTAACATCCAGCAAGCACCACTGATGCAACTCACACAACTGTCTTCAATTTGGTGTGTGGTCAGGAAGGACCTGTGGTTTTGTACTGTGGTCTGAGTGCTAACTTCATGAACAACAAATTTATATGGGACATTTTTGGTTAAGGGTTAGGGTAAGTGTTTGGTGAAACATTCTTTTGAGTGTGTGTGTGTCTAAGATTTTTGTGTTCCTATTTATAGTCTGCTTTTATTGATCAATTTGTTGGAAGGATGTTAATGTAATGACATGTAGCTGTGGAGATGGAAGAACTCCCAATGCATGATGCCATTGTTCTGAAAGAGTGGAACAATGTTGATTTGCAGATGAGGTGGTAATTGATGTGTCAGTGAGAAATTGACCAGGTCTTTGGCTTAGCGGCCTGTCTGGCTGTTTGCAAAGACTGTGGTTTGTTGTTTGTCAACAGTAATGCCAAGAATACGTTCCTGCTGAGGTTTTGTGAAAGAAGCATCTTATTTTTCCCAGAGTATGTTTCTGTCTTTGTCAGTTTCACTTATGCAACAGTACCCAGTTTTGTCTTAAAAATCCACATCCCACACAGCAGGAGAGTTATCCAGAACTGTGGTTACTCAAATCTCTTGTAATATCCTACTCCATGAGGATGTCATGTTTTGGGGTTGTACTAGTAAGACTCATGTTGCGTTGTGTTGACAGGTGTTTTAAGCGGCACTCGCGCGCTGCGTTGAATCGGCAGCTAGAGATGGCCCACTTCCCTACGCCACCTCAGCTCCGGCTCTTTGACTACCTGCAGAAGAGAAAGGAAAGGAAACCAGCACCCTCAATAGACCTCAAGATCTCCAAGGCCGGCAACGTGAGGCTTCAGTCTCCAGACACGTCTAGCATATATGTGAAATATATCTCGTAGATGTTGTTCTTGAAGATGTTGTTCACTGACGCCTCTCTCTCTTTCTCTCTCTTTCTCGCTGTCTCTCTGTCTTCTCCCTCTGACTCTTGCTTACTCTGTCCTGTACAGTGTGTGGATATGTGGAAGCAGAGCCCCTGCCAGCTCGCCGTCCCCTCAGAAATTGATGTGAGTTTGTTTGTCCTTGTTTGTTGTTTGTATGCCCTCCTAGGACTGATGAAGATGGAAACATTAGTCCCCCTTTTTCTTATGTTGTGCACTTTGTTTAATTAAATTTTAGTTATGTTTACATCTTTGTATTAATATTTTCTATTGTTTGTTTGTTTTGTTTTGTTTTTCCCCTGACTTCAACTGTTTTTTTTTTGTGAAGCCATCCTTCCTTGTCATATTAACAATGGTTTGTTTTCAGTCTGAGCTAAGACAACTGTCGCTTTCCTTTGGCTATAGGTGGAGAAGTACGCTGTGGTGGAAAAGTCTGTGAAAATCGAAGAGTCACAGCCTACGGTTTGGCCAGCACAGGTGAACCATAATGCTTATGTTTTGGCCTAAGCTTTAGTAATTAATTGTTGAACTTTGCCCTTATAGATACATTGTAAAATGCTGACATGTTTGACTTTGATGACTACTTGTTTTTCTTGCTCTTGAGAATTCACCCATCCCATCCCTGTTGTTGCTTTCATATGAATTTTCAGGAAGTAAAAGATGACTACATTTTTGAGTGTGAGGTGAATGGTCAGACTCAGAAGACGAAGGTGACCATATTCCAGTCGGTGGGAGATCCCCTGTTCTATGGGAAAATCTACAGCGCCAAAGATGCCAAGTCTGAAGAGGACGGCCCCGACCTTCACCTCATCCACCCACCGTAAGCGAGCTGTACCTTCGCTGTGTACACGTAAACACACTGTATATGACGTATTTAACTGATTTCATTTATTGAACTGATACACAAACTCTGACCACTCACACATTCGTCTTCACAGCTATGTAAATACACTGATGCAGGTTTGTATATATCAGGGGTCAGCAACCACTGGCATGTGTGCCACAGTTGGCACGCAGAGGGATTCTCAGTGCTTGTTGTAGGGTGAGTCTTCTGTAGTGTGTCAGACAGTAATGCACCCATTGGCTTTAAATATTTTTCCATGAGACGAGTCTCAGTGCAGCATTGTGCAGGTTGAAGATGGCAAAAAAAGTTGCACCGATGGTTCTGGCATATCTCTTTTGGAGAGTATGGGTAAACGTGCTGTGTGCTTGTAGTATTTTTAAAGTTTTGTCTGTATCTGTCCAACATCCATTGTCATTTTGAGATAGAGCACGAAATGACATGTCATTTAAACAGATAGGCGTGTTCAGAATTCAAGGCTTTGAACCAGTTCATGGAACAAAAACAAACTAAATCATTGTCGTTTTGCTTCGTTTAATGTAGGCTACCTGAACAGAACCTCCAACAGTTAAGTTGGTCCTTTCAGTAGGTTTTCTGCTTGCAATAATTTTTAGGGACAGAGAAACGTACTAAAGGGCAGGGTACCCAATTCCTAACTGTTAAATATGAGAGAAGCACGATTAAAGCACTGAGATAGTTGTTGGTTGCTTGACTATATCATGGTTGTGCTTCCTGTTATGGAAATCAGCCTATAGCGTGCATTTTCATGTATACAATTTAGAATGAATAATTTGAAGTAAATGTAATGAGTATTTTAGATTGTTTGAAAATGACATCAACATGTTCCTAAAGTGCTGCTTTGCATAGCCAGAATGGTTTCAACATATTTTCATGTAGGAAATGTGGCTCCTTATGTGTAGTTACAAACAACTGACCTTTTGATTTACACGCAAACGAACAAGACCACTTCTTATTGGCCCTGTATGTTAAAAAGGTTGCCGACCTCTGGTGTATATTGACACACATGCATTGAAATAACAACCTAACACACTCAGACATTTATTCACTCATCCAGAGGCATGCAATCACTTGTACTCTAAGGCATCCATACCTCTGAGATGAGCTTATATGTTTGTGTACCTCTGTCTGTCCACATTTGTGTCTAGGTTCCTAATTGGTTCCAAGACTGATGCTGATCGGTAAGTTTTGACTGCAAATATATTTCACAATACTTGTGTACCACACATACTACTTCATAGTGTTTTGATGTTTTGACTTGACAGTCTTTGACTTTGAGTGTGTTTGTGTTTAATAGATTTTTGATGCAGTATAAAGAAGTGTATGAGTGGGACGTGAAGTGTCAGGTGAAGATGTCCCATAACTCGGGAAGCTCCGTGTCCCAGGTTCAGCTCTCTCCAAACCGAGAGGCCGAGGTGAGGAGCACACATGCTTGTAGTTAGTGTGGGGATAGTCTGAGAGGATTCCACAACAGCATTTTTTTCACCATTACAATCTTCTGTAGCTGAAGCATAGACAGCACACCATTACTCATGTCCCACAGTGTTGTCTCTGACACTGTCATTTCTGAGAAGTATTCTGTCATCAGTCTAAGCTTTGCATGCTTGTCTTTATGTGTTTCTTTTTGTGTCTAGACGGACACGTTCTCAGGACTTGTACAGTCCTCGGTTCTGGGGAAGGGAGTGAGACACAGACCGCCTCCCATCAAACTGCCAACGACAAGCACCAGCTCCTCAGGTAAACTGCTCCACTAACGTCCATATGGCTGAGTCCATTGGGTTCTAGCTAATAACCCAGAAAATCATTAATTTAGCATGTTTGTGACAAAAATAATTCCCTTCAGGATCCAGATGCCCTTACTTAGTCACTCTTCAACTGTTAGATCCATAGAGGAGATTTTATATTTTAGTTCTTTATGCATATTACTGTCTGTATTTCTCTATTATTAGGTGTAAGTAAGAATGGCATCAATTGACAGTAGTGTAAGTAGTGTAATAATAATAATATTAAAAATAATAATAATAATTAAATAGTTTTGGTACATGTGTTTGAAAGACACAGTTGGATTAGGATAGCAGTGGCAGATGGTAAATCAGTAATTTACTGGCAGCCTTTCCTGTGAACAATTTAACAAACAAACAACTGTCTCCTCCTTCCTGTAGGTAATCCATATAGCTCACAGACCTCTGCAGGTCATTTAAAGTGCCCGACTCCCCCGCCTGCTAAAAGCCAGTCCCTGACCCGGAAACACTCCATGGATCAGGTCGGCCTGCTGTCCCCGGCTGCCCTTTCTCCCATGGGCTCATCACAGAGTAAGTGCCCTTGCTAGGCCTGGACTGTCTCCACAAGATAACGGTTTGAGGTGGCAGCATGTAGCCTGTCTGACTCAAAGTGCTGTTGACATTGGATGCTTCAGCAAACTGAGCTTATGAATAATGTTTCTTAGTGGACTAGGTTGAGTGACAGTTTTGCCCCATTATCATCTCGTAAGTTGGTTCTATTGGGCCTCGTTTCCTAATATCTTCCTTGGAATTTTCTAAAATTTGTTCTAAAGGTCCCAATTACAATTGATGAATACAAATCTTCTTGAAAACTGCTTCTCAAGTGGGTTTTAAGAAGAGATTTCTTCGCAATAAATAATGGTTGGGGAATGAAACCCATCTCTGTTTGTCTCCAGGATCAGGAACACCCAAGCCTTCCACACCCACCCCCACCAATACGCCCTGCTCCACGCCGCACCCAGTGGACGCCCAGAGCGCTACGCCGTCGGTGACACCTACGCCCCAGGACGCGTCCGTCGCAGCACAACAACAACAACAGCAGCAGCCGCCCACGCTCCTTGCGCCGTTTGCCCAGCAGCAGATGGCACTGAGCCAGGCACTGCCCGTCATGACCATCCCCCTGCCCACATCCATCAGCACAGGCACCACCTCCTCCCAGGTCATGGCCAACCCGGCCGGCCTCAACTTCATCAACGTGGTTGGGTCAGTTTGGTATGTTAATGTTGACGTTGGCGTTAGGCACTCTGGGATGGCACAAATAGGTTTGTTTGAAGTGAAATCAAAAGGTGTGACCACTATGTCATAACCACGTTGTGTAAAGCCAGTCCAACTGATGTGGTGGCATTAATACTGTAGGCATTGTTGTTAAGTAGATCATTGGTTCTCAAACTGGGGTCTGGGGACACCCACGGGTCCGCAGCGCATTGCCAGGGGGTCTGTTAAAAGGTTGCTATAAAATGACATCTAGCATCAGAACAAATAGATACAAACCTGTATGGTTACATTTGTGTTGCCATTATGAGGGGTCTTTCTTTTTTTCTATAAAGTTTGAGAACCTCTGAAATAGATAGATGTGGATATATAGTTAAATAGATTGATTCATATGATTGATGACATCTACTGGTAAAATTCACTTAGGTTTCGTGTCTTGCATGTATGTTTGTCTTCTCACTTCTCTTCTGTGTTTGCTCGTGTTTGTGTCTGCCTGCCTGTCTTGTCCACAGCAGTCCCCAGACTTTGATGGGAGGCTCCAGCCCCATGCTAGGCTGCAGTCCTGGGATCAACTTGAGTGGAATATTGCCCCCTGGTGGCCTCATGTCAGGGGCGCTCCCTACCATGCAGTCTCCAGCACAGGCTGGTAAGAGACCTTCACCTTCACTAAATACTAATCTCCTGAATCCCCAATGTCCTCCCTTAACCCCAAAGCCCTGGACCCTCAGAGACTGAAAAGTCTTTGAAGATTTAGGGCTTAGAATTAGGGGAGACATTGAGCTTTAGCCACCATGTATAAAGGGTTTCTGTGGAGTCTTAAAAAGTCTCAAATTTAAAAATTACGAAGTCCTTAAATTCTTAAAGATCTTGAGCAGACCTAAAATACATTTAAGGTAGGGTCTTAAATTGTAATTTCTAGGGTCTGTGTAATAAATTGTATGTCATAGTTGCTCCTGCGCATTGTATTTTCTCGGTTATGCGTAGTGCGTTTTCTTGTTGAAGAGGAATCAAGATTTTTGTGACACTGGTAGTTTTAGTCTATAGCACGTTTAAAAAGTATACCTCTTGGACATGAAATCCATACATTTCACTACATTTCACAAAAAATCCCACAAGCCTGTGCAAATTCTTTGCTAGGAAGGTCATCAAAGGGTCTGAAAAAGTCTTTGTAAGAATCTGCGTGCGTGTGTGGTGTGTGTGTGTGTGTGTGTGTGTGTTGGTGTGTGTGTGTGGTGCATGCATGCATATTTATTAACATCGTTGTAAAAAAAATACACACATGCCAGAATTGGTGAAATAACTACTTTTCATCTGCAGTCATACAGCACCATTTCACTATAAATTAAAAGTTTCCCATAATGATGACATAGACTACCCAAGCTAATGACGCCTAGTGCTTCCACTCAATATCTTTTAGCTCCACCACAGTGGCAGGGAGCCAGGTGTAAGCCTCAGTTTGCACCGTCTCTGAATTGGGATGGGCCAATCAGCAAACAGAGGGAGAAATCGATATTGTGGAATTCAAACAGCGTATTCCACGACCAAACAGTAGCGATTGGTTAAAGCAGAAAGTATCTGCCAACCATGGAGCAAAAACATGCCAATTAATAGGTTTCAAATGCTTTGCACAAAGTGAAATGATGTGAAAGTGGCTGATGCATTAGGCTAGATATAGACATTACCAAAACAAACAAAAAACAAAAGTATATGGGTGATGAAAAGTATGACAATTAAAAGTATGTTGGTGATTAATTATGAAGTGTGTGTGCGTGTGTGAGAGTGTGACAGAAACCAGCGTGTGATACAGTGTGTGAACAAGTTCTCGTTTGACTGTTGCTTTTTGTTTCAAACAGGGAGCCCATTCAGTCTGAACAACACCCAAGGATTAAGACCTCTGAATCTGCTTCAGGTGAGATGCCAGGTCTTACCTGAGAAAAGTGTAGCGGCACTACATTGTGAGAAGCTACGCTTTTGAGTTGCTCTGCTGTCATGAGGTGTTAATGGTGGTCATATCTGTCCTTGTCTCAGCTCCCTCAGATGATCTTCAACCCGCTGCAGCAGCCACAGTTGTCTCAGTTTTCCCCACAGCAGCAGACCAGTCAGTCGAACACTTCCAGCCCCCAACAGCAGGGGGAGTTGGTGAGTCAAGGGCCTCACACATTGTCACTCCATCTAAAATCAAACCAGAAGTCGGTTACTAGTATGAAACAGTTCCTTAATGCTATGACATCAGTCTTTAATACAGTGTTAATAATAGATATTTAGATGGTTAGTACATGCCCTTTTTATATAAGTTTACTTACAGAGGGTCTGCAAATTAAGTGTTCTCTGTTGTCTGACCAGACTGATCAAACTGGTGCCGATCAGGGCCTTGGAGCCCAGCAAACGGCCGTCATCAACCTGACTGGAGTGGGAGGATTCATGTCTTCACCAGCTGCTGGTATGGCTCATGTTTAACACACACACACACACACACACACACACACACACACACACATACATAGTAATTTGCACTTTTCTGACACCACAAAACAGAATGTGATTTTGGGTTGGAAGGCCCAAGTTCAGATGAATCAAATGTCTGCAAAAATGTCATATTGAAATATTTTGCCACTAGGCAGTCATCCAAACCATGTCTTTAATCAGTCAGTGTTATTTTGGGGCATACAACTTCAGGCTCTGTTATCTTATTTAAATAAGATTTGTTTTGTTCTGCTCATTGCATATGCACAAAATTTCAGTCTGTCTGTGTTTATGGTAATGATGAAAATAAACAAATCATTCAGATGGGGGCAAACAACATCAATCATGCCTTTTCTGACAACTTAATTGGCTGTGTGTGAGAAAAAAAAGGCTTGTCATTTATGGAATGTGTATGCTAAACATGATAGTATTGACCCATTGACTTCCCATTAATATTTCACAATAGTTTGTCCCATATTCCCATTTTCTCTTGTTATCATTCTCTGTAAAAAAATTCAGAGAAAAGTAGTCTTTTAAAAGACTTACTGCCAATAAGGAACCCCTCTCCCTGTAGTGATGGAGGAAAAGTGCAGTCATAGAGCACACATGACAGGGCTTCTCTTCTCTGAGCTTGGTATTACCTAGCTATGGTCAGTTGCAGGCTGGCGCTCCATCCAACACTACACATAGTAAACAGTTAGCTTACACCAACCATAGTGAAGTTGCCTTTGACTTTGACCATAATGTGTACTAACAGCACAAATGTATAGACTAATACATCTTAATCTAACAGCTAAATTAGGATCATTAAAAAAAATGAATCAGGAGATTCATTGTTTTCTTCATACGTATCTTAAAAAATTTATCTCTTTTTTTCTGCTACATCCTGTATTGTGTTTCTGTTGTTGACCCTGCCTCCAACCCCTCCATCCCTATCCCTCCCCCATCCCCATCCCCATCCCCATCCCTCTTTCCTCTCCTCCTTATCGTTGGTCCATCACCAACCTCGCTCCCTCCCCTCCCCCTCCCCCTCCCCCCACCACGGGTGCCTGCTCATAGTGCTGTCACAGCTGGGCTGCGGTCTGGAGGGGCCTGGGCCCAGCCTGCCATCTCCAAGACTCCAGCAACAGCAGCAGCAACAGCAGCAGCAGCACCACCACCACCACCAGCCACAGATTCAAGTAATGCAGCAACTTTGACTGAGCTCACTTGTCAGACGTTCTCTGTGTTTTATTTTTTTTGTTTTGTTTTTTTTTTTGCAATGTGCTTTTCCCTCCACCCCTCCGCCAGCTACCGTGGCTGCTGCCGTGACAACGGCTGCCGCTGAGAAATGTTCTGATACCGTTTCTGCTCATCACTTGCCCACTCCTCTGACTATTTGAGTAACGCTGTAAAGGTTACATTTTCACCGAGTGATTTTCTCACTGGGCATTAATGGCACAGAGAGTTTCTACCTTGACCTCATAAGAAGGCTAGTTTCAGACAAAATCCAAAAGTAACCAATAGATATGTTTCACAAAACACATAATATACATAGCATAAGGCTAGGTAATCAGTACTCTTTGTGTGGGGTGTTAAAGATTGATTGTGTGTTGTGACACAAAACCCTTTCCCTCCGTATTGCACTCATAGCTTGTGGCACTCACCACTGAAATGGCAGCTGTCATGTGGCATGTGGTTTCATGAGGCATGTTTGCACAGAGATTAAAAACTTAAAGAAAAAATAACACGCATCCTTTATTCTGAACAAAAGATCACGTATGGTACACCCCTATCTTTGTCAACATACTTAAAGATGAATTGACACAGAGACAGTTAGTCGTTTTCCTGCACCCAGCACCCTGGAACACAAAACCAGGACAAAGAGCGTGATGAGTTGAAGTTGCTGACTTACTGCAGTTAAAGGCATGGCCACAGGGCTGTGTTTGTGGCTCGCGCAGAGGTCTGTTCAAGGCTGGTTGGCAGATATGTCTGTGCCACTGGTGCTGCTTGGCTACACCCCTTCTGCGCACCTGTGTGTGTGTGTGTGTGTGTGTGTGTGTGTGTGTGCGTGCGTGTGTGCGTGTGCGTGGGGCCTGTTTTTCCTCCCCAATTATTCCTTTCTTCCCACCCTCATTCTCTGTATCCATCCATCCATCCATCCCTCTCTCCTAAACCCCCTCTCATCCATGCACAAACACTAACCTTTTTTGTCTTGCTGCTTTCTCTCTCTCCCCTCTTCACACCCTCTGAATAAGTAGTTAGCCTGTTGATGAGGGTAAGTTTAGGTTGGCTAGTGTGCGTCCGTTAACCACGTGATTTATTTTTGTGTATTTTTGCCTTTCAGTTGCAATTCTTGCAGCACCAAATGCAGCAACAGCAGCAGCAGCAAATGGCTATGGCGGCGGCGGCGGGGGCGGGGGCGGGACTGCCACTGCAGCATTCCGCCAACCAAGCAAGAAGTAAACGGAAGCGCAGCACCCCTTAGGTCCCCCACCCCTCTCAAGTCAGAAAAATCATGGAGCCGCAACTCCCCCTCTCTTTTGAATAAAGACAAAATGTCAGTGGAGACCTCCGGAGACCAACCTTTTATCATTTTTATAATCTACAGACCCAGACACAGGTGGCATCCACATGTACAGTTTCGACAAAGGTGTTTTAAGGGTGAACCTATATTTAGAGAGGCTGTGCATTTTTTGTATGTAAATTATGATTGTAACTCTTAATACATTTTTAACAAAAGAACTTAATACACCAAATGACATTTTGTTTGGACACTAAACATGGTCCAGGACGTAGTAGTTCTGAAGGTGTAGGTGTAGTCTATCAAAGGCAAACAGTTGTCCAACACCAAACAGAAGAAATGGTCAAAACAAACCAAGCAGACAGTAAGTGTTAGAATTTATGTTTCTTTCATGATAGAAGGTGACTATTAAACTCTTGTTTTGAATCCTGGCCTAGTTTCCTAAAGTGGTAAAGACTGGCTTTGTTGATTCTTGCCCTGTTGTTATGCAGGTAGATTATGTGACAAACAGAATCCATTCAGTTTCTCCATGTAGTCCAAAGCTGAATTTCAAACGTTTGTTGAGTTCATTACAGTATTGTCTCATTTCAGCACAGGAATAGCCCTTCCACTGGAGGAAATGAGGTGTAAAACTATAGTCGACTGTAGAGTTGAACGGATGTGCCTGATTCTGCCGTTTCTCAACTTCATGTATTTGAGGATACGGTAGATCCATAAACAGAATGAAGGGCCTGTTCATTGCATGCATTGATTACTGTTATTTTTTTTTTATGGAGCACATCCTGTCATTTTATTGTAAGTACAGAAAGCTTGTGTATATTCCTGAGCTGTTGGTGGTGCAGGGAATGGTCTATGTGAAAAAAAAAAAATCTCTGGCCACTGAGACAAGATTTTTATAAATGGTCTTTGTCAGCAGTTTTATTGTGATAGAAAACAAAGTATATATTGACAGTGGAAAATAAAATTTTTAGACAAAAAGAAAAAAACAGAACTGGTGTTTCCTGTCATTTCTTCATACTCTGTAAGATTTTGTCCACCAGCTTACTGATCTCTCTGTGTCGTGTGACTGCCCGACCTATGCAGTCTTGAAGTTTCTCCCCAGAGAGAGTAGTACCTCCTGTGATTGAGGGAGAGAATAGGACACAGGTTCTAGACTTTGACTACAATGTAATACTGTCACACTAACCACATATAAAAGAGGGGTTTGTACCTGGTTTGTGTAAAGAACATAGATGACCCTCTTCATCAATGACTAAAGTCATGACCGCAGTAGCCAAGCTCTCTTCATCTGCTGTGGGATCCACAATCATGATTGTGCTGAAAAAAGGAACCAGGGTTAAAGGCCAAGCTGACCAATGCACTCCCACAACACCATTCTAGATTTTGTGACAAATTGACAACTGACAAATACACTGCTTGTGATAAATGAAGGTAGCACTTCTGTCACACATCGGATCTTGACGGACAGAATATATTAAAAACAATCTTCCTTGATTCACAATGTTATGTAATTTGTTAAGAATACAATAGCTGGGTTTCAATTTATTTGCATTAACTAAAATTCGGCACAAGAAAATGCGTGTCTGCATGTGTTCCATCAACTGTGTAATGCGAATTAAATAATGAACATTAGGCTAATAAATGTGAATATACACAAATTAAACTGTTACTGTGACTTTAATCAGCATTATGCCTTATCTGCATCAAGAGTTAATCCACACTTCAAGCGCATTAAATTTATATTCACATTAGGGGACTGACGCAAATTTGCAGGCTTTCCAAACCAGGATTTCTTATTTGCATCATTTGCGCATCAACTATTTGGATGGAAATCCAGCTAGTGACAACAATGGTCAGTGGAAACCCACTGAATTTCATTAAAGCAACACATAATTACGACTCAATAGATGGGCCCGTTTACACTGCCCATAACATTTGGGCATGCTCCTAAGTCTTTAGCTTCATGCCTACAGCAGAACCACACCCCTGGCGATATCCATTACCAACATCACTCCCAGTCATGTTATATTGTTTCAGCATTCGATTGATATTCCTTGAGTTATGCTACTGTTTCTACATCTGTTCTCATATAGACCTAAATTCACTTGTATTTTCTACAATATGCTATGTGTAAGTATGACTGTCTAAAAGAAAAAGACTGGCTTACTTGTCAAATACAGCAAATGAAGATCCTACAGGATGTCTATTTACATTGATGGGGCATTTCTTTAAGAGATCCACTTCAGGTAAGTCTGTTTCCTTATTTATTGTGACCTTTGGGAGTTGAGCTGAAAATTACATGATAATGACATTATGTGGTGAACAGAATGATATAGAGTTTATTCTTTTTCTAATGTTGAATGTTGAAAGGATGAATGTCAGGACTTAAAATGACTTACTGTTCTTTAGCGCAGCTAGCAGCGCGACAATGCAAGTATCCAATAAGTTTCCATCATAATCCAAACACATTATATCACAGTACAGGACCCAGCAAAGCTGTAAAACCAACCAACACATAATCTTAGTGTACAGTGTAGTAAATTGTATTGTACAGCTCTCTAGAATGCTGTGGGATGTTCCATTGACTTTGTATGGGCCTTCCCAACATCTGGCAGTCGGTTGTTTCTGTACAATGATCGCTGCCAATGGCAACGGATTTTGTACTTCAGACTATACATTATGCCTAAAAAACGTACCTTTTCCTTTTCAATACACAAGTCTTCTTTTCGAATCATCTCTGAACTGCAACACAAAAGATAACACAGTTACTACTATGTGAAACAAGTCACAGCACAGTTAGTGGAGACGAGACACTCACCTTTCTATTGTGTCTGCAATGAACTGGCTGGCAGCTTGCGCCTGTTCCTCAGGTGGACCAGAGCGGACTTTTGACGTGCAAAGTGGGGGTATGTCGACATTGGGCACTGAAACACAAATTTCAAAAACGGTCTATGAAAAGAGAAACCAACACTTAAGTACACCTATACAAAACAGTGCTGCCAATGAGTCCTTGCAACTTACCGATGTAGCCCTTATCTGGAGTTTCCGATGGAGGGAGGGCCAGTTCCTAAACGCAATAAATCAGATACAGAAGCACATGCTTTGTAGTTGCTCTGTGGGTAGTGTAGAACATCATGATTTGAATTGAATTATTGGAATATTACCGCTTTGATGCCACACATCACCGTTGTGTTTCCAATCTTAACCAAGGCTGAACCCTCAGCTGTCGATATAGGACCTAAACAGGGCATTTGAGAATGCATTTCCACTTCCAAACCACAAACCTTACACTACACCTATTAAATAGGAAGATTAAGCACAACATACCTATGTTTAACGTAGTTGTCCTGAACTCATCAAGTTCCCTTCCATCGGGACGACAGTTTTCTTTCTACAAGACAAGGACAATCACGTCGAATAACGTTAACGTTATTGCCATCCAGCAAAGACGTGAACAACCAAACGATTAGTGTTTGATGAACTTACCAGGAAACTCTTGTGGTATTCCAACGGGTCTGCCGTCCTATAGAAATTGAAACAAACAATTAAGCTCCGTGCTATTCGGCAACAGCTTGTTAAACTTGTTCTTTAAATTTGTTCTTGACAAGTGATTACACAAAAAAAACATAACGCAGAAGTTGACGTTAGCTGTTAGCGGACAGCTAGCGGTCAGTAGCTAAACTGTGTTTTCAAATGCAGGTATTTCTTTGCATTGAATAATTCCTTACTCCTTTCCCAGATGCCCCCCACTTCAATAAGATGAATAAATGATTGATTTCATTTTCTATGTTGTCTTGAAAACATCTAGGCTTAGCGTAATGTGAAACACTTACTTGAATCCTTCCGCCATGGTGTTTTGATTTGCCACGTGAGTGCAAGTTACGGTACTGTCTGCTTTGGATGTCTGCAGATTCGTCTCTCACGGTGTCGTCGGATTATGTGTGTTGCAACATCTCAGTTTTTACCTGTCAATTACCTGTAATATATGATACTTGTATTAGATAAATTTCAATTCAAATATTAGCGAATTAAAATATATATGAAAGTTTCAAAGCATTCATGATTTGTAACAATCTTGTAGTGTAGGTAAATTCCCAAGCACTAGTGGTCGCAATCTCACTTGTGCTTCAACGTTCACATCATGGTTACCCTCTTGACTGATCGAGATGATGTGGTCATGATATGATGGACTTCCGCATAGGTGTTTCTCTGTGAATGGAAGAACTTACTTAGCTAGTTTTCTCAAGTTTAATGTTAGCTTTTTAGAGATTCGAGCAGATGTATGAATAGCCGACTATCAGCTAGCAAGCGCTTATGGAGATATTTTCGTTTTTCATCCCGTGTTGCCCTGGAGCACAACTGAAACACAAATCTCGCTAGCAGAAAGTGACTACTTTAGTCACTCGCTACAGTTAACGTTACGTTAGTTGATTTAGTGAATCTAGCCAGCTAGATTGTTGTCATTAATCACCACAGGTGTCTTTTTGGAATGGAGAATGGATTTTTGTTTGTGTGAAATCGTTCAATGCCTGGTTTCTTTGGCAGCCCTCGTTTTTATATTGGTAAGTTTCTGCTCTCTGGTTTGCAGGTGTACCTACAGTAAGTAACCTGGATTGAGCCAGTTGAAATGTTTGTTTTTCCTGTAACGTAAACCACAAAATGCTGTCATATTAAGACTGGTTCATATGTGTTAAACTAAATAATGTGTTGAAACATGCCTCCAGGTAGAGACATTTTTTTGGCAAGTAAAGCATGTCAAAACTGTATGTGAGAGGCCATTCCACCTCATTGTAACGTTGAACAAAAACTATCTTGCTTCAATTGAACTACAGGTTGTAGTTATAGCGCACGTCAGTGCTTCTGGAATGGTTGATTTAAATCGTCATGAGAGGGAGAAGTATTTCCTCACTGCCGAAGGGAAGAAGGAGAGCTTCCCCAGCCTGTTTGACCCTTATTCACTGGAGCTATCTGTCGTAGTACCCTCTTACAATGAAGAACAAAGATGTAAGTTATCTAAGACGCTGTAAGTTACCTTACACGGTGCGAGACTTTGCTTGTCACATTATATGCACTGACATCACTACAGTCGATCATTCACTCACTCATTCATTCATTTCGCTGTGCAACAACCTGTTTGGTTGGTTTCTATAAAAACCTTTGTAAGCCCTTTGTAGCTCACAGAAATCTGAAAACTACTGCATTACATAGTATACTGTATGCATATGTGTAAGGAATGATTCATAATTCTGATATATATATATATATGGAGAGAGAGAGAGAGAGAGAGAGAGATATGTGTGTGTGTGTGTGTGTGTGTGTAACCAGTTATGTAAAGATTTAAAGTGAAACATGAAGTGTTTCTAGTAGTATCTTTCAGTACTATCTTCACCTGTGGTCTTCTTTTTAGTACCTGTGATGATGGAGGAGACCATGGAGTACTTGGAGAAAAGACTGGTGCGTAGGCCTATTCACTGGCTCTCTGAAAGCAGTCCACCTATGGAATACTGGTATAGTCTGTATCATTATAACTGGAGTGTCAACAATCACAACCTCACTGTTTATATAGAAACAGAATCTTGAGTGAGAAGAGATTTAGAGGAATTTTCCCTTCCCCAATTTATATTTAGCATTTTCTGGCCACTAGGGGGCATTAATATACAGAAAACCAATGGTGTGCAATTATTTTTCATTTGCAATGTGTCTTTGCAGAAACACAACCCTTCCTTTTCTTATGAAGTCGTTATTGTGGATGATGGCAGCAAAGACAAGACATCTAAGGTACAAGATTGCATTCTGTTATTCTAACACTCTCAGAATTCATAGGAAACAAAACAGTGTTCACAGATAGAGAAGCCACAGCTTTAAGTCTTAAATGATGAGTATTAAAGCTTCAGTTTACATTTTCTGTGTTTGCACACTTCATAAAGTACTAAGGTGCCAGTAAGTTAGTGAAATCAATGGCGTTGCCATTTATTACTGGTAGATCTTATGCTAAATTGACATTAGTTGCAATATTAATGATGTCTATACTGTAAATCGTGACTTGTGACAAAACGTGAATGATTCAGAAGAATGAGAAGTTAATTGCTCATCATTTTTAAGGTTGCCTTAGGTTACACAGAAAAGTTTGGTGCAGACAAAGTGAGAGTCTTAACCCTGGTGAAGAATCGTGGCAAGGGCGGAGCAGTCAGAATGGTAATGCAGTACTGTCTCTGTGATTACTTATGCCTATTATATATATTTATGCAATATTATGCATGTTATATACTTACGCAATGTTATAGCATACACTACCGTATTTGTAAAAGAATGCCTGTTATAGACCCCATCTGGGTACAACATCTGCCACATTTGCGACTGCCACAAGCCTATGGTCTTGGCTCCTGATTGGCTACTACAGGAAATACCCTGCCTATAGCACAAGGGATCTTTCCTTTGCATGCCTGAAAATAAATTATTCGATGCTGGTGGACTTTGTAGATATCAAACCTCATCACCTTCACCTTTTATGTGTAACCATGCACTATTCTAGACTGTGAAAGATGGAAGTACACACATGAGTTATTCATATAACTTACCATAACAATTGGCTTTTGAGTCTATAGGAAAATCTTGTTTGTTTTCATAAATGTCCAAGAAACAGATTTTATAAAATTGTGAGGAAGCCTTTTGCTGTGAATTAAGGCACTCATTTTCTGTCTCTCAGGGAACTCTCAGTTCGCGTGGCAGACTTATCCTCATGGCTGACGCTGATGGCGCCACAAAGTTTGAAGACCTGGAGAAGGTGGAGGCGGCCTTGAAGGACCTCAACCCTAAGCCTGTACGTGTGCTAAGCCCAGTAGAGTATATACCATTGCAAACACCATGCCTTAAAGAATTTATACAAAGACCATACCTTTAGACCTCAGTTATTTCTGCATTGTCATGCCATTGTAATCATGTTCTTCATTGTTTTTAACACGCTGTTTGTTTCAGGATAATATGGCCATAGCCTGTGGATCCAGAGCCCACTTAGAGGTGGAGTCTGTGGCTAAGGTAAGCAATGAGTAACATTTCTCCAGCCATCTTTGTGTGCTTCTTTCCTCTGCATTGTTTGTTACCTTTTTTTTTTTTTTTTTAACCCAGTAAAATGTTTTGTTTCTATGCATCACCTCTGTTGCAGCGTTCCGTATTCCGCACATTCCTGATGTATGGATTCCACTTCTTGGTTTGGTTCTTCTGTGTGAGAGGGATTAGGGACACACAGTGTGGCTTCAAGCTCTTCACACGAGAGGCAGCCGTCAAGACTTTCTGCAGTCTACATGTGGAGCGCTGGTATGCCATATCAGTCGATCACCATTGGTGTATCCTATAGGAGCCTAAAATTAAACTGTTCTGAAGTTGTTTTGTTTAGTGATTATTTTCAGTTCTTAACAAATTCATTGGCAAGAATTTCAGAGGTTTACTGCGTCAAAGTATACCAGACTCAGGAATAGCATTGACCTTCCGTTATGTTTAAAGACATGTTATGAAACAAAGGTATCATATTTAAAAAAACAAAACAAAACCCATAGACAGCAGCAATTTGACACTTTTTTAAGGTGTGCTTTAATAAGCAGGTAGTTTTGATATCTTTTCACTCATTTGGATGGTATGGTCATGTGAGGAACAGATTAAGACACATCATCACCTACACTAATGGTTAATAATAACCATTAATAACAGTCATGTTAACAGTCATTAATAAGTCATGTTGGCAAACTTTTATCAGTGCTAATGGGCTAATAGTGGTGTAGTTTAGTTCAGTATTGAAAGTAAATAAAGTATATAAAGTATTGAAAACTGAAAGGATAAAGTTATAATTTCAGTCTGTTTTTCTCAGACCAAGATTGTTTTCTTTTAAAGGGCTTTTGATGTTGAACTTTTGTACATTGCTCAGTGCTTCAAAATACCAATTGCAGAGGTGGCTGTTAATTGGACAGAAATTGAAGGTGAGTGTAAAATTGGTTGTTGACTGTTTTTGGTTTGTTTGTCACAAATTAAGTTGGTCTCTTCAGGTAAATTCTGGAAATTAAAACAAAGGAATAAAGTTTAACAGTTTTAAAAGGCATTGTTATAGATAGTAAATGTTAAGTGTGGCATTCAAGTATATGGTTCATGACAAAAATGGCTATATGATTGTATTAGGAAAAACACTACTACTTATTTTGATGAATTTACTCAGGTTTGTCACTAAACCGTGTACTCGGACAGGAATACGCACCTGCTAATCATCTCTTTTGGATTTTTTTTGTTTGTTTTTTGGGGGGGTTATTTTCTTGTCAGGATCAAAGTTGGTACCCTTCTGGAGTTGGTTGCAGATGGGCAGAGACCTCATCTTCATCAGACTTCGCTACATCACTGGTGCCTGGAGGCTGGAGTCTCCTAGAAAGACCCAGTAGAACCCTCGCCCTTAATTCATGCTTATTCACAAGCAAAAATGTTTTGGAGTTGCATCATGGTATGATGCTCAGTGATGGCATCGCCACAATTTACATGCACTGTATGTTTCCGTCATTGAACAGTTACTTTTTATGTGTCGAACACTGACACATAGTGCTTGTGATCATAATTTTTGTATTTTTTTTTCCCCTGTGCTGTCTTTTTTGAAAGGGTTATAAGTGTATTATGTTTTGATCTGTGAAAGACTTAATACAATCAACTTAAAAAAAGTAACAATAAAATAATAAAAGCTGAAATTGCATAAAGTTTTTTTTTTTTTTTAAATATTAAGGGTCTTTGAAGGCAGGTCTGTGATATATTTTTGTTTTTGTAAACTAACACCAACCTAGTCAATTCTCACCAATACATGTGGATTTGTCTGCAAACCAAAGAATAGGAACAAGCAGCGAAATTTTTTAAGTATTTTTTCAACTGACAAGGTAATAAACGCTTCATTCAGTTTCAGTTTTGTTGGACACTGGGGTGCTGTAACTGCACAAGGAAACGATGGAGGGAGCAGAGAGAGCCTTCATTCACCCATTTAACCTTTGAAGAGACTATGAAGCTGCTAAATTAAGCATAAGACAGCACAAAATGTTGCCAGGTGTGCCTTTAATGGGCACTTCCAAGTAAAGTGGACTTTTTGTCACATTCATAACACCAACAAAATACCAGGTATTTGTATGATGACAATAATTACTTGAAGCCTAAGCATTTGCTGCATTCAACTGTAGAGGTTACATGAAAAAAATACTATATATATATATATATGTCTCTCTCTCTCCACACACACATATATATATTATAGAAATATAGTATTGATTGATATTATATAGTATTGTTTGATTAGCATCTGTGGTTACTTAAAATACCTAGGCATGCCCTAAAACGCTTCCATCTTGCAGACTTAGGTTTGTTTCATATCTCAGTCTTAAAATGGAGATACCCTTATCATTTGCCAAATCATATTTAAAAATTAACTTGTTAGTGTAAAGTGTTTGATGTAGTAGAAACACTTAATAAGTGAAATATTAAGGGAAATGCCTGTCTTGAACCATAGTAACAGTAACCGCCTGTGTCCAAATTAAATCTCCCTGTTGACTATCAGTCCGGTTTTAGGTCTGGCAAGGCACGTTAATGTAGATCACTTTGTGGACTGCTGTGTACCGTGGGGAGTACATCCTGTTTGCGCTGTGCTCCTCATCAGCCTCCCCTCCAGTCAGTCTGTCTGAGGAAGCTCTCTCTCCACATCCCCCCTCCCCTTCTGCTTCTGACTGGTTTGAAATTGCAGTTTATGCACTTGTTTGTGTAACGTTAGACTGTTGGTATTCAATTCATCTGAGGGTTGTTTTAAAACTAATGAAACCTAACACTACACAGACCTTACATTTTCCTGGTGAGTTCTTCAATACAAATATGTTAGTATTATACCGCCACCGGGGCATCTTTTTGACTTCAACCTGGTGTGCACATATCAGCTAGCAACTTTTAATTCAACAAGAGATGACACATCACATCACAGATGTTTGCTCACATTATTGTATTGTTAGGTCCCGTCGGTGTAGCTGTAAACTGTGAAAATGTCAAACTCCTAGACTTTCTGTCGCCATTCAGGCTTGCGTCATTAACTGGACCACTCGGCGCACATACGATCAAACCGTATCCCTCCGCAATGAAAGGGACTAGAAATAGAGCAATCGATATGATTCCTGGCTCGTCGCCAAAGCCAATGACATGCTCAAATTGACTGTGGGATAAACGAAGAAAGACCATGATGTCCGACATGATTACTCGGCGCTCGGAAGTGGCACGGAAGAAAGATTCATGTTTAGATAACTTATAATATGGCCTACACCTGATTCCCCCGTTTCATCTCATTGCTGGTGACAATACTTTTACTCAGCAGTCTAATGTTGCCTAAAAGCAGAGCCGCACAGGCTCTCCTGGTAGATCGTTTATTTTATTTTTTTAATCACTTTAGCCATACAAGTGTAGGCTGAGAACTTGTGCATAGTTGGGGAAAGCTTTTATTGAAAACAGTTGTGGAATTTAACAGGTGTATTTTTAGTTTTTAACACCTGTGACATAAGGTGGTCTTGAATAAGCCAATTTACAAGACAAGTCGCCTATTTGCAAAAAAAAGTAACTGAAACTGTCTATTTGTGTGAGGATATTGGAAAAGAATTGACGCACTCCTGAACTATCTCACCGCGTCTGCCATTCTGGGAACGTTCCAGCGCAGCGGATGAATTCCGCACAAAGGCGGAGAGGCTCCCGTCTGGCTGACGCCGGTTTATGCGACTGGAGCGTCTCCGTCTCCCTGCAAACATACGCGGTACACCTCTGGGCAGACATAGGGAGACTGAAAGGGAGGACTGGCAAGTAGTGAAAACGTGAGGTAAGAAATCAACTGACAATCTGTGTTTGCACAAATATCTCTAGGATCATACTTTGGTTGGGCTGTTGACATTATTGAATATATAATTTACAGTTTGGGCATTTTTCGTAAACGTAGTTTTCTGCAAAACTCTGGGCGTGACATTATGACTTTATTTATCTGGTAGCGTGGATGTCACGTGACATAACTTATAATACTACTTTTATTTCAAAACTGTTGGCTATACTCTAGTTTTGATTGTTTGTTCTTAATGCTGGCTTTGGTTGTTACATGGTGTGTAAATGTGACATTGGGTCCGGAAAATGTACCTGAATAGGTAGTTATCTTATTGTATTTTATTTGTAGATGTGCATGAGTACTCATGAAAAACTAATGTGAACTTCTAAGAATGCATGAACATATTTCAAGGCTGCCGCTATGATACAGCATTAGGTGATTATGCCTATCTCGGCTCGTAGACTTGGTGACGCCAGTTTCATAAAGACGAAAACAAGAATGGAACAAAAGTATTCATGTCGCACTGAACTTGAACTCCCGCTTTGAATTATTAGCAGAACGCATTTACTGTACTTGCCTTCAATTGTAGGATATAGGCCAGGTGTATTTGTTTCTGTTTGTCTGACTTAGGTTAAATGACTGAGTTGGAAGCTTCGCCCATGGACAGGATCAGCGAATAAAAAAAATGTTACGCACGAGTAAATAACTGTCACGTTTCGCTCAGCTGGTTATACCTCTTTTTTTTCAAAACCTTATTCAAGAACTCCTCTGTTGGTTTTCTGTTTGGAGTTTTGTTGTTATAATCTTTTGCATGACCAGATGTCATGAGTTCATGCGGTCAGTTGGTCAGCCCTTGTTTGTGGGCATTTTTTAAAGGTGAAAAAAAACATTCCTAACATATTTTAATTATTCATAAAGTTAATTAAGAATGACATGCAGAATTCTTTATTATAAGGGGAGGACATGCAAATAGTGTTTAATGCTCAACAAGACACCAAAGATAGGAAAATGCACTTGGCCTAGAAGTGTATTCATTGAGGTGAAAAGTTAAGCAAAGTCAAGCAAATCCGAAATGTCTGATTATTTCTATTTTAGGGATAATCGATGGATACATCATGGAAACGTTTATTTATTTATTTTTGACTGTATTTGTGGTTTATTCCAACAGATATTCTCTGGGAAATATTCGGGGATTATAAGTACATAAATAAAAAAATCCCTATCGGGCTGTATCATCATTATCACCTCCTGTTTTGTGGAAACCTGGACCAGGCAACCAGACCTCTTCCTTTGAGTTGAAACAAAACATTCCCCTTTGCTGGTCCTCCTGTCGTTTTGACTGTGTCCCCCTGTGGACTTTAAAGCCACAACCATGCACTCCACCACCTCCATCACCTCGCTCTTCTCGTTTACCAGTCCAGCTGTTAAGCGTCTCCTGGGCTGGAAGCAGGGGGACGAGGAAGAGAAGTGGGCTGAAAAGGCGGTTGACTCCTTGGTGAAGAAGCTCAAGAAGAAGAAAGGGGCTATGGAGGAGCTGGAGAAAGCTCTCAGCTGCCCAGGCCAGCCCACAAAATGTGTGACCATTCCACGCTCGCTTGACGGAAGGCTCCAAGTGTCGCACCGAAAGGGCCTACCTCATGTCATCTACTGCCGTGTGTGGCGCTGGCCCGACCTACAGTCTCATCACGAGCTCAAGGCCCTGGACTGCTGTGAGTTCCCCTTCGGCTCTAAGCAGAAGGACATCTGCATCAACCCATACCACTATCGACGTGTTGAAACTCCAGGTAATCACCATGGTATAACCAGTATTGGATACTACCGGGGCTCTGCTTCCCAAAACCAGTTAGCAATAATGTAATTGCCCATTGCCAACCAAGTATTTTTTTTAACTGGTAAGCAACTATGGTTTTGGGAATCACTCCCCAGGTCTGTATGTTGTAGTGCGTCTACAATGGAGGAATATTTCTGCTTACTCACTCCTGTACTTTGATAGTTGATGTTCACAATGTAACAGCAATCACTAATTATCATATATCACTGAAATATAATTAGATTTCAAGTATACCCACAATATCAGTTGAGCTTATACAGTGTATCAGGACAACGTTCTGTTCAGGTAGTACTGGCACAAAATTCCCAAGGCTATTGCTTTGAGAATATATGGCGTCGGAGGGCATGGCACCAGCACTCTGCCTCCTGTAGCCCAAACCAATGCCCTCTCTGTCTTCCTGCCAGTGTTACCACCAGTCCTCGTGCCTCGGCACAGCGAGTTCAACCCGCAGCACAGCTTGCTGGCCAAGTTCCGCAACGCCTCCATTCACAATGAACCCCTCATGCCCCAGAACGCCACTTACCCGGAGTCCTTCCCCACAATGCCCTGCAGCTCCTTTACCTCCCCCACTGGCTCGCTCACACAGTCGCCCAACGCTGCCAGCTACCCAGACTCCCCCAGCAGTGCCACTGACCCAGGGAGCCCCTACCACATCACTGGTAAGCCTCTCACTAGTCTCCGAGTGTGGCATCAGTGTGCCATGATTAATATGAGTTTTATTAAATCACATACCAATGTAAGTTTATTTTGCCTGTCATTGTGAATAGATTATTTATGAGCACGACATGGAGAGTTCTTTGAGTCAAGTGCACGAGTGCAGCTGTATCAAAACACTTGTGCTTCGTTGCCCTGATTTGAGCAGCTGTTAATGCTGGAAATGTGACCACAAGATTTGATTCACAGTTAGTGTCACGTCTTAAGATGATGATGCATAAGGCACATGGCACCTTTTGAGCAATGTTGCTTGGCAGTGTTCCTTAACATTATTGTTCCCGTTAATATTGGGCTTTTTTTTTTTCTTTTTTTCATCCCATTTTCTCTTTTCTCTCTGGAGGATTATAATCATCAGTAGGCAAACTGCCATGATCATATAGTCAGAACCCTCGGGACCTATTTTGTGTTCCGCCGAAACATTGCTCAAAAAATTGCTCCATGTATGTTTCAGCCGCTTTAGAATTTCCTGTAAGAGGTTTCGTTCTCTCACTTCTCTTGTTTTCTCCTCCTTCCTGACATAAGCAGCAGAGACACCCCCCCCTCCTTACTCCATGATGGAGACCACCACTCAGGAGGATGTGAAACCCAGTGATACCAGTAATCCCACCAAGCTCATCTTTTCCGCTCCACACAGAGGTAGCACACCTTCTGCCTCTGCTATCATTGTTGCTACTCTTTAGGGTTATTCACGAAGCTGCCAGAAATGATCCTGTCCCAGACTTGCAGAAGCTGTCTCGCTCACACACTAATACAGTCCTATGATAATTTGTTGACATGAGATTTGAAGTTCCTGAGTGTGCCCAAGTAGTGTTTGAGCATTTGGCAAATGACATTGTATGTCTGAACTCACAGACCTGCGGCCAGTATGCTACGAGGAGCCTGAGTACTGGTGCTCTGTGGCCTACTATGAGCTGAACAACCGCGTGGGCGAGACCTTCCACGCCTCCTCCCGTAGCATCCTGGTGGATGGCTTCACCGACCCATCCAACAACAAGAATCGCTTCTGCCTCGGCCTGCTCTCCAACGTCAACCGCAACTCCACCATTGAGCACACTCGTCGGCACATAGGCAAAGGTGCGTCCGCTCAATACAACTTTGTGATTGTTGTTTGGTTTTGTCTGTTGTTGGGAGGAAAGAAAAAAAAATTTTAACAGCCTAAAAAAATGAACTGACAGATGGAAAATATTCTGCACGGCTCTCATTATCTGAAAGTTCTTGGATTCTGGAATGTTTTTTTTTCACCTCATTATTATTGCAGCTAGGCTACAGAGAAAAGGAAAGGGAAGAAAAAAAAAAGAGAAAGAAACAGTTGTCTGTCACGCTTTGTGTGGCGCCAGTCCGTACTGGCCTGTCGACGCCACATTTAAGGAGCCCCGTTAGACTGAGAAACTCCAGACTATCCAAATGTTGGCTTTTCACGCGGGGCTCGATCTTGGCCCCTGTGCCAGGACTTGGTAAAGATAAAACGTTGCCACGGAGACAGGCAGTGACAACGAGAATCGCCCTCCCCTGGGGGGCTTTTGGTGGGAGAGGAGCCAAGTTTGCGTTCTGTCCGCAAGCTTGAGACTCGTTCTGTGGAATAAAGCCAGTGAGAGTGACATAAGCCAGACGGGCCGCACTTGCGGAGTATGGGTGCTATTAAGGTTTCCGCTTGGCAAGCGATGAAAAAACAAAGTGAGGTTTGTAAATAATAAATTGATTAAAGACATCTACTAGATTTACCGTCTCATTTCCATTCTGCTACAGAGAACTTGAGAGGGTCAGAAGTTTTTTTTTTTCTCTCTCTCTCCCTGTTTTGCGGTTGTGGTCATAAATCTGTTCAAGCCACTTTGAAATATTAGGACCATATTTATTTTTCCCCTTCAGACTTGTAAAACCTCAAAGCTGCACTTCAACATGGTTGCATTTCATCATTTCTGTTGAATAGTGATGTTATCCTCTTTTTTCTCTGATAGTGATTTGTTTATTGGAAATGATTTTTTAAATCCTTGGTAACCTACTGTATGATTCATCTGATTCATGATTCATCTGTCATATTTTTGTTTATATTTAAAGGGTAAGAACTTGTCAACGGTCATTTAAACAAGACAGATCGATAAGAACCGTCATAGGGCACTAGCGATAAGCGTCCGTATTATGGATTGTTACTGTTTGACAATTTATCGATTGTGCAACAGTTTATTGACACATTGTTCATGTTTGTCACTTTGCACAAAATTGTCTGCTAAACATTAGTCATCTGTTTACTGTTCTATTTTTTATTCTGATTGTCCCCTGGATTTTACCCATAGGCGTGCATCTCTACTATGTGGGCGGAGAGGTATATGCAGAATGCTTGAGTGACAGCAGCATTTTCGTGCAGAGTCGGAACTGCAACTACCAGCATGGCTTTCACGCCACCACCGTCTGCAAAATCCCCAGCGGCTGCAGTCTAAAGATATTCAACAACCAGCTGTTTGCCCAGTTGCTCTCCCAGTCTGTCAACCACGGCTTTGAGGTGGTCTACGAGCTGACTAAAATGTGTACCATCAGGATGAGTTTTGTTAAGGTAATGGCGAAATTGGTCACTCACTATAATACTGTTAGAGGCCTTGTGGGGAGTTTTTTTTTTTGTTAGTTGAGGAGTTCTGGAAGAAATACCAGTGTGTGTGTGTGTCCATGTTGCTGTGCTTACTGGTCATGGTCTACCGATTTTTGGCTTGCTGCTTGAAGGTTCAACTGCCAAAACACTACATCTGTGATGGTCCTTACTATCTAATTACAGTGGGCTAAATTAGATTTCTCAGACCCAACATTCCAGTGAGTTTTTACACTCCTTAGATGAGCTGGTTTTATCACTATTGTTGTCTCCAGCCAGTTGTACTCTTTGTGCAAACCACTGGCTTGTCTCCATATTCTATCTGTAATATTTAGTTTTTATTTGATTTGATTAGTTGATTGATTGATTAGCTGAGTCAATTGCATGTTCTCTGTCCATCTCCTAGGGTTGGGGTGCGGAGTACCACCGACAGGATGTGACCAGTACCCCTTGCTGGATTGAAATTCATCTCCATGGGCCTTTGCAGTGGCTTGACAAGGTCCTGACACAGATGGGCTCCCCACACAATCCTATCTCCTCCGTGTCGTGACGATCAAAGTGCTGCAAGGCCGAAAAGCTGTGGGCCTTCTGTTGTTTTATAGCAGGCACATCATCACCATGACCTGAGTCAAGTATGTAAAGTTGGTATTTATGGTGGACACAACCTAGGTATTTCACATCAAGAGTATTTGAAATATCATATTTCAGAATTTATTGCTCTCCGAGGCTGGAATACTTTGTCCTCTCAAATACAGGAAATGCACTAAATTTAGGTCTGTGACCACTTCACTGTCAAAGTCGATTAACGTTCATTTCACTTGTGCGAGGCAGCAATAGTAAAGAGACTGATATTCCAAAACAATTATAGATTTTTTTTTTTGAGAGGCTTGTTTTATTTTTAAAGAATTTATATGTCTGCCTTGAAATGTGCTGTATCTACAGTGCAGTCAGTGAACACTCCAAGAGTCTGAATAAGAATGGGATCATTACATAGGTACTGAAACTCCTGGTATTTTATTTAGACGGTGCTTGTGTTGGTTATATTACTGAACTTCAACTTCTGTAATATTTCATGTATGTGTTTTGTTGGATTGTTTTAATATATAAATTTCAATTCTTCAACTGAGGTTTGAATTTTTTGTTTTGCACTTTTCTTTTGAAAAGAAAATCTCTTCTTAATCCATCTGCTGCATAGTATTGCCAAAGACAACTGGCTGACCCCCTCGCACCTGTCAAGTCTAACTACTGAGCCAATGAACTTCTATCAACTCTTCTTGTAAGGTCAACCCTCTGTAAGGCAGACTAGAACAGCTGATCAGATACTAACTTATAAAATAGGCCTAGAGAAAATGTTCTGTATGAGCTAGTGATATTTAACATCTCAAGGACTCAATAACACTTAATAATAACTTAATAACACTCATATTCATGTTTTATTAACTTGCCATCTCATGAGTTATAGACATCATCAATATCATTTTTATCATCTCCATAATAAAGCCATCAAGAGTATATTAAAAGATTGCTCCGGAGAACTCATTTTCCCACATTTTTTTTTCCACAAGTTCATGCCTACATTTAACAGCGAAACCACAAAGCACAAACAACTACAACACATCACAACATGATTTCAACGAGCCTAAAGCACATCCAATTCACACACACAATATAACAAATGTATTTAAAAGTAATTACAGATATTTAAAAGATTTTGGGTTTGACTTCTAGCACCTCTGGCCGAAGTACTGGTGCTGTATGACAGAACCAATAATCAAACGGCCAGACTAAGAACAGTCACCCAGCAGTGCATGCTTGTTACGTCAGGAACACCCATAGGCACATATCTATAAAAAAGAATCTTCCATAACATTTTAGTATAAGAGCTGCCATTTATATATATATTTCTCTTCAATTTATACAAGTGGATCGATTTTCTTTATATAGCTACATAGAAGCAAATGAGTTTGATACCCAGGTTTCCATGACAAATGCAGCTTCATGATGCAGTTAAAAAGCCAACACACACACACTCACAAAAACAACCCCTGCATGACAGTTTTCACAATGTTTGCCAAACACAGGAAAACACATATTACATTGTGTCGATTCCCCCCCTATAACTGATAATGATGTGTCAATGTGACATAAAACAGCAGTCCATCGTGCGCCAGTTCTTCTCATTTAAGCAAAGAGTGCATCAACAGGACTCGCTCTGTGGCCTCTTGTGAGGATTGATTGTGAGGAATTATGAGGGGCACGGGGAAGCAGGAGCATCGACATACCACTGGCCACAGCTCTGCCATCCCGGTCAATAGTCCGACTGTGTTTTGGCATGAGCCTGGGCAGTCAGGAGTCTCTGCTGCTGCTGGAGAAAACTGATGACCTCTGGGCTCCGGAGCAGAGACTAGAAAATAACAAGCACATGCGTGCGCACGCGCACACACAAACATACACACACACACACACACACACACACCAATATGAACACATTGTAAAAGTAGATGGTAACATATACATTCTGAATATAGGCAACCTGTTCATGCACTTGACCTGTCCTGCTGATATTGTAAACTTTAATGGTGTGATAATGTAAATTATGATCAAATTCAATTATTGCTCCTCTCCAATGGACAAGGTCTATGTCAACATGTCATCAAGTTTTGAAGAACTTACATGGCCAACATAAATTTGGGTAAGTTTGGGTAGTACTAGTTGAGCTTCAGTTTTTTTTTTTTTTAATCTGATCTTGGAAAAGTTACAATACAGGGAATGTAAACTGGACATTTCTTGCTTACCAGTCTTTTCTGATTTAAAACTTGTTCAATGAGTGATGGTCTGGCCGGACGGTCACCCATCGTCCCAAGACGTTGCTTTGTGACAGACACTGGTCGGTCTTCTCCGCTCTCCTGCAATAAACAATCAAGACAGGCAGGTCTGAACCCTGGAAAGGTGATGATCGTCGAGTCTCACTTGCAAGTTGTTCAGCTGAACTTGAGCAGGCTACGGCCACAATTTCCTTTGCAGGACAGCACGCAAAAAATAACCGCCAAATAAAAAAATACTAAGAAAATCCTAATTTTTACTTAATAATGATACAGTGGCATTGCACAGATCATATGTTACCGACTCCAACATAAATATGGGATTGCCTGCAGTTTGCAAACTGTGGAATGGCTACACCTACGCATAGGTGAAAATCGCAGAGACTAATGAAAGTCAACTGGGCAGAGCACACAGCTTACAACAGCAGCAATCCCGTTGAGGGCGCAAACGCAATTCAGGGCAAAGTACTTACGTCTAATTTTGATGATGACATTGCTTGATCGCTCTTCTTTTTCTTATACTTGTCTTTGTACATTTTATTACGGTGTTTTTTGCACATCCAGGGCTTTCGTGCTTTAGCCACCTGCGTCGTGGTTTCCGTACACCCGCTATATGTGCATTTCTTCGATACGTTTTCATTTTCTCCAAAGGTTTCATCGTCATTAAGTTCCTCGGGGCTTGCGGCACTGTCTCTCGGATCAGACGTTTCCACAGCATCGCTCTCCTCATCCTGTTCATCCAACTCAAACATGCTTTCTTGCTCCTGTGGTGTTACCAGATTCCTGTTTTCCATGTCAGTGGTAGGTACCTCCCCGGTATCTTTGTTCGCCAGATTTCCAGAGTCCTCTTCACTCATTTTGAATATTTTCTCTCGCTAACTTACCTCTAATTGTGTTTCTGTTACTGTGGTTGATTAACTATATCAAATTACTCCGAACAAAGTACGTTACTTGCAACCAAAATACTGCATCTTGCAGTAACTTAACTGAATATGTCACCCTGGCTATGCTAAAGTTAGCTTGATCGTTGACTATCCTCGGGTATGCACTAATAACGCTACCAGAGTGCGATTTCAGAAATCCACAAAAGCTCAGGTAGAAGATGTTTCCCGATGTAATTGTCTTTCTTGGTGCGTGTAACTGTTATCTGTCACGCTTTGCTCATGTTTCCGACGGGGAGACAGAGTATTTACGCCAACGAAGAGACAAACAAACGTCTCGGACGGATGTCCAGTGAAGAAAGTGTCTCCGGTGGTGAAATATGGTGGGTTAGTGGATTACTAATTTAAGAGTGCCCTCGTGTGGAGCAGCGGTGCCAACACACCCAAGTGAAAGAGTATTTTGACATCAGGTGAAATGAATTATCTAATTGGGCTGGGGTTGTTTCATGCTGGATCCGAAAAACATTTCTATGTATTTTATAATATATCGACTTTATTCTTATGGCATGAATGTATGAAGCCCAGCTAATTAGGATTTTATTGCAGGAAGGACCAGGCCTTCTTCAGGTTTACTTATTTAGATAGCAGAGGCTAATCCTAGCGCATTTTGGTCCCTACCTCTTGATTTATCGCGTTGAGAAACAAAAAAAAAAACTTGACCATGACTGTGCCAAGGAACAAAGGACACTTGTCATAGCAATAAAATAAGAAATGCATTTGGAAGTTAACTTGAATACCAATGTCCCACAATAAACATTTTTGCAATAGACCTAGTCTAGCCCATAGGCTTACATTGCATTACTGATTCAACAAATTACCGCAAGAAAAGTTGATAGCCAAGATACTGTTTGAAATTCTTTAAATTCTCAAATGTTTAGCGATGTTCATTAACCATAGTACATTATTTAATTTGGTAACAATATATTTTCAAAAGTGATTCCAATCTGTAGTTCTACTGAAACATTTAGTATGCATTTAAATCTAAATTAATTTTAAATATTGCCAGCCTGCACCATCCCTCTGTTTTCATTGTGGTTTTTGAAACACTGCATAGAAATTTGTAATGGCATTGTTAATGACCATTGATCAAAACTACATTTAAAGTAATAGCTCATATCTGGGGGACAACAACAACAACAACAACAACAAAAAAATGGTGTCAAGAAACAGTAGGCTATAATGTCTCATCAGTTTCCAGAACATAGTTTACACATAATTCATAAAATACAAATGGATCAGAATATGACATTTAAATGTACAACTCATAATCTGAGCTGGGATTCGTAATTAAAACATTTCCCCTTTGTCATCTCACTTCTCCATAACTCATAAGGATTCCAGAGGTCTAGGACATGAACAGTCTAGAACTGTTAACAATGGAACAGGTTCCAAAATGTAATCTAATGTGGTGTCTTGGAAAACCCACAACATTTCCTCATGAAATTGTTCAGTAAGTCACATGTTCACTGCTGATGCTGTATGGTAGGTGGTTGAAATGAACACAAACAACAGTGAAATATGATGATGTGGTTGAAAAATGGGGGAAAAAATGAAGACCTAATCATGGTTCCTAAAGAGAAAAACAAATTGCAGGTGGTTTAAAAATATCCGCGATATAAATGCGATCAAGATTGAAACAATTTTCCTTTTTTTTATTCCTATAGTGCTTTCCAATCAACTGAAAATTTAATGATGTTGGCCAGCCGTGGAGCCCACATGTGGCTACACTGCTTTATGTTTGAGTTCATCAACTCTCCAGTACCATTATGACATATAGGACATAAAGGACTTAAATGATACAGGAAATTATACAAGACACAAGACGCCAGACAAATTTACAGGATGTCTCTCTTATGAATCCAGCTCTAAAACAATATTCTATTCTATCTGTTCTCTCTTAATTTAATCCCTAGCAGTTACAAAGGCTGTTGATTGCCAGAGAATGAGTCATTGTTATGGATTATGGAGCAACAGATGTCAGCAAGCTTTTTTTGTCATCCACATTGCTAGATATTCTTTTGTCACCCATATCTGAATCTTTCTCTCTCTCTCTCTCTCTCTCTCTCTCTCTCTCTCTCCCTGTGTGTGTGTCTGTGTGTGTGTGTATATGTGTGTGTATGTATGTGTGTGTGCATGTGTGTGCGTGTGTGTGCATGTATGTTTGTGTGTCCACAGACATCTAGAAGTCCTTTAGGATGACAGAGAGGAAATGGTTGACCTTTGTGAGGACAGACTGCAGATCTCCATGTTGGTGAAGGAGCTGCCGCCTTCGCTGACATACTCTGGGTACGAGGAGCTGGAGGAGATGATGTTCTTTAGCCTGTAGAGGGCGATGATGAGCAAGCTCAGCAGGAAGACCAGCAGGCTGAGGAAGATGGATACATAAATGTAGACATTCTCTGGCCGAGTTGACGAGGTGGCAGCTGACGTGGAGACAGAGGTCGGGGAGAATTTCAAAAAGGTTCCATTGTCCAGCACTGTTCCGTTCAGCTCATCAGCTGAGAGTTCTAGCCCAGACATCTTATTTGAGGTAGTGGTTCCTGTGGTACCTCCAGATATAAAGAGAACAAAACAGAAATAAAGTTAGAATGATGGTAAGTTAATGCAATATCTTTATGTTTATAGGTTTTTGCCAAATGTTTTTATTATTACTTTTGAATCAACCCATAGACCTGTTGTTTGAGGTCACCAAGTGCAGTCAGTAGGAGTAAAAAGAAGAAAATTTGGTACAACGTAAACCGAATAGCAAAAAGGCAGCCAATGCTAACTGAGGCCAAAGAAGCTGTTTCAGTTTAATTTTCCTGTGCCCAGTTCAGCCAGCGTTGCTGCTGGTTCTTCCTATCGACAGCAGTCGGCAGTCTTGAACAAGAGGTTTATGGCTTAATTTATTCCAGACGATCCTTTTAACATTGCCTTATGGGTGACATGGAGGTATGCAAATTTCATAACATCAATCATAATGTAAATACCCTTCATGGGAAATTATATACTACATGACCTCACTCGGATGCTGTAGATTTTGTGTTGATAATGTAAAGCAGTAAGTCCGACTGGTCTGTATTTAATTCTGTCTACTGTTATTTATATGACATGAGTTGATACTCATACCCATGCAAAAAGGTCTAAAGTATTTTCTATTTTCTTAACTCAACTTACTCTAAGCTGCACACAGAGTGTCTCTGTCAGTGGTACACCAGTAGCAAATAAATTAAACAAGCCCCATCATAAACTAGCACAATAAGGTTCAAAAGAGCATGAATACAATGTGGCAATTCCACCATCATAATGAAACACAGAAGGACCAATCATCTCCCATTTTCATTTTCTGTGTTAGAAGTGATGAGACATATCAAAGGCCTTTTTTGCTAGCCTTTCAGAATTTCTCCAACCTACCACCCATTTTCCTTTCTAGCTCTGTGCATAGGTTCAGTTGTTGTTTATGAAAACACTTATATACTCCCTGCTGTCTGTGTGAAGAGGGTGATAATCATGTTTAATTGTGCTTTTTGTATCCAGGCAACATGAACATTTCTGCGATCATTTGATTGTTAACTGATTTTGCGGGCGGTAATAGTCCATTAGGGCACGTTGGTGACTGCTGAGCCCGTGTCACGGGGAGAGAAGGTCACTCTCTCGTTGTTTTCCATCCTCATTTTAGCAAGTCATGAATAATTGATGCCGAGGCATCGGTGTGGGCAAATGTCATGACATTCCAGACGTCAAGTGTGGGAACTATCCCAAACCAGTTTCATGACAAGTGTCCTGGCCCATGCCAGGAGGCCGCTCACAAAAAGTAAAAATAATAAATACGATGGAATGGGAAGATGAGTGTGTAAGAGGAAAGGAACTTTTAGAGGAAAGGAAGTCATTGTTTTCAACTTAAGCAATAAGCCACGAGAGACTGTGGGTTTATGCTGAATTTAGAACAGCCAGAGATACTTTAGAACCATTTGTTAACCATCTCCGAAACAGCTAAGGGGTGTTGTTTGGCACGATGCTAAGCGGAGTGCCATTAAACCCCCTTAGCTGTTCTAAATCCAGCGCAAACCCACAGATTCAAGTGGCTTATTGCTTTTCTAAAACTGTTACGACAAATCTTTGATTTCGTTTAAAGATTTCGTTAAATACAGCCACACAAATAATAATAAAAAAAACAATACTGTATTAATACCCTTCTTTCTCCAAAACATATAGCTCCTTTGGGGAAGTGGTTGCCGGGCAGCATTAAACGTTACAGCGGTGAGATAGGTAGTAATATGGAAGAACTGTGTGCAAACCTGTGTGTTTGTGCTGGATTTACAACGCCTTGGAACGCGATTCAGTGAACTGAACAAGCAGCTTTAGAATTTCCTGGGAACTGGTTTCAAATGCAACACACTTCCAGGAAAAGTTCAGCGGAAGCTCATAAACTGATGTGAATCTGAGTCAGGAGAAGTATCATTTGGCAGAGGTATGCTTTGTGGCCAAAAACTGAGTAAAATTTAACGCAAAACGTCTCCCTCTGTGTCCACTTTTGAGCTTTGTTTGAAAAGAGGAGAGTTACATTGCTTGGAAAACTGCCAAAAAGCCAAATTTAATGGTTCTGTAAAGTACATTAACTTTATGTGTCACCACCATATCATCCAGAGTTATGGATGGTACTTGCAGAATGTCTTGCTGTGCCCACTGTAGTTAATATTTGTGTTTATGTGTGGGCATGAAAGTGTGTTCCATATGTATCATTCTGAAGCATTTTTTCTCACATCCTCCTCTCTTTTTTGTGACAATTGAGTCCAGATGGATAGGAATTCCTCCTGAACGGGCCCCTCTTTAATGTGGTCTGTTTTGTTTCCTAAAATAAAAGTCTTTGCATGTTATGTCTGTGGTGGCGTTGTCGTGCTTTTGTAGCTCGGTCAGTTCGTTGGTGTGAGTGAGTCTCCAAACAGCTATGTGGCTGACACAGTGGGCGGCTTTTATGTCTTTTTTCCTCTCGGTCCCATTGAATTTCTGAGCACAAACAAGTCCCTTCATACCTCCCTCACTCCAGTCTCCAGCCATTGGCCATCTATTCTTGCTTACTAGTATTCATCACCTTTGAGAGCATCTTTGGTTTGGTGAGGCATCCTCTGTTTTGGATTTAGTCTAAACATGGCATCACATTCTTTTTTTCTTTTCAATTTTAACATTAGCCGTGATTTTTTTTTTTTATCCCTTCTTCAAATCTCTCTCTCTCTCTCTCTCTCTCTCTCTCTCTTTCCACATCCCTCCTTCCTGACTTTCTCGCAGCTGGAGTTGAGTGAAAGATGAGGGTCTTTTTTTTCTCCCCCAGCTCTACAGAGGAAGGTCTGTGGGCTGAAATTTAATTTTGGAGGGTTGCATGACTCAAGTGGGAATGTGATCATTATAAGGGGACCTCGTACAGAAACAGTTCTACAACAAATCAAAAGATGGAGTGAATGGAGAGGGAGGAGAGAGAGGGACAAAGAGATACAAAGAGAGAGGAAGAGAGAGAGAGAGAGAGCAGTGACGGTAACACAAAATGAACAGCTGTATTGATTTAAAGAATTTCAGTAGCTGACAGGGCCTTGGTGATAAAACAGAGCAATAACATTTTTTTTGGCATGCCATTCTGCCACCATCATGTTCTAATATACCTTTGTGTGTGTGTGTGTCTGTGTGTGTGTGTATGTGTCTCTCTCTCTCTCTCTATGTGTGTGTGTGTGTGTGTGTGTGTGTGCTTGTGCTCATTGGTGAGTACTTTGTTTGTATTGATTAGTCTGTCCAATATTGCTTCATGTTATCATACTCCAAACACATTACACCATTGAGAGGATATGACTAATCTGTACCGTTCAAACAACATTTAATTGAAAATCGATACAATCAAAATAAATTGAATATATCAATGAGGTGAATGTGTGCTAGACAAAGTCTCCTAAATGCCCAAGCGGAAATACATTGGGAAGTATAACACTTACCTGTTAACAAAGGGCTCTTCTCTGAAGGATGCTGAAATCCATTCTGTACCGTTCCATGATATGGGGCTGCCTGTCTTAAATCGAATGAAACAGCAACAGAAGAGGGAGAGGCATAGGGAGAGAGAGAGAGCACTTGCTCGGTTGCACTGATTCACAACTGTGCACAATATATTGACCGTACAGCTGTTCTGCTCGAATTCTCCCTCCCTCACTCACTCTTGCTTTCTCCATCCCTCCCTCATCTCTCTCTTTCCCTCCCCATCCCTCTTTGCGCATTTCTTTCAGCCAGCTTCCTGTGTGTCTCCTCTGTTTCTCATCTCTTTCTTTTTTTTGTACCCCGCTCTATCCCTCTCTCCCTGCTGGTCTCCAGTCTGTCTCTTTTCCTCCTTTATCACAACCTCCCTCTGTTCATTGTGTGATCCCTCTCTGCCTCTCTCTCCCCTGTTTTGCCTGTATGTTTACACACACACACGCACACATATACACATACACACACACACACACACACACACACATACACAATCTTACAGCCTCACAGTCTCAGAGGTTCTTTGGAGTTCATAAGTCTGGCTGGCTAGAGAAACTCTATATTTCATGGATGGAAACAGTCAGGGAGCTGCCAATATGCTTCATGATTAAATATTTGTATGTTGTTTTTTTCTGCTACGTGCTAGGACCAGCATAATGAAACTAAAGTAGGTTGACATCCCATCAGGTCAGGTCAGGTCAGGTCAAAAAATAAAAAAAAATAAAAACAAGAATTATGCCAAACTTTAACCTTTCAACTTTTTTCTCTGCATTTACAGTACAACAGTATTAAGTTTCTGTCGGCATCCCTCCACCTTGGCAGTTCACTTCAGTGAGCTTCCATCGCCCCTAAACCCCCACCCCACTATCCGACAGGGGTAATCACCACCTCTGGCTCATGGATGCATCGGTAGGGCCTCTCGCAGGCTTGTTGTCTTTGTTGTTAGGGGTTTATTTTCCCAGCTGAGTGGGCTGTAATGAGAGGTGGACAGCACCACTCGCTGAGAGAAAGCACTGGTTGAATGACTGTCTCCTGCCTGTCCTCCTCAAAAGATCCACTCAGGCTGAATGCTCTTTTAGTGCATGAGTAATGCGTGTGTGTATGATAGGTGTGTGTGTGTGTGTGTTTGTGAGAGAAATGATGATACGTCATGCCTCACAGCAGTCTTTTGTGATCTTTTTTTAACCTAATTTGTCATGTGGTCATTGATATATGTGTGATCTCTCCTGCAAGAACAACAGAAGCATTCCATACCAGACATTCAACCATATTTTTAAAAAAAAAACAAAAAAAACAGCAGACATGCAAAGCTTCCACTGTATTTTATTCCCATATTTTGTTCCCTACATTTATCTCTGGCTTGCAGTCTGCTCCGCAGCAATCACACTCATTGGCTATGAACACTGAGCTAATTGAGAGACCTGAAGAGATAGTGTTTTTATAGGCAAATACTGATAGTCTGACAGGCAGTCCAATTTATTATCCATATTTACAGTCCCTCCACTGCTCTCTCTGCTGGAGACCACTACCACCAATCACAAATAAGTGGCTGTGGAAAAGACCTGAATATCAATGGCTCTGCTGCCACAGCGGTGGTGACAATGCTGTCTCTCTGCTCTGTGCAATAGTGTGTGGAGATGACGATGGAAACTGTTACAGACAGAATACAATTACTGTCAGCTTGTCAGACCGTGCAGATGGAGAGTGGTAGTGTATCCAGGGGTGGTAATATATGTCTCGTATTGTTTGGTAGAACCTCTTTTTTCTTTTTCTTTTCTTCTTGTAAGTCAGTTTGGATGAAAGCGTCCGCTAAATGCATAAATGTAATGTAAATGTAAATGCTTATCATTACATCACACGACTGTTCTTGCATTCTTGCTGAGAGATCCATCCTGAGATTATAATAGAATCTCATTATTATTAAATATTAAATATAATTATCCATTAGAGAGGCACATTGTAATAAAAATGATAGAACAGAGTGTGCACATAAGATTTATGTTAATATATAGAGTACACCTGTGCCTGACTTATAAAAAGAATATTCTAGATGAAAAATGACTAAATACTGCAGAGCAACAACGAATAACACACAATGCACACCATTGTTTGGGTTGCCTTTAGGTTGCCTTTGGGTTGTCCTGCATTGACCGAAAATGATTTAAAAAAAAAAAAAAGAAAAAGCTTAGATGTCTGTGGAATAAATCCACTCTTTCTTTTAATTCCTCACTGTTGGATCAGATGTTAATCACCCCTTTGCAATAACTCTACACACAGCCTGAACACACACACACACAAGGCCAGTCGGCACAGGACAGAAACAGATGAACAGACTCCCCCCTTCCATCTGGGGTACCTAACACCACCACTCTCATCATAGCGGGTGTTTTGCTCTGTCAAGGGTCCTGAGGTTGTGAGTCAGATGTGGGACTTAGTGTGTGAAGACAGCAGGTGTTGAAGCTGGAGCACGCAGATAAAACTGAAGACAGCCCTTGTAGGACAAACACTCACACACACACACACCAACACCAAGACTCAAGAGAGCAAAGTCAAAAACTTAACCTCTATACGAGCCAGAAATTCAATTTAGCATTGATTTGCAAATACTTGACATGAACAGAATTAATTATTAGTCATAGTAAAAGAGGGGGAAAAACAGTGTAAACTGGTCACTGTCAATAATGCAAATGAGAAGAGATCATTTATTGAAATATATAAATAATTTAGAGCAGAGAGGATATAAAATGCCTTGAATTGCAAAAAAGCCTGCTTCTCATTCATCTTTTATTAGCTTCAGCACGTAGGGATGTTAGCTCTGGGGAGTAAGTTTGTGAGATTTCAGCTCTCTCTCCCTGGATGTGCTGTGGTCTCCAACAGCCTGTAGGAGTTTTCACTTTTACTTTGCATAGCGGAGTACTGTACAGTTAAGCCCATTTCAATGATTAATTAATACACTTAATTAATTATTAACACTTCATAATGGTTATTGTTTCAACAGCATCAGCAGGCTTTTAAACTCCTTTATTCATGCTAAATTGGGTCACTTTCTGTTAATACTTCATCATCTAGTTTTATATCAAAAAGAAAAAGAGAAAATTTGAGAAAATTAGCCCGTTGCTGTCTTTCATTATGCTTTCTTTTCACATGAAACTTCAAAACTCACAAATGAAATGACTGCATCATGCATGTACTTAACGGCAAATGTTTTCAAATAATACCTAGATTGTGTTTTGAATGACTTTCCCATCCAGGCTCAATCAGCTGTTGTGTCTTCAGGTACTCTGTGTTATGCATGACAACATCCCTTAACTGCTCTAAATCACTCTTACAACCTTGCAAGACTTAACTGTCTCATTTTGAGGGAATGATTACTAAATATACCTGGGAAGGTTGCCTAATAAAACAAAGGTTTAGGACAGTGTGACCTACATGTAGGCCTAGATCACATTCTTGGGAATACAATCTCATCTCAGAAAATGCCTTTGAACGAAGTTGTTTGTATGTATAGTATTTTTAGATTAACACATCCAAAAATGCAGAATGCAAAAAAACAAATAACAATAATTTTAAAAATACTTAAGGTGTTGTCTAGATATCCTTTGAAGTTAGCATGTGCATCAATTAACTAATCAACTAATATTATATGTTCCTTAAATGGTTCCTTAAAAGCTGAAGTTCTGTAACCTCATTGCAACTGCTCTTGCTATTGTGTGTGGCTCCATGAGAGACAACTGAATAATGATGGGTCTCAGTTGTCAATATCTTCCCAGTAATTTTTCCTAAATGTGTTCTGAAGAGGGTTCCTACAAGCACTGAGTATGAACAGATAGGAAAACATTGGTAAATGCCAGAATCCACATGGAAAATGCCAAAGTGGGTTTAAGAGTAAAATTGCTCATAAGAATGGTTGAGGCCAAATAAGTCCAAAGTAGATCCACACACACACACACACACACACTCACATCAGTATACAAATCTTCCTCATCCTGATCAAAGCACAGGACTTGGTTTCATTCCTCATCATTATTTACATACAATACCCCACCATGACCACGAGCACCACACAAACACACACACATACACACACACACACACACACACAAGGGCAGCGGTTTACCATTATTTATCTTGCAAGAACACGCCATATGGTGACATTACAAACAGCCCTTAGCCACTCATCACTCTCTGCAATGAAGCTAATTGACATAACTGGGGAATCTGGAATTGAATATACCATTTACATACCTGCTGGCTGGCAGACTGAGACGCAGAGAAGGCATGCTTAAACTAATTCAGATTCTACAGATGTCTTCCAATCTCTCTCTCTCCTTTGCTGTCTATTTCTCTGCTTGTGTTCCACTCTCTCTCTCTCTCTCTCTCTTTCTATTTTGCACTGCTCCTCTGTGTCTGTGAGTCTCTGTGCGTGTATTAAGTTGAGAGAGATTACTGTGACGGTAAACACTTAAATTGCAATTTTGTCCCCATTACTCGTTCCTGGTGTCGCCCGGTAACCTTGAGTAGAGCAGGTGTAGATGTGATATGATTGCATATTTTCTGTGGTGCCACAGATGGAGGCAATGGAACAGAAAAAAGGTTCACTATACTGACTTGTGCATTCAGCTCATGGGAGCCCAGTGTTCCTCTCAGCTGTCAAGTGCAGTGTCTTCATTGTCTCACTGTGACACCTTTACCCAGGCACGCAGCCTCTGGACAGCTCCAGGTGAACATGAAAGGTCACACACACACACACACACACACACACACACAAGAATGCACGTACACAAACATACCCTTACACCCACATCACAAGAGCTGTGGTCTCTGTTGCAGAAAGGCAAAATACTGCATATACAATGGGTACTAGACCGCCATGAGATGCAATAGTTTACATTTTTAACTATAGTTTAACTTCTGCTAGTTTTTGTGTAATTGTTGAGCAATTTCTGCTATTCTGCTGTGGATTTCCTGAACCTCTTAAAGTGCAATGGTACAACTGTGGTGTTACATGACAAAAATAGACCTATCAAAATATAAATATTAGTGAGATAGAAATAATGCAGTACTTTTTCAACTAATGGTTGTTAGAACTCACAGGTCACAAATATTATTTGGGGTTGTGATATAGAGTAAGTAAGGCTGTTGAAATGTAACTGATATTAATACTACGCTTTTGTTAGAATTTGCATATAGCATCTCCACTGCTTTATTTCAGCCATGGCACTTTAAACAGCAGTGTCAGTCAAAGTGAGCGCCTTGCCGCTCCCAAACTCTCCGTGACCAGGAGGCAGCTGATTGATCATGAGAATAATTATGGGGTGCGAGGGGGGAGTCCATGGCAACCCTTGTTATGAAGTGTGACTGATGGGGTGCAATTGGGTGCTTCCCCCCACCCAACTGTCTGGTTAAATAACAAGGGGGAAGATACGAGTAGTGTGCATCTGTTGCATCGAATGATGTCAGATGTCAGTGGGACTTTATTACATTAATGAAAGCGCTCTGAATTTTATTCATCTATAATTCTCATCTTTCATCTCTTAACTTGTATTCATGACAGCTGCATAAAGTACAACTCATAAAATACTATTATCTAAAATACCAAGTTAATGATAAATGGTTATGTAAATGACAGATGTGTATGGATGGTTTATGGCTGGCACAATAACCATTTCAGTTTCTCTCAAGAAGTTATATATTATGCTATGTACCAGTGATTCCCAACCAGGGACATGCGTAGCCCTAGGGGGTAACGTGGGGGTACATGGAAATATTTAATAATAATTTATTTCCAAGATGATAAATAATTACTCTCAGTCATTTCATATTAAGTCCATCAATAAAATGGTACATGTGCACTACAACTAGTTTCCTCATGGAGACAATAACTTGTGGCACTTGTAACGAACCAATAATAATCAGTTGTGTTACATTCTACTTTTTGAGAATCATCAACACGTATGAGTGAGGGGATACTCACGATATGACAAAAAGGCTCAGGGGGTAGACAAGACAAATTAAAGTTGGGAAACACTGCTATATGCTATAGAAACAGAGGTGGATGTAAATACAACTAATCCTAAAACACCACACAGAAAGAAATAGATGATAGGCAGATGTTCTTTGGCAATGCTACCATGGCATCTCATGGTGTAGTGTGTTTTGATAACCAAAAACATCTTTTACACCAATGATTTCGGCCCTAACATACATTTCTGCCTACAGCTCAGCACTGTGAGTAGGCAGATCTAGCCAAAAATGCAGAGAAAGCTTAACTTGAGCAAGCGTTGCACTCTTCATATACTTTATACTGGAGTAGGATGCTGCCACCAAGTGGGTATTCCTAGAAATTACCACATGGGCCTCCCCAGAACTACAAGTACACTAGCATTCTGGAGATCCAACACTATAGTTTTCCTCAAGCACCAAAAGGTCTGTAACAGAACTGATGTCAGGGGAGAGCCTTAACACAGCAGTAGTGTTGGCGTCCAGCACCATATGAGCCTAACACCTGCCAGTTCCATTTATAATAGTAGAAGATGATCTTCCCTGTCCCTGTTCCCTGTCCCTGTCCCCTCCCTGTCAGTGAGGAAACATCGTGTCCACTTCCTAAAGTCCCTATTATAGGCTATATATATATATGTAGGAGATCCTCAAGAGATTCCCTCCAGTATATAGTATAGTAAGTTAACTGAGGAAATTATATTTGAAGCTGAAATATTGATGTTGTGATTGAAATATGTGCTACTAATTAGTGACAGTGAGAAGGATCACTTGCCCATTAGAGAAGGATCACTATTAGATACATCCTTATTTTGAAAGACATAATGAGGCCAAGGCCCTGATCATGACTGCATACACTAACACACAACATTGGTAATTTAACAGCATCCCTCAAAAATAAACAACACGACACACATTGGTGGCAGTTTTATTTTCTTTGATAAACTTCAAAGGGAATTCTGACTGTCAAAGTTTAATTCAAATGTCCTTTTTTTACAAGCCCATAGAGTGGCAAATTGCATTTAAGTCCATTGAAATGATTTTTATAATTGCACAACATATCATTTAGTGCACACACTACACATAGCTTTGGATTTTATATGATGATTTCTTTTACTGCAGACAGTGAGGTAGTAAGCTTACAGTACCTCTAAACCTCATGAACCTATAAAAAGCTTGCATAGTTGGAATTTCATGTTCTCACAAGGGCAAACATTAACCCCAACTGTAACAATCTCACTCTAGGATGGCACAATCCATGACATGTGACACACAAAGGTTATTGCTATTCTTTTTCATGAAGAGCTCATTGACAGACCTTCAGAGATTCCTTCTTAATGCACAACCTGAGGTCAGTGAACGAGGTGTCGAGGGCAGGTTCAAACCTCGCGGACCAGTGCTAACTGTAACCTTGGCTGCCTGGTTTACACCCCTGTCCATTTACCCATACAGCCTCTGATGGTTATCTCTCCCTCTCCCTCTCTCTCTGAGTAAAGCATGGTGGCAGAAGTTTGATCGTTATCTTCAAGGTTGCCATTCCAGCGTAAATGACACAATAGTCATTTAGTCACTATAAAGAAACGTGGAGGTACTAAGAGAGGGTCACAGTTGTGTACTGAGGGGAGAATGACCTGACGGACAGAGTTCTGGGAGTTACACATAAGAAACAGTTAAGATTCAAAACACATCCAAGCAGACAAAAGGTTAAACTGGAGGTAATCTCTTGAGGATCTCCTAGGAATAACTTGTATCTGGACCTGTTCTATGTAGTGTCTAGTTGTGAATTTCTATTTTCATTTTATCTCCCCTAATCTCATTATCCTACTTCAAATCAAGGTAAAACTATAGTCTATACTATAGTTATCCTCAACTTAGTAGACCCCAGAAAAGGATGTTAAGATACTCACTGTAACAAAATGTTATTACTGTGACATCTTAGGGTAATGTGGGCATTAAACATGTACTACTACATCTACTGTACACAGTAGATTACTGTTAACTGCAAAGGATTGTGGGAAAATAACTACTGGAAAATTAGCACAAAACTGGCAATGTTTTATTCTACTTTTAAATTCTTATTTAGTTTATTTATGAATCTCATGACCAACTGTATGTCCCACAATGTGTTTTCACTCAGCTCACATTAGATTCAGCACAGATTATTATTTCAGTAAATAGTGCTCTCCCATGAGCATCTAATTATACTTGTATTTGTGTGCTTGTAAGTACAAATAAGAGAGGTGGTAAGATAAACATGACCAAGGCTGGCATCTGACCTATGAAAAAAAAAAAAAAAAAACACTTCCAGACAAGGACGCCTCATCTGGTGTGCTGTGCAGCCTTGGTTTGTGAAAAGAAAGAAAAAAAAAACTGAATCAAACTCGTCCACAACCATCGCAATGATGTGAGCTCAGACATGGCACACCTGGAACAGTTTGAGTGAGGAAAGAAAGAATAAAGAAAGATTTGGCATTTATACAAGGTGCTTTCTCTGTTCCTTTCATGTTGTTTATGTTGTTATGTTGTCCCTATAAAAAACCTAATGATTTTGTTTCTGTTATGATCACTCTCTGCCAACACTGGCTATCTCCAGCATGAGCTGATTAGTTTTGTAGAAGTACACCAAAACACACGCAGGCACGAACGTACGCACGCACGCACGCACGCACACACACACACTAATAACCACAGTCTAAACACAGTGTTCTAATCATAGGCTATTACCTACACTATACTCAATCACACAGCTGTCATTACATTCAAGAGCATATACATTCAATATGCTCCATGCAGGCGGGACGGACAAGGAAACAACTTTCCCTAGCCTTCGCAAAGTTCACTTTTATCTAGAGTAATTGTTTTTAAATATTAACCTGAACCACCCATCTCCTGAACAACCTGCTTATAAAAGCCAATTTACGTCGTGATTTTTCAAACTGAGCCACGCGTGGGTCGAATCCCATGGACATCTGGTCACAGGAAGGTTCTTCGAACATTTGCGCAATTACGGTCTTGGCCACAGATGAGAGACAGTACGTAATTCTACGAGTGCACAATGGTCAGAGGAGGTCCCGCACAGCTGATACATCAGTCAAGCAGAATATATGAAGGGAAGGCAGTGCATCTCCAGCGATTGCCTTAAGTGGAGTGTCGCTCGAGTTAACTTGAAGGATTTATTTTAATTGTCAGACTGATTTGTTTTACTTACTTTTTCACTTACTTTCACTCCCGATTGGTTTCTATTACGAGGTTCTTTTTTGACTGAAAATGGAAGATCTGAACAGCACCATTGATCCCAGCTGTTTACAGGATCCACCGCTGGCCATCGATGTCATAAACCGTGAGTGACTGACCCATATTCATTATCTCTGTTTGCTAATGATCTAGCCTTTCCATTGATAATGCCAACAATAATGCTCTATGCTGACAAGGAAGGGTCAAGATTGAAATGTCATTGTTTTCACTTTACACTTTAGTGAAATTGATAACTTTCACTTTACACTTTAGTCAAATTGAACAGAAAAAGAAAAGCATGCATTTCATAGAACAGGTCAAATTAATTTCAAGTATATGAGGAGGTTTTCACACATTTGTGGTTTGTCACAGATGTTACATTTACATTTATTAATTTATAAGTTAATAAGTTATAATATAAATGTATAGATTTTTATATATAAAATCTTATAGAGAGGGGTATCTTGTGATGTTGATTGATAGTGCCAAGAGGTCCTGTTTGTGTAGAAATAACACTGTACTGGACATGTGTCTGGACTAACAGCTGGGACAGTTTGTGAGTGATTGAAGGTAAATGATTCATGTAGCATTCATCTTTAGAAGTCTATGGCCCATTGGACATTAAAGGATCATTGCTTGAATCGCATGTGTGGGATTGCATTGCCTGGACATGAAACGCTTGGCTAATAGAGCCCTTTTGAATCAGATTACCATTTTATATTCCGCCTGCATGATTTTGTTTTCCTGATGGACAAGCTAAAGGAAATGAACCAGTGATATTTAATTACTTATGGGGTTATACTGGTTCACATCATCATCACCATCATCATCGTCTGCACAAATAGGCTGAGAAATAGACACAATTTCACTGCATTTTTTACACTCAGTAAACATATGCATGTGACAACAAAATTTCCTTGTATCCTTGTCTTTTCCCCTCTCTAGAGTTAGATATGTTTGGAATTGCCCTGTATTCCCTTCTGACCTTCATGGCCACTGTGTCTCTACTGCTGTACCTGGAGGAATGTGTGTACGTGTACAAGAAGGTTCCCTCACCCAAGAAGATGACTATCATTTGGGTGAATGGAGCTGCACCGGTAAGAAGTGCAATTTGTTGCTCTCATCCCAAAGTAGACACCTGTCCGTCAGCCTGTTGCGTAGCTTTGGACAATTTGAGTAGCTGTTGAGTAGCATCTGGTCAGAAGGAGCATTTGAGGTTGCATATCAGATAATATAGATAGTAATGAACATAATACAATATCAGTCACTCACACACAGTCACTGGAGGGTAAACAGAAACATTACGTCAAATACTTATCCTATACTTATACAATACCAATACAATTAGGTCTACCTAATTGCATGACTGGCTATGAATTTGCCTCTCAGATCATTGCCACAATGTCCTGCCTCGGAATGTGGATTCCAAAATCTACCATGTTCACGGACATGACATCAAATTCGTAAGTAACAGAGAGCTTCAGATTACTTACTACTTATTTGAGAGAGAGAGAGAGAGAGAGAGAGAGAGACTATGTCTCTGTTTCCCTTCAGTTATTTTGCCGTAGTGATCTACAAATTCCTGAAGCTGATGTTGGAGGAGATTGGTGGTGAAGAGGCTTTCCTCAAGCGCGCTGGGAAGAAAACTCTGAGGATCAGCACTGGGCCCTGCTGTTGCTGTTGCCCCTGCCTGCCTCGCGTGCCAATCACACGGTAGGCCTACCTCCAGACTTCCACACCTTATGTGTTGCAGTGCAGAATGTAAATGTATGCGGGTAGCACTGTAGCAGTGCCTCAAAGACAGAATCTTTTTTTTTTTTTTTTAAGTATATATATCTAAGGCCTTTATTCAGATAAGACACTGAAGAGTGACATGAAACACATAAAACAGTGGTGGGCTTGGGATGTGACTCCAGAACAAATTCAAACCTGGGCACTTGAACCTGAATGTGGTAAGGATGCTGTAGCAACTTGTGCCACAGGTCCTCCTCAGAGTATGACAACTTCCTGTGAGATGCTCTGGTACAAAGTCAATCTGGCTGGTGTTAACAAATATTATTCTGTGCTTGGCAAAGTAGTATTAAAGGAGAAATTCAGTGTGAATCAGTCTATAACCCTGTTGTTCAAGGTCACTGAATGGTTTTTGAAGGAAAAAAAACAGAAAATTTGATGCAACGTAGACTGAATAGCAAACTAATGCTAACTGAATGGGGCATGGCGAAATGAAACTGAAAGTAAGTTTCCATGCACCATTTACTTAATGTTAGTTGCTGGTTCACTATTTGGTGTATGCTGTCAAATTTTCTTGTTCAGCAGTTGGTAACCTCTAACAACTGGGCTTTGAATTGACTCACCAGGTTTCTCCTTTAATAACAAGCTGAGTTACCTGCATTTGCCTGCACTGCACATTCAGTGATTTCATAGTTTCTTATTGTACAGTGTGCAGACAATGGTAAGCACCTAGATAAACTTTTTACATTATGTCAGAGATTTGCGTACATATTTAGACATAGTTGCATTGTTAAAATCTATTCGGTGATTCTTGGAAGCCCATGAAAAGATTTTATAACTAGGATTAATGCACTCTGTTCTCTTAGTCCTGCGTAAAACAAACTTCATCAGCAGCATAAAATGAGCTCCAGCTGTTTAACAGTCTCTCTGATCCAATTAAAGACTCCTCTGGTCTTACACAATTTTCCAAACTGATAGCAGGGAGTCATTATTTGCCGCAGACCTCAGTGGATAGACAGACTCCATGACAAATGCCTCTGCATCCAATCAGGGCCATGCTTGAAACATCAGATGATCAAGACAGGTTGAGACAACATATGCCAAACTGTACACTCTGGAGTGTTCTTGGACAACCATTACATTGTGACATTTGTCATCAAATAGTAATCATCTCTTGGTGGTCACAGACATGGAGCACTTTCATGTAAAAGTGTTATTGCAGAAAGCTTCGTATTAGCACAGCGGTCAGTACCATGTAGAAAAACAGGAACTCTGAGTCTGTTAATTTAATGCCAATGAATTTTTTGTGCCCTGTAGCTGGTATCAAAAGCACTCACTGAACATTCTGAAACAGAACTTTCTGAGCACAATGTGCAGCATTTTCAGCGTTGTGTGCTCTCCAGGTTTCTTTTAATGATGGATTCATTTGCTAAAGCTTCAACACTTCCTGATATTCACTCAATTGAAATTCAAACTTATTGAGTTGGAGCATGACATTGAAATAAGAAATACAGACTCCACTGCTGTGAATATTTTTAACACAGGGATATTTATGAGGCTTTCTTTGCTTTTACACAGGCGAACGATTTTCCTGCTGAAACTGGGATGTCTTCAGTATGCCATTCTGAAGACAGCCCTTTCCATATTCTCTATTGTGCTCTGGACCAATGGAAACTTTGACCTCTCTGACGTGAGTGTTGTGCCACCATCAACATCCTGTCAAAGCACACTACACAAAACATGCTGCTCAGCAAAATATACTGTACTCTACAGGGGTCATGGTTTTGTTACAGCCATGGTTTTAATTTCTGAGGTTTTCTTGCAGGCTGTCAAAGTGTCCCTTACATACATTTTTTTTCTTTGCTCTTCCACATTCAGCTTGAGATCACAGGAGCTGCAATCTGGATCAACCCTTTCATTGGGGTCCTTACTATAACGGCCCTGTGGCCTGTCGGCATCATGTTCATGCATCTGCGAAACACCCTTCGAAGTCTCAAGATCATCCCCAAATATGCCATGTACCAGGTATGTCCAAGACACTTTCCTCACAGTTATAGATGAAGCATCTTTGCATCCTCATACCTAGACTCCTGGTCATAAATCTAACTTGTATGTCTTGTGTGGAATTTACAATTTATCATTTACATATAAAATAGCACGCATTGCAGACAACTGAACACAAGTACAAAACACATATGGACTTCATGTCACTTCATGGATTCATATCGCTTTGGATAGAAGTATCTGGTAAATCAGTCAACTTCCAACTAACTTGATATCAGTATGGCATACATAAATTAAACCCGGGTTCAACCCCACGTTGCGAGTCTGTGTGGCTTTGGATAATAGCGTCTGCTAAATACCAGTCAACTTGTTGTTCGAGGTCATCGAGTGCTGTCGTTATAAAAAGGACTGAGAAAATGTGTTATTACATAGGCCGAATGGTGAACCGGCAGCTAACACTAATTGAATGGGGCACAGTAACTTACTTTCAGTTTCATTTTCCTATGCTCCATTCAGTTAACGTGACCTGCTGGTTCCTTATCTGGTCTATGTTATATCAAATTTTCTAGTTATGTTTCCAACAGACAGCCTCATAGACGTCAGATAAAGGTCTATGGAATGATTCACACTGGTTCTCCCTTGTAACTTTAACAGTAACAGTTTATATTAGGGTACACATCTTTACCATTAGCTAGCAGCTTATTAACATGCAAATTAGTAACATACTAGCCATCTGTTAGTCATTACAAGTCACTTATTAATACCTTAGTCTACCCATAATAAACCATTAATTAAGAATTTCTCCAATATAAAGTCATATTTACTGTTTATTCATAGTTAGTTAGTTAGTTGTTGTATATGAACAACTATATATCTTAATATGCTTTGGTTAGTATTGGGCTTATAAGGCAGTAGTACAACAGGAACAGTTATTCTTCTTCAATAATATTTAGAAAAGATGGTCTAAAACCCAAAACCCCAAACTGCAAATGCCTAATAGTATCAAAATAAGTCTTAATTACATCTTTTTGATTGGGAGTAACTGTTCCTGAGAATAATTGTTCCTGTTGTACTGCCACCTTATAAACCCCTTGCTGAACAAAGCATATTGAGATCATAATTCATACACAACAACTACCTTATTTACTATAAATAAGCAGTAATTAGGAGTTTATATAGGAGAAATTCTAGTTAATGTCTACTATGGGTAGGTAATGCAAAACAAGGTATTAATAAGTGATAAGTGATAAGGCTAGCATGTTATTAATTTTTATGGTAATAAGATGCTAGTTAATGGCAAACATGTGTACCCTAATCTAAAGTGTTACCACTTTAACTCCATCTCCTCTCATACATACTGTAACTGAGCTGTGTCAGTACGTGAGTAGTAATCAGACTGACAGTGCTGTGTATGGTTGCTCAGCTGGTGTTGGTGTTGAGCCAGCTGCAGGCAGCCATCATCAGCATCCTGGCCCTGGACGGGACCATCGCTTGCTCTCCACCCTTTTCATCCATCGCCCGAGGTTCTAGTAAGTATGCCTGCAACAGAGATGTATTGAAGTGATAATGTCAGCTTGTTTGTTGTTAAGAGCAAACTCATATATATCTGCAATATAGAGACAAATGAAATAGATAGATAGAAAGAAAGAGAGAAAGATTTATTATGTGTGGATTCTAACTATATCCTGCTGTTCTAGTGCTTAGCCAGCAGTTGATGATTGTGGAGATGTTCATCGTTACCCTGGTGACCCGGCTGTTCTACCGTCGGACATATGAGCCCCTTGTCCTGGACCAATATGAGAGTGACAATACCCAGAATGCAAAAATGATCCAGGATTCTGCAGTAGAGGAGGATGCAACATAAGTGTGTGTGTGTGTGTGAGAGAGAGAGAGAAAGTGAGAGAGAGAAAGAAATGAGATAGAGAGAGAGCGAGAGAGAGAGACAGAGAGACAGAACTTGTACATGGATGTTTGGCCATGTCAAATTATGCATGTTGGATTTTTTTACATTGAGTCTGACTTATAATATTGTTTTGTATGTGACAGCTCTATTTAACAAAATTTTTTAAAGCCTATAACTTTTCTTGTACTACTGTATGTAACGACAAAGATCATACATATTTGTACCTGTATAGCTGTTATTTGCTGTCTTTTTTTTCTTTAAGAGAACAGTTGGCCACAAACAAATTTTGTTGCTGTAAATTGACTTTGGGACTGAGATAACGTTTGACAAAAGAAGTGTTATTACACATGTACTCATGCATTTAAACAGCAGTAAAATATTACTACCTCCATGCTGTGTAGCAGTTTTTTGGACTTTGAATTTCCTTTCCCCGCCTCAAGAATGGTTTAGTGCTTAATAGCAGTACTTGACAATTATCCTGAGTCATTCTGAGAATGTAGCCATGCAATGTGTGTGTGTGTGTGTGTGTGCGCGTGTGTGTGTGTGTGTGTGTGTGTGTGTGTGTGTGTGTGTGTGTGTGTGCGTGTGGCATGTGTTTTTCCATGCAAGGGAAGCATTCTTTTGGAGAAAGGGAGTTGTGGAGTGGGGACACGTGTCTCTGGTGCCCCCAGTGCCAGGAGATGGACTGGGTGAAGGTGTAAAACATCAGAGAGTGCTGGTTCCTTGCTCTGTCAGTACCTCACTGCTTTGAATCAACAGAGGTGTGGCCGTGAAGAATGCCGAGCAGGTGCAACATCTGCCTTTACAACTGACGACAGTGTGTGTGTGTGGTGTGTGTGTGTGGTGGTGTGGTGGTGTGGTGTGCACGGTGCCCTCATAAACAATCTATGACTCAAGGGTTATATCAAAGATCGAAGTAGATGTAGGAACATTATCTGAATGCTATTGTTAAAAGGTTTAATGCCAAAATTGAATTGTAGGACATGTTATAGTGGAACAATCAGAGATGGCAATGAATCAATCTAACAATTTATGGCCCTCAAATGCAGAGTGGCCCTAATACAATTAATAACTAGAAATTACGCATTACCTGAAATATTTATATTGCCAATAATAAAAAAGAGTAATTTTTACGTAATTTTTTCTGTTGTCATGAACTCGTTGCCTTCTTGTCATTTGTCTCACGTGCAAGGTATGTTTTTCTCAGGGTCATCTACTGCTCTGGCAAGGGCTACACTCTCACGCCCTCTGGCTGCAATACTGTGTCAAAACATTCCCTGTCTGATTTGTTTTCCGTTCTGGTTTTCGGAAATTCTAGTTAATCAAACATACTTGACAAGTCTTTTCCATCCATTTCCATTTCAGAGGTGTCATCACAGAAATTACCGCCTTTGTTGAGAAAGTCGACTGCTGACATTGGCATTGTCGCCTGAAGAAATTGTTTTCGGGTGTGGAGATGTATCAATTCTTTAGCAATAAAGAAAATCATTTGATTCTACAAAATGCTAGGCTTCCAAGCAAAACAGCGCGCAGACTTCCAAAATGTAAACTAGTCTTGTGACAAGTTGTTATGAGGTTGAGTGCTGATGACCAATAGCTGTGCGTGTCATACAGTTTTAGGGAGCATGTCACGTGTTTAGGATTAGCGTCTCATGCATGCACGATTAACTACAATAAATTAAAAGGGAACACGATGACAGCGTGGGGATACGTCCTACTTCAAATTAATGTTTAACAAGAATTCATATATCGTGCGACGAATGTTATTGTTACATTTCTGACTACTTCGACTCGAGAACTTCAGTTTTAACTTCCCCAAATAGGATACTGTAGCCAGCAATGAGGTTAATCAACTGTTTGATGAAAAATGTCAACACTAAAATCGAATATTACTCCAGATTTTCACCATCACCGATGTCAATCAAGCAGTTTCTCGATTTCGGTAAGTAGCCAATCGGCCTCAAATGCGCCCCGTCATAAAACAGCAATGTGCACTGACTGTACAGGAAAGTTCTAGAGGGTTTTGCCGTGTTTTTCACAAACAGTAGATGGGGTTAATGCTCCATACCAACTCTCACGTAAAACTCTGAAACCTTTCATTTATACTGCGTGATCAGGCGCGTTCATATCACGGCTGACTGCAGTCTGCAGACACCGACGAAATTACGAAGGTGTCTGTTTGGCTCAGAAAGTAGGCCCAGTTAATGCAACGAGAGCGCGCCGCAGGGGAGACAAAATATCTTAAATGTAGCCTATCTAACAACAATATCAATCAGTTTACTGGAAAGGTTGTCTGGTGTTCTGATGTCATTTAAACAGAAACCTCATCTGGCATGAGCTCCTTCACACATATTTTAAAGGTCAACTCACTAGTAGTACTAAACTAAAAATAGCCTGGAACTCTGTCAGGAACTGAATTATTTTCACACATATTATGAACAGGAGAACGAATTGTTGAGTTACCAGGCCCGCTGTTGTGATCAAAGCTTCGCTGTGTTGCCTATTTACACACTTATTTACACACTTTCTACAGAACATTACCATTGTAGTTGCCCCTCTCAACACCTTGCCTGCACACATGGGAATTATTGCCATAGGACCTGTAAGGTAATAACTTACCACACCTTTACATGACTCCACTTATTGTCATCCCTACAGTGACCAATATGCAGGCTACACTTATGCCATAGTGAATCCGTGGCTGTTGTCAGATTCACAAAAGTGTATTGATTTGGATGTTGTTGAACAGTTCAACACCAACTAGTCCATGCTCTGTGATTCTGCAGGTAGAGAGAATGCATGTGAGAAGACCTCCTACATGTTCCTGAGGAAGGAACTGGCTGTCCGATTGGCGAACACCATGCGAGAAGTTAATCTGTTGCCAGACAACCTACTCAGTCAACCATCCGTCCAACTTGTGCAAACATGGTGAGTGCTATACACAGTGTTATGCAGAAACTTATCCAGTGGAGAGACTTTGTGGGAAGACTGTAATGGATAGGCCTACTAGATCAGCATAGTAGATGTTCGGATTACTGGCTATGAACTTGGCTGGGACAAGGCTAGACAGAATGCCTGGTCTCAGCATTGAGATGTTTAGGCTGCCTGTAGCCTACTGAGTTTACACAGGTAAGTGATAAGCAAAAGATTTGTGCTTTAGGTTTTGCTCACAAAACAACAAGCAAACAAATACATAAACAGTTAGGCTTTATATAGCTTTATAGACTTTATAACTGCAAAAGTTGTCTCTTCCAAAATTATAACATCCTGAATCACTGTTAGACAGTGATTACATGTTTATTTCCTAAGATGAATACAATAGACTTGCTTGTCCAGTAGACGTCCGCAGTGACATCGGCAAAGCAAGATTAAAACCCCTGCCCACGTTTCTATCCCAAAAAAGCCTATGGAAACTAACAATTGGTTTTTGACTACCTGAAAAAAGTATGATTAGAAAATTTAGTAAAGACTGTATGTGTGTTTTTGTGTGTTCTTCTCCGTAGGTACATTCAGAGTTTTGAAGAGCTACTAAATTTTGAAGCCCGAAGCCCAGAGAGTGGCCGTACACTGAACGAGTGTGTGAATTACATATACATAACATATTCATGATCATGCTCACGGGGCAATCATTTGATTAAAGGGACAGTCCTGAACCCTTATACTATTTCTATAAATGTCTGTCATTTTTAATTTACTTAGTGTTTGTGTGTAGTTTTGTCTCTGTAAGTGATAACCAAACAAAGCTAATCAACAAACGAGGGAAGGTTGAAATGTGATTGGCTGCTGACCAATATAATTATTCTGAATACCATTCTGAGAACCATTCTGAATGCTGAATTTATGATCTGAACGCTGAACTATATTTTGAACTATGCCTTTCAGCTTTCTGGACACCCTTAATAAAATTCGTAATCGGCACAATGATGTAGTACCTACTATGGCCCAAGGGGTGATCGAGTTCAAGGACAAGTTTGGCTTTGACCCCTTCATCAGCAACAACGTTCAGTACTTCCTGGATCGTTTCTATACAAACCGAATCTCCTTTCGTATGCTCATCAACCAGCATAGTGAGTGATTTTTATCATAATGTTTTGTTCTCTGATTGACCCTTGACCCTCTCTTACGGCATACATAAGGGGTTCTGCATACCATCATAACGATGACTTGTTGGACCTATGTTTTCTCTTTTAATTTTGTAGTTTGTATAAACATGAACACACATTGATACAGTATTAAATGCACAAAGTACAGTTTATCCCTTATCCCTGCCTGTTATTTATTGTAAATGGTGTCAATGGTGTTTTTCACACAGAATAGCGAACCTTTACAGATTCAACATTGTAGGCTATTATAATGACATTAAATCAGAAATGAGATCATCTGCACATGTACATTACTGTTTATTCCTGTGACATCCTGTGGTAGCACTCCTCTTTGGTGACGCCACAGCTCATCCAAAGCACATTGGAGGTATCGACCCTGCCTGCAACGTCACTGAGGTGGTGAGAGGTAACCTCATGATACTGACAGTGTCTTTCTGGTGTGCACTGCAGCACTTAGGGCATGAGTTATGCCTTGGAACACACTGCATAAGTGGTGGACGTGGAACTCTAATTTGTCAGCACAGGCGTGTAAAGGAAAATCAACATGCAGCAAACCCGCTCTGCGTCCGCCACGCAGGCAGTGTGTCCAAGGTGTTGAGGTTGGTCAAATTTGAAGTAGGGTTGGTAAAGTTTAAGGCTTGTTAATTGAGTTGTACTTTGTAAAAACTGACCTAACCATACAATACATTTAGTGTCAACATTACAGATTTACATTGCATTAAATACAGTGTTTGCATTATATATGCAATGTGTTCAAATGGGAATTTAATCTTGAACCTTAAACTTGGCAGATGCGTATGACACGGCCAGAATGCTCTGTGAGCAGTACTACATGATGTCGCCAGACTTGAACATTCAGGAATTTAATAGTAAGTGAAATTCATCTTTTCTTACATTGTGTTTATATATTGGATGTTTTGGGTGCCCTGCATTTCTCTCAAATTCAGAACTTCAGCACTGCACCCATAATTACAATTGCTGTTTCCCAGCTAAAGCCAAAGAAAAGCCTATTCAGGTGGTGTATGTTCCCTCACATCTCTTCCATATGCTCTTTGAACTGTTTAAGGTAAGACAAACCATTTCCGAAAAGAGACATTTTTACTTTCTGAGAGTGATCATGAAAATACTGCCTCCTCTTTTTCTGTATTCAATTGTTTGGTTGATTGCTTCTGTCTCCGGGAAGAATTCCATGAGGGCCACTGTTGAGTTGCATGAGGACAGCAGCAAAGGACTCCCTCCAGTCACAGCTTTAGTGACTTTAGGAAAAGAGGACCTTTCAATAAAGGTTAGTATTTGTGGAAGGAAGAGCATTTACAGTGTTAGGGTTAATGACAACATATTCAAGTTGCTTATGATTTTGACCATTTATGCAAAATAACAGTTTCACACTCTCTCTCTCTCTCTCTCTCTCTCTCTCTCTCTCTCTCAAGATCAGTGATATGGGTGGTGGTGTGCCTCTCAGGAAAATGGACAGGCTGTTTAATTATATGTACTCATCTGCACCTGCACCAAGTCTGGATTCTTTACAGTCTGCAGCCCCTCTGGTAACTAGATTTTAGGATCCTGACCTAGATGTTGCAAAGCATTGACTATGGGTGCAAACTTGGAGATGTTTCTAACTGTACAATTATGACTTCTATCTGCATGTGTGTGCGTGTGTGTGTGTGTGATGGCTTTTTCAGTTGATTAAAATTCTGATTGATGTGTGTAATTTTTAGGCAGGATTTGGCTATGGTTTGCCAATCTCCAGGCTGTATGCACGTTACTTCCAAGGAGACCTCAATCTGTACTCTATGGAGGGAGTGGGAACTGATGCAGTAATTTACCTAAAGGTTTAAAATCTCTTAAATCTGTCAAAACGCCCTATTAATTTCTATTAGAAGTGGTTTGCAAAACATGTTTTAATACTAAGATGAATAGAACATATTTATATATCATCATATACATATTGTATATATATGATGCTGCCAGCATAATTCTCTAATTTGCTGTTGCTTTTCTATATTCTGTCCATTATAATAATTAATTCACAGGCTCTGTCAAGTGAGTCTTTTGAGCGTCTTCCTGTCTTCAACAAGTCAGCATGGCGGCACTACCAGACAGGCCCTGAAGCAGATGACTGGAGCAACCCAAGTAGTGACCCACGAGATGCCTCTAGGTACAAAACAAACCGATAAGCTTGATCAAGCAACACAGATCTTAGCTATTAATATTTTTGGGGAGAAAATGTACACTTCGGATTATGTTACAGAAGACTGAAGGGGTATGGGCTATATGTGTGCCTATGGTGGCATATCCAGCATAGTCAGTAAAGAGTCTTGGCCTATGTAGTCAAGGTATATAAAGATTCTACTTAAACTGTGTGAAAAAAAATATGTTCACATTATTTATTGTATGTCTAGCAACAGAAAAGAATGGGAATGGTTGATACTGTATAGCTGACTAACATACTATTTGACCGACACCAGTGGAACTACATCTTAGACATTTTGTTGTTTTGCCTCACTTTCGTCTGTTTTTGTGAACCACACATTGAAGTAAAGGCAACAGCACTTGTGTACAAATGAACAGCTGTAGAGACAGAGCTGTTAATCTGTCATGCCAAAGTTGTAGCCTCAAACAAAGCTTTGTAGGCTTCATTATGTTTACAGCAATGTAACAATGCCTGTGTCAGTCAGAAATTGTCTGTCTGATGTTATGAGGTAGTTATGAGGTTGTTGTATTGCACTTTAAATATCCTTAGGTACATAAACATAAAACCTTACTTAAAAAAAAAAAAAAAAAAAAAGCGTGTAGAGTTTGTTACATTTCTATAGTGTTTAATGTCTAATAATTGTGATTTGGCAGCATAATGTACAATTCATCATTTAGCATTTTACCTCTTTTTAATGCATGGGTGTGGAAATTGGCATGTATATTAAACCCAAGCAGTTTAATGTTTTATCTGTACTTTGTTGGTCTGAGTGTCATTATTTTATTCAGTCTATATTAATAACTGGGAGAAAAGATGTTTCTGTGTATTCCTGTTTTCTTGCCTTTTTATCAGAAATGTGCATGTATAATGGCTGACATTAAGGGGCCAAACTCATGAAGGTATTATAAATGCCTGGAGAGAGTGAAGTCCCCCCCCCCCCCCCCCCCATAAACCTGAATGGCTGGGGCTAGGCTAGTAAATTCAGCCAATTTGTGACGATTCCAGTATCTGCATTCAGAGTCAGATCCAGATAAAGAAGTAGGGCGACTGAGATATGGTGACACTCTGCTTTATATAAAAATCTGAAATACATTGGACCAGAGTTTTTTCAGTTTAATGATGCAGCAGAAAGATACTGACTGATTTGATTACAATAAATTCTGTAGTAAAGACAAATGGCATGAGCTCAGAACAAAAAAGTTTTTCAAACAGAAAAAAATTGAAAAAGCATCAGAGATTCTCCCTTAGGAATCTTTATTATTCACACCAAAAAGTCAAGCGTTACAATAGTTTGCCTTAAAATAGCATTGCTATAGACTGTCATTTGTACCTAAGCTGTTCAGGGTGAACATTCAAAAAATTATTTCAATACACAGTGAATTGATTGCTATTACATTACGATGAAAACAAAATGCCAACATTAACTAACAGGTAGTTCTCTCTCTCTCTATCTATCTCTCTCGCTCTCTCGCAAACACACTTTCTCTCTCATGCTGACTTATTGACTCAAAACAGCTTTGCATGCTGTAATAATTATTAGGTATACCTGTTCATAAGCGATAACACAAGATCGTAGACAAAGATCCGAGTTTGATTCCCAAATGCTTTCACTTTCCTCTGTTAGGTTTACCTTTACTATTGTTACCTTTACGATTGTTACCTTTGTTGCTATTTCCACCTTGACCTGTATTTCTTCCAGAGCAGTTGACTGAGACCTCGGTGTTTCCATTTTCCAAACACACCTTGGCCTTTTGGTTTAAACTTATGTTGAAGGCCCTACGCATGTTCTCTGCTGAGATGCCATCGGGAGCTATGACAAGTGCAATAGAGGTGCTGTCATCTCTTCGGGCCTCATTAATCTGAATTTGCAGGTTGTAATAATATATATTATTCTTCGGAAACCTACCCTGTAGATCAATGCGAACGATTTGGCGTTGCCCTGGAAGCCTAACCAGGTTGCTAGTTTGCTGTTGTCTGCCCGCATGTTGGTTGTTAAATAGATTAATTAGATCACTTGCTTGTCGTCTTTGTGCGTTGCTCGTAACTGGACGTATTTTCCCGTTGTTTGGTAGTATAAAGAAAGTCACTTCTCCGTCGGCATCATGCACATGCTCAATCTGTAGTTCATTCTGCCGTTTGACGCGGTATGGAAGGGAGTACATGCTGTCTCCAGGACCAATAACTCCACAGCAGAGGATGAAGGCGAGTAACAGTTTGGGGCGTCTCCTTTGATATGCCATTTCAACTCTACATAGAAAATTAAGAGATGTTAAGATGTTAAGAGATGATAAGAGAGTGATTTAGGTCTTTTACTTTAAAATAAGGTAATTCTGCCTCTACACTGGCTTACAGGAAGACAACAGTCCCTGACATCCCAACACCTGGTATCACATTGTGAAAGTTATTGGTTAGGAGCCTGATCCAATTTGTTGGTTTTAGACAAATTTGTTAGCCTGATATAGTACTAAGATACTTTATGTTCCCACAGACAATATACAACCAGTGAAATTCACGCTCCACTGGAATCTGTATATTTCATACTGTTTTCAGGTTCTTCTTTTAATCCATCTTAACATTGTAAAACATTTTACTGAATACAGTTTGTTGGTGTATGAATATAGTAGGTTCTCTTCTTTATTTCCAGTTGTTCCAAATGTTCTTTAGCCTAGAAATCTAGACATCTACGTCTAGCCACGCGCCATAAGATCTTACCATGGCCGCTGATTCCGCCCCTAGTACTGAGCCTAGTCTATTGGTCATGCTATACATTTTGATGTTATCGGATGGATTGTCAGGCTAAATGTTCTTATTTCTCACTTACCCTTTTCCTTAACTGGTCCAGTGGGTATTCAGGATATCTTATTTTTCTTTCTATCTCTTTGCAGTTTGAGTCCACTGGAAAGATATGGCAAGCTGTGATACAAGAGTTGTACACACAGTATATGTAATTTCCCCTGTTTAGTGGTTAACATGATTGTAATTTATGCATATAACTTAATATGCTATGTATAACACCTGGTGTGAGTACATATTTTAATTCTACAATATTTTATTTATTATTCTTATGTATTCATTTTGTTTATTTATTCATACAATTTGGAAAGTCAACACTCACCAGCTGTAGATTGTCAGAGTGTCTCTGTTCCTCCTCGGCTGAAGAGCGCTTGTTTTTATGCTTGTAGGAGTCAGCACAACTAAAACACGCCTGTTTGTCATTAGTGATGAAATCCTACAATGCACAATGTTTAATAGTTTTAGAACCTAACACATGTTTAAAGCAGTGGTTCACAAACTTTTAACTACTTTTAACTACACTTATGGTAGACTATGTAATAATGTAGTGGCAATTGGGTTGTATTGATAGTTTGGGTGTACAACCTTTTTCTGTGTAGTTTGTACCTGAACTTCATGATGGTGAGAACTAAGAGCGAATCACAGAGTTATTTTGAGGAAGTAGAAGCACCCCCAATTTGACAACCACTGGTTTAAAACAATTGCTTCAGAAACTGGAAATAGTTCTTTCACTACAAAAAATGAAAATCTTTACTAGTGTAATTCATACCAATTCTAATTTACTTATTGAGGCAGAATGATTTGAAAATAAATTATTGTTTCAGCATATTTTGTCTTGAAATGTCTTACTTAGATGATAAAACAAATTTTGAGGTAATTTTATTATGAGGGAAATATTTATGAGGGAAATTCTGAGAAAAATGCATCTTTTGATCTTATTTTGGTAAATGCCAATATGGAAAATGCTCACACTATGTTTTGTGGCAATCAGTCACAGATTTTCCATGATGTGATGTTTTGTGACTTTGAGTTTAATGCTGTATTGGTCTGACTTGAATAGCATCATTGTCTTAGATTCAGACATATTTGCTTTCATCCTTTTGTTGTAGTTTTGTGCAAAGTTAGCTAGTTTCTAGACACTATATTTCTAAAATAAGAAAATTAATCTTATTATTTTCTTAAAAATGTTCTTAAAAATATGTTATTAAATCAAGACTTCCCTTTCTCTGTTTTTTTCTTAGTAGGTGCAATTTTCTTGCTGCACAGGCATTTAATTTTGCTTGAAATAAGTATTTTTTTCCAAAAATAGTATTTGAAGAGTTCAGATGCAAAACCCTTGAAAGTGCATTTTCAGAAATATGCAAACATTCATATCCTTTTATAATAATTTCCAAGTAATCCCTCAGACTGCAATTTGAATATTATTATCAAGTATAACCAAATCAAGCCAAAGCAATCCAATTAGAGTTGAACTGATAACTGATCAGTTAATCAAAATGAAATAAATGTATTTCTCTAAATTTATCACAAATGGACTTAGATGGCTTTGCATCTGAAATCTATATTTTTTTCTTTTTTTTTTTCTTTGAAAAAGCATTTTTTGCAGTGTTGACTGTAGGACTTGAACATCAGACACACTCTATTTTGATAAGCAACATGCATTTAAAAGTCTTTCTTGGTATTCAAATAAAATAACCAAGAGTGGGTTGATATGGATGATAATCATACTCAAAAAAAAAACAGAGACACCTACGTAGTTTGTAAAAATGGATATTTGAAAGTAAAATCAGATTTAATGTATTAATGAAGTATTTCAATTCAAGTGGTAATAATATCTGAACATTTAGCATTTTCATTAATTTGTTGCTGAGGGAGAAATCCATGTAATGTTTGATGGTTTTACTACACTTGATCTACACTGTTGGTTTGTGGCACACTGAGGTAAGTAACACACTATTTTAATATCTTTGAACATTTAGCATTTTCTTTGAACCACATATTTATGTAAAAACATCGAGCACATTACAAATGAACCTAATGTAATATTTGTTATGTGTGGCAAGTATGGATTTTCAGACACAGAATATCAACAACCATGAAATGAATAGGCCTACTGAGAGGAGAGACAGACTTATAACTTTACTTTACTTTAAAATGATCAGCTATTAGAGATATAATAAACAAATCACAAAAATAATAGAAAACAAAAGTAAATTGGTAAATGTTTTTTGTCAACTGACATGAAAGGAGCTACATACAATCAAACATGCAGTGTGTGTGTACAACCAAAAGTGTTAAACTTTAATCAGCTGAAGGTGTGGGACAGATCCGTTATCTTTTATTTACACAAGGAACATGACTTTTTATCTCTGGGTTTTAATATGCAGCATCATGTTTGCATGTGTGAGTGTTGCAAAAAAAGAGAACATGGCAAGTGTTGTGTAAATACCCTTTCAAATGGTCAGACAGGTTCTCATGGTTTGTGATGAACCATGGAAACCTGTCCAAGCTGAGAATTTTAAGGCCTTGCTATGTTTGAAAAGAGAAATTGTTCAGAACCATACACATTTTATTTCTGTTAAAGAAGGCTGGATTATCTGGAATGAATCAACCTGGAGTGTCACTTTGCCAAGTGTTATTGGTAGGTATGAGAACGACAGAATTCAGTACAACGTAGACCAAATAGCGAAACAGCAGCCAACGCTAACTGATGAGGGCAAAGAAGTTTTGTTTTCCTGTGACCCCATCAGTTAGCTCCCAGTTCACAAATTCGGTCTACGTTGTACTAAATGATGTTCTTATACCTACTGACAGCACTAGGCAGCCTGAAAGAACAGGGATGTGGGCTGACTGACTCGTTAACACTGGATGATGAACTCTGTCGAAATTATTTAGTGCTCCTGCCAGACAGATTGCGGTTGGTGGAGGGTTTGCTGGTTGGCTGTTGCAATGAATTTGCTAAACTGTACAGCAGTTAGTAGAGAGTTTGCTGGTTTACTGTTGCAATTACATAACAAGCCACCTCACAGACCATGGCTGACATAGCCTTCAAGTTTATTGTCTGTCACTATTATGCTATCAGTACACATTTGTGGCAGATAATAATTTGCATATCATCATACCATACCGTCTCAGAATTAAAAGTATTTTGTCATTGATGGCATGTCTGAGACAATGTTAAATATTTAATGTCAAACCTTCAGCATTTAAAGTAATCAGCACAGAATATTTAATAAGAGTTGCCTTTGCATTTCTTTACATCAGAAACAATGCACTTATTCTTTACATTTCCTTGAAATTGAAAAGAAATAGGTATGATAAAAAAAAAAACTTAACCAGCTTACCTTTACGAGATATTAATAAATACAAATTATATCAGATCATACAATCATTCAAAATCTGATTGAATTCAATATACAGAGAACAGGTAAATATATTTGTCTGTATAGTACAATAATAATTATGTATACATAACTGAGTTTGGACTTTTAGGTACACGTACAGTGTCTGAAGAGCTACAGTCTCTGTGTGGACACACTTGAGTCATAAGGGCAAAGTGCCTCTTATGTTATCTCTGTGACAGCACCAGTGCACTACATGCTTATCAATGGAAGTATGCATGGGTGTGGATATACTGTATGTGGCTTAGTATGTGTCTTGCCTACTTGTGTGGACTCGTATTTATGTATGTGTATATGTATGTACTATGTATGTATATCTGTGTATGTGTGAATCTGTCTGCCTGTTTCTGTGTGTGTGTGTGTGTGTGTCTGTCTCTGTGTTTGTGCATCTGTACGTGTGCTTGTGTGTCTGTGTCTGCGTTTGTGTTTGTGTGGGTGTGAGTGTGTGTGTGTGTGTGCACAGCACATTTATTTCTCTCCGTCATCGGCCTCGCTGCCAGGGCTGCCGCGGCGTGCTTTCAGAGTAGGGGGAGGCGACCTGAAGCGCAGCAGGGGCCAGTGGGAATTTGGTGAGGGAGAGCGCCCCCTAGTGGGGCTGCTGCTGGGAGAGCCACGAGGAGACTGATACGGTGACAGGGCCTGGAGCACCCGACCGCTCCGCTCCTGAATCATGTGCTGCAGGTTAAGTGGAACAGGAGCAAGATGATCAGTTCACTTGATTCGTCTCGTGTTTTTGCCAACCATATCAAACACAAAAGACTATAGCAGCTGTCCATGATGTATGAATAAGTGACATGACCTTAACCTGAGACAGACAGTGACCCCACAAATTTGCAGAAAAATCCAGCTGAAAAAACAGCTTATGCTGGTAGCTGGTTTAAGATGGTTTAAGATCATGACACCAGCTAAACTGTCAAAAATCATGTGAAAACACACCTTAAGCTGGGCAACCTAACTAATCTTGCTTAATCTGCTTGCACCAGCATGTCCCAGCCAGTCAAACTGGACATTGCTGAAGTGGGCTGGTTATGCTGGTATGTAAGCTGGAAATGGCTAGTGTATGGCCAGAAACACCAGCTAGAATGTATACCACCAATCCATCAAAACTCACATGAAAACACACCTTAAAAACTAGGTAGCTTAAACCAGCTAAACCCAAGATTGTTGATTGTAGCTTGATTTTTGTGTAGGTAAATATTTGTGATTTGTGTATTTGAATCGCTGTTTTATCTTACCTCTTATTTTCTGCCTATTTGTCATGTGTTGGCCTATGTGCGACAAATAGTGTCACTGTTTGAGTGAAACACTCACCCAGGCTCCCTCAGGGCCAAACAGCTCCAGGAAATTCCCGATGAACTCGCGAGATTTTTCCTCCCATTTGAGGATGAGGTCATGACTCTTCTCCTCAACGCGGTGCACCAAGTGCTTACTCCGCTCCTCCAGGGTGTGCACCGTCTCCTTCATCTTGTCCACCTGGTTCTGCAGACGGTACTTCTTCTCCTGAAATTAGCGGGATAAAATACGAATGACTGGAATTTACTATGTGAACATGACCTCATAAAACATCAAGAGGAAATCATTTAGCAAAGTGGTTCACTGTCATAGCACCATTCCAAGATACTTCCAAGGCTGAGTAGCCACAAACGTGTGTGTGTGTGTGTGTGTGTGTGTGTGTGTGTGTGTGTGTGTGTGTGTGTTGTACGCATGTGCGCATCTGTGTGTGGGAAAGCATGTGTGTGTATGTGTGAGCAAGTGTGAATCTAAATCATGTAGCACTGTGCTTCAGTGCAGCATGCCACTGTATACTGTAAAGTTAGGTGTACAATAAGGTGCCATAATGACTTTCTTACATTGATAAATCCCACATTGAGCTCTCTGGCGGTGTACCCTCTCTGCAAATTGCGACGCACATATACGTCATAATCTCGCACAATTCGGGTAATAAGGTCGGAGGTGGAGATTCCCTCTGTCCGTTGAGTGGCCACAAACATTCCTGTGATAAACAATTAATTAGACACAAGTTAAAATGCACAAACCAAAAGAACAACAACAACAACAACAACAAAAACGTTAGAAGAATCATTTACATCAACCATTTACAGTCTTCTACTTGAACTAACTCGAAGAGGTTTTGTAGTGTTTTAGTGCTGGAATACCTGCTTCCTTGATATGCTTGTAGACGTCATCAGATCCTGCTGACGTGTATGGGATATCATCATGGGCCACAAAGTCAATCTGTGACGAAGGAAAAGAAAAAAAGTGTATCTTAATAGAGAAGAGTGGAGAATGTCTTATCTTCTAAGAGAGACAAAACAACAGACAATTCACAAGGAAGATATGTACATAGATAAAAGAGAGAATGATTGAGATGGCCAGACTTACCTTATGAGATAAAGATGGAGATAGTTCACCACATAGATAGAAAGAGATTGATCGAGAGAGATAAACTTACCCTGTGCATCTTTAAAAACTCAGGACTAAGAGTCCAAGGTGCATCACGGACCACCTCATCTACGTAGCGACAGTGTCGCAGGGCCTCATAACGCTCGCGCTCTGTCATCACAGTGTAGCCCTTATACTTGTGTGTAAGCTCATCGCTGCATACTATGACAAACATACACACACACACACACACACACACACACACACACCATAAATCAACACGACCTTTTTGACAGGAGAGTGATTGCTTTTGCATTTGAGAGACCAGCTTCATTAATGGCTCAAAACAACTGTGTGCCTCCTGGTTCACAGTGAACATTACAGCCAATAGGATCTGTTTTAATCATTTCCCTGATTGGAAAATCATAAATACACAGGTACTGTATCTGTGTATGTAGTGGTATGCTGTGAGTGATGTCACATACCTCCCACTACTAGCTGTGTGTTTGGAAACAGGTTCTTGGCTTGCATTAGAGCACGAGCATGGCCAGAGTGGAAGAGGTCAAATATGCCATCTGCATACACTCTCACAGGCCGATCCGCTTCGGTCATGAACAGTAACACACAGAAGAGTATACACACACACACACACACACACACACACACACACACACACACACACACACACACAAAACATAAAAACATATTAATACCCACATGCTTGTTTACATCTCTTGAGTCTTGGCTCATGGTTATAGGCTACATCTAATTCTCCAAATTGAATTGACTCATGACACAATCAGTAGGAATATTAGTGAGACAGAGGGCAGATGGCTGTTGGCCATCAGACTAACCTGGAGTTCCTTTGCGAGCCTGCTCAAGTGTCACTCTCTCGTAAGGGACGTCCGTCTCGCTGCCTTTGGCCCGAGCAAAGATTGCCGGCTGTGTCAAGGTCTAGTGGAGAGAGGAGACATAAAAGATGCGTTTCACTATTAATAGCATGTTAGTCTTTGTCAACAGTATTGTTTGTTGTTGACAGGCATTGTCTTTCATTTGCATTAAATTCCACTAGCTGCAATCAGAAAGGGCTCTCTGACGATAATATAACTGAACTGTCACTATAACGAGTGCTTCATCTTGGTTGTTAAGGGCTGAAAGAGATGTTTCTAAAAGCTTACAATTAATAGACCCTTTCAGTATTTCTGGGTGCTGTGGTGGAGCTTGGGGTATGCTTCATTTCTAAGAGTGGAAGTTACCCATGGTGTAGATTATGTGTGTAATTATGAGTTAATTATGAGAGAGGCCGAGTGACCCAGGGGACAGGGGTTAGTGGCAAATCACTTCCAAAAGGAGCTGTTCAGTTTTACCCCATCTGTTTGGCCATTTGCCAAACAGATATCGGAATAGTCACGACACCCAGGTAACTCTGAGGCACATTATGTAACCACTAACCTAAGAGGCTAATGTTATATTTAACGAATAGAGGGCACTGCTGCAAATACTGCAGCTGCAACATCCATATGCTATGCATGTTCAAGTTCATGTGCCTATGGAGACAGGAGTTGAAATCTGACCCTTGACCCAGTAAGTGTGGAACTTCTTCATTATTTTGGAATTATTCTGTGTAGTGCGATGCAGTATGGGATTGGGATGCAGTTTGCACACACTCTTGTATTGGTTTATCTAACATTTGATAAGACCAGTGATAAGTGATAGTTCACACATGCAGCTTTCCAAGTAAGTTCGAAGCAGTTATCTGTAAGTAAATATAAACAGAGGTCTGAGTAATGTTGTCATAATCCTTTGGACCCTCAGCTGTTTCTGATCAGATCTGCTGATTGGTTCAGGTATAACTTGTGAAACCAAAAGAAATGCACAAGTTCTCAATGAAATGGTATTCAGAGAATGTAACTACTGCTGACTTTACAATTTATCATACAAATGTACAATCATCATCACATTATTCTCAAACAATCATACACCCAGGGGCGCTGCTAGAAATTTTGGGCCCCCCAAACATTGGTTATAAAATTAAAATGTTCTCTGGAGCCCCCTGTCTTTGTGATACAATATAACATATTTTCCTTAGGTCCTTAGGTTCTAATGTTATGTAAGAATTGCCAACAGGGCATTTAAGTCAGGTGTGTGTGTTTAACTCCATATGCAGGAGGCTATAGTCTTACATAACCCATAGTCAGTTAAGGTGACTATCTTTTTATGTGCTTATTTCTCAGCTGTCGGCCAGTTACAACTGACTACTCTCAAAATAAACTAATTGAATGTGGCCTAACTGTTTCTTGAATATCTGTTCACATATTAGGACTGTAGATCTCGTTAAATGAGAAGTCTTGATTTTTGTACCTCAAAACAATTATAAGAAATAAACTTTCATGACTATTAACTAAATGAATGCAGGCAGCTGTTCTTTTCATCATGGCCCACCTGTCGTGGTTTCCGCCGGCGATGCTGCTGCTGCTGCTGTTGCTGTTGCTGGGTTTGCCTCTGTGCACCTCCACCACCTCCACCACCTCCACCTCCACCGCCACCTTCGCCACCACCTCCTCCACCACCGCTCCCCCTGTTCCTTCCGTTGGCTCTCGGGCCATTACGTCTTCTTCCTGCCATGTCTGAGTACTGTCTGTCTTGTGTTTGCCTGAACCAGTCTCCTATAGTGGTGAGTATGATTGGGCTGTAGGTGTCCTCTCGTATTGATATTGACTGCCGGTCTCTTTCACATCACTGGCCCCTCCAGAGGTCAAAGTCCACACTGTCAGTGACACGTTACTACAGGAATCCTTGGGTAACCTGCTGAACATGCGAACCTGTGAGTACAGTGGTAACAGGGGTGCGTATCACTTGGGCAAATCATTTCTTCACTTCAATTTGTTGAAATGCCATTTCTGAATTTTAAGATTAATAAAGTAAGTCTTTGCGAGTTGCCATATGGCAAACTCATCTTTGGACTTTGGACCTAAACAAACTGTGAAGCCACCCAAAGAACATCTCAGAACAAACTGAAGTTCCTCGATTATGCAATCTGGTTAGAATTTAGGTGTGGACTGTTTTTAGACATCATATGACAATCCTCATGAAAATGTCAAAAGCCAGTTTTAGTCTCACGTTTCAAGCAAAAAACAATTCAAAATAAAATGAAACAAATTGTTGTTATAAATGATCCAACATGCATCTGTCCCAAACAGGTGAGTTTGTCTGAAATTTCAGACAAGGACAACGGCAACCAGAAGAGGTCAGTAGAGTTCTTATCTGTAAGAAATACTGGTAGAACCCATGCTTAAATCTCTGCATTAGGTTACTATTAGGTTGCGGAAACTCCTTAGTTGGCCCACACCACATACATTTGGTGCTAGCCAAGTTAACATCCAATTTGGGCAAAATGTTTGACTTGTGATTGTAACAGACCATTATCCTGTGGACACAAATCTTTTTGAATCAACAAAGGGGAAAAAACTGTATTCTTTTTCATATGGATGAACTCAGTGTCCATATTTCAAAAAAGTGAAATTAACTCTTTCAAGACAACTCATAGAGAAATCAGTATGTATGCGCTGATGTCATAACTGAATAGTTCTTCTCTCTAAAGAAAACAAAAAAATGTCTGAGTGTCAAGGGAGGTCTAAGTCAATCACACAAATTGATACATACTGAATTCTGTTACATATATTTCCACTGGTTGGGCATAATCTTTATGTGTTAGTACATCAGCTAAAATTCCCTCAATTTCAGTGTAGCAACCAATGTAAAGCAACTGAGATTCAGTGGAAGCAAAGGTGTGTATATAGTTTTCTTGAGTTATTAGTGCCAGATAATAATGTTTAGGGATTTAAAAATAATTATCAAGGGACGGCCAGTGACAAGAGAGGGTAACATAGACCATCAAGTTTTGACTACCAGCCATGTTCAGTAATTATTGAAATACATTACAATGGTAATTTGCACCATGTACATAATTTCAAAATGTTCTTTGGATGGTTACTTTCATCCAATTGCTATCAAATTTGGTACTTATTTAGTCAACAGATATATACAACTTACTGCTATTTCTAATGCTAATTAGTAAATATAAATAATATTTAAATTCCATTACAAGCATGTATTTGTGTAGCCAAAGTATTTGGCTTCAAGGGAAAATAGATACTTTCCCAGAAACATGCTTCGGTCACCTACAGCAGAATGAAATAGCAAAGAAGTCATTCTTTGCTGATTTTGCAAATTTTGCAAATCAATTTTGAAAGAGTTAACCTGTTAAACGAGTGTAAGGCTGGAATGAATATGCAGAGATGTGTGTTGGGAATGGAAGTGGGCTATTTCAGTATGGGTGTTAATGCCAAAAAGGACATCTTCTATTGAGCCTTGTGGTTAGAACAGCTGAGCATGAGGCTTGGACTAATGGTGCTCTCTTGCTAGATGAGATGAGCAGATCATTGTGTCTCTCAGTTAAGCCACTAAGATTTCCAGTTGTTGCTCTGTTTTGATCTTGCTATCTCCTTACAAGCTTTCAATCACATTTGGATATTAGTTGATCATAATGGACCAGAAAGTTGGTTAACCCCCACAACATTCTTATAAGCGAGGTCATTTTCAGGTCATACAGTCTTACTGAACAGGTTGTTCTCTCTTGGTATGAGGCCTAATGGTCATCGTACAACATATTAAATATCATTAGCAAAAAATAAAGAGCACATGCTTTGGGAATCAAAACCAGGAGTGGTTGAACCATAAAGTGGAAAAAGAACACGGCCTCATTCAGCAACCATTCATATGAAAAAAAAATTCTTAAACCCACTTACGCAGTTTTCTGGAAGATTGGTATTCTCCAATACAGGTTTTAAAATGGGACCTTAAAAACAAATTTAATACATGTAAAATTCATAAGGCCCACAGCCTTCACATTTCTATTATGGGACAATCACAAGAAAAACAGCCCAAACAAGGGAAGTAGTATGAGTACTTGCTCGTGATCAGACAGAGTGCCGTGACACCATAGCTGGCAAGGCATGTGAACAGAGGGGCAGGCTGATGACAGGGACACTGCTGAGACGGATGGGAAATCAAAAAAAGGCCTCTTCTCTGCTGAGAAGAATCAGAAGATCAGGTTTCGTACTCTTTATGTTCTGTGTTGGTAGCGGTTCACCTGCCGGAAGAGCAATGTGTTTGAAATAAAGTTTGTTTTCTTTTTGAAGTGTCATTTATTTCTTTCTCTCTTTTATTTATTATTCTCTCTCTTTCCTAAGTTCTTATTTTTATTTGAGTAGCAGTAAACATGTCTTTAAATGATCTGTATTTTTTTTTTTTTTTTTTTTTAGAATTTGATCTAAAAATAATACATGGCCGTTTATACTTAATGAGGACAGATGTGGGACACAGGGATTGTAGTTTTCTGTGGGTTTCTCCAGTGATGGGAGTAGTTCTCTAGGTCAGTGTGCTCTTGTGTATGCAGGGGCATTTGGCTGCTGTGCTACTGAGGCTCGCTGGGAGTGCTAAGCATGCCACTGGGCAGATTATCACAATTACCTGCCAGCGCTACACTGAGCCACTCATGGGCCGCATTTAGCCTGCGGCCTCACGGAGAGGGGAGCCACTGGAGGCTTCTGGGAAACCATTCTGGTGGCAGTCTGCTGTCTGTCCGTCAGTCTATCTGTCTGTCTCTCTGTCTCTCTGTCTGCGGAATAAATTGAGTGGCTCTCTATCATGATGGCAGGTGGCTAATGTCTATGAGGAGCACCTGTGTTCTTGTCACAGGGGGATTTCTGTAGCTTCCCAGAATAAAGAGGTCTTCCCCAGAACTGTTACGAGCCTTTGTGACATGACCTAGTTCAGAGAGCCAAAGGCCTGTTTTGTAATGGTGAAGTTGTCATATGATTGAGTGAACTGGTGTTTCGAAGACCAGTTGGGGAAAGAGAGATGGGAGAGGGGGTGAAAGATGGCGTGAAAGGTAATCAATCAATATGTCAAACAAATCATCACTGCAATTTCTTATTAGATTTTGTGTGTCTGAAGATGTGCTACAGCACTCCAATCTCTCTTTTCACAAAATACCAAAATAGTGGGTGATTGGACCCTCTAATATGCGGCCAAAGTACAATTTTGCAATTTAGATCTTCTGTCTAAACGCTAGATGTATTGGGGTCTTGCTGGAGTGCTATTGGGTGTAACAACATAGTATAATCAAGTTAAGTTTACAACTGTTGGCCCCCAGCCACAGTTTTCTAGAGGTAGAGCCTGAACTCTGTCCAATCAGCCATGCACTCCCAGGGTTTAATTGCCTCCATTAACTGTTTATCTCTCTAGGCTGGTAATGAAAATGTCGACCGCGCCTGGGCTCATAACTCAAGCCACAGAGGAACCTGTGGCCAGAGTGCAGTGGCGACGTAATGTGATGACTGACAAAGGGACCTGATAGGTCAGTGGAAATACAATTTGGATGAGCATTCCTGACAGTTACACGAACACCCAGTATCTGAGCTGGTGCACTGTCAGTTTTCAGAACCACAAAATGTGGCCTTTGAATTTCTAGGAAGGAGACATATGGGGGTGGACATATGTTACATTCTGACAAGCCCTCGACCTCCACGGGAACCCCTGTCTGTCTGTTAGTTGTTTGTGGGGTATCTCTGGAAAGTGCTTTGTAAAAGGTTGAGCGGGTCTCTTTCTAAGAATTAGTCCAGGTAGAAGAATTGGGTCAAGCTATCATCTGGTGCATCAAAATGTTTTACTTCCATGAAGCAATTCTTTAAGCGCTATTGTATTACTGGCAGCATGGGGACTGTGAATAGTATTGCCTCTGTGTCCATTAGTGACTGACACAAACATCACTAACAATAGTTCGTTTACCAGGGAGACGATATATTGACAGGTAGTTGAATAAAAGCACACAGCAAGAGGGTATCCCATTCGATATGAGAAAAAGTGTACAGTACTTGTATTGTATTGCTTCAAAGCTCTTATGTGGAAGGATACAGGTGTGAGAAGTTAGGTCCACAATACGTCCACAATTCAGATTGAACAGTCAAAAACCTGTTGGAAACCATACAGTTTGCAGCCAATTTTGTGTCTGCATATCAGTAAACATTACTGACCACTTGGTGAGTTTCATGTCTTTACAAACAAAAGTTTCATGCTTTTTAGGAGAGATTGCAGCTGTACACAGCCATTCTGTTGGTGGAGGGGTGCTACAGCATCAACCAAAGATTCTTGGAACAGTGGCATTTGTCAAATTTTCAATTTTTATAACCATAGTGTTTCATCATAAACAATCAGAAAACAAGGCAAGTGTAAAAAAATTAACTTGCGCTTTCAAAGCTCCATGACATCCTCAAGTAGTGATGGGTATGAGTCTGCCTATGTCAAGACCTAGAGCAGGGGTGTCAAACATATGGCCCCGGGGCCAATCCGGCCCTTCGTATAATTTTATGCTGCCCAATTCAAAAATCTTTAAAAGAATTGTAGATATGTGGCCTGCTTGAAAATGAAAAGGCAATTATTTTTAATGTTTCTACTCCATATGCACAGCATGTCTCTCTCTCAACTATGAGGCGCATCATGGGACTGCTTACCAACAGTAAAGGAAGACAATTAAGTGGTGTGGAAGTCAAAACACAGACGCATTAGGACTGTGCAGGTAATGGGCAGAGACACAAAGGAACAGTTTGTGGTCATGCATGTAGACAAGGTACGGCTGTGTGGAAAATCACAATGCTCATGTGGCCTGTAATATAAAATGAGTATAACACCCCTAGAGTCCTAGAGTCTTTCAAGGGTCAAGACCAAGTTGAAATTAAGACTGTCAGTTTTTAAATTCAGTCGTGTCCGAGACAAGACCAAGTGTTTGAGAAGTCAAGGCCAAGTTGAGATCAAGACCTTAAAGGCACAATAGGCAGTTTTTAGGTTAATTTATCAGTTTCGTAGTCACTTTTATAATTTAATGGCTTACGACGGGTGAATGAAGGCTCTCTCGCCTGCCTCTAGTGTGGGTTCCACGGTTACTACACTTACAGGATCTGAAACTTCGGGTTGAGGAAATGAAACTGAAAGTAAATGATTATTTACTACCAGCTTGTCAGTCAATGTAACACATGGTAATGATCATCGCTGGTTCCTATTCTTTGGTTTGCAAGTAAATTCACATGGATCGGTGAGAACATACAATGTTGTTGCAAAAAAAAAAAAAAAAACACCAACTGTATGGCGAGCTCCGGAGAAAAAAAAAATCACAGTCTTGCCTGGTATGCCTTTAAAAGTCGGTTTCATGACCATGATTTCATTAGATTTAAGATCAACCAAGTTAATATCCATCAGTTCAGTGTTCTATAGGTTGTAAGCCAATATGCACATGAAATATATATAAATATATATAAATAAATATACATAAAATAATGCATGTCTCGCTCTTAAATTAATGAGTCCTCTCTCAGTGGGCCAAGGCCAAGTCAAGACAGTATTTTTATGTTCAGTTCCAAAATAAGACTGATCTGGAGTCAGAGACTGGACTCAAGCCACATAACACCACCCAGTACTATACGTATTATCAGAAACAGCATATGGCAATTTACCTCTTGTGACTACATGTTTGCACAGAGAATCCCCTCATTTTGGCAGCTATTTTTTTCCAGTGATAGAAAATATTGTCTTTGGATGCGCACTGAGCAAGGTTAGTGTATTCACACCTTAGTGTGTTCAGATGTCTTGTGGTTTTTTTGTCAGCACACTTTGGGTGTTGGGGGGCCAGGAACTCCTGATTTACGAAGGTGTCAGGACCAGAATGCCTGTCCTGCCTCTAAAGCTTTCCCAGGCGGCTGTGTTAAATAAGAGCAGGATTGCAGGGGCTTTGTGGGCTCACAGTGACTGTTTAGGGCTCCATTACAACACTGCTCAAGCATGTGACGACGTCTGCGTGTGACAGCCACCAGTGTGACATGGACAGGGTCAGAGAGAGAGAGACAGAGAGACAGAGAGAGACACAGAGAGAGAGAGAGAAAGAGAGAGCGAAACAACTGATAAATGATTGTACAATACAGTATTCAGCCAATGTTGCCTTGATTATTATCTCATATAGGTAAATCATATGACTGAAATCTGGTTACATTTGGAGAGAGAGAGAGATGTGCATGATAAATCGTAAAGAATAAAGCAGGCAGGCTCGCTTACTAGGATCTGGTATCAGTGGCCGTCTGCCACTCTCCACTCTACATGTTTTGATCAGCTCACACTGTGTCTGCTGGCATGTGTGCACAGCGAGGCCTTGTCACAGTCGGGGAGCATTCCTAGGCCATGGTCAAACTGCTTGTCTTTCACCGTCCCTCTTTCCGCAACACCCCCACCCCCAACATACACCTTCACACACTCTTCTCCCCTTTGTGGTGTCAGAAGTTCAGCTGACACTACTGTTAAATATACAAAGTCAGAGGTTAATGAGGCATACAGTTAATGGGACAAGGCAGGGACAATTGACCCTCACCCCCACCCCCCACTCCCCCCACTCCATTTCTTGCTGCTGAGTAAAATCAGTCATCATCACCTCCCCTCACAGTTCTCACTAGAACTGTATGCTCGTTGTTATATGATCGCTGAAAGGTGACATCTGTGGGCAGTGGAACTGTCTCTTAACATAGCTTGATGGGGATCGAATAAGGGGGTTATATTCTTCCTGGCCAACTAACCACTAAAGCAGAGAAATGGAGACTAAGGCAATCTGGCATTCTGGCATTCAGGCTTGATGTGTTTGGCTATGTGGTTTAAGTTGTAAAATCCAGGGGTCAGTGAAATAATTATGTAAGATTTTAAGAGAGTTTCATGCATGCTGGTGGTTGAATGTCTTTTTGTGTGGACAGCTATAAAAATGCCTTGCATCTATGTATCTATCTATCTGTCTATCTATTCATCCATCCATCCATTCATCCATCCACCCATCTATCCATCCACTTCTCTCCATGCCATACTCGTGTGAATACACACGTAGGAAGCTTGTCTCATTTTATCACTTTGGTAATGGATATCTTCGTCTAGCTTTTAGTCTTGTTTTGTCACTTGGTAGTGGACATCCTTCACATAGCCTTTAGTTGTGTGATGCTTTTGAAATAGTACAACTATGCCCTCAGATCAGATAGGAATGAGAGGGATAGATATAGAATAACAGTTGTCTGTGTGTGTATGTTTGTGTGTGTGTGTGTGTGTAGAGAGAGAGAGACTGTTTGTTGTATGTTTAAATATAGCACACTGGTCTTTGACCAAATAACAGTTTCACTTTTTTAGTGGACAACAATTGTGTGATATAAAGCCTAAACATACATTTATACAGCTAAGCCCCAAATGATGATTCAGTATGGTTTAAACAGGCCTTTTTGAAAATGACACAAATGTGTTAAAAGATTATTGAAAAAAATAAAATAAGGTTATTTTTTTCCAGTGATAGAAAATATTGTCTTTGGATGCGCACTGAGCAAGGTTAGTGTATTCACACCTTAGTGTGTTCAGATGTCTTGTGGTTTTTTTGTCTGCACTGAGGGTGACCTCTCGAGTGGAAGGACTATGACAGGTGGGTAATGAGAGTCTCAAATATGTGGTGCTAATCTGAGTCTTGCAAACAGAGGCACAACCCCTCTGTGTTCTGTCAGCAGCAATATCTCTTTCTCTCTCCATTACACACACACACACACACATACACACACAAGTGCACTTTTGTTCATGTGTCCAGCGTTGCTAGATTGTTGAGAATTATTGTGTACAAGTGATGGAATGCTTTCTGTTCCATTCAGGGTGAGGTCTGAAGGGGATACACGTACGTCCGGAAATGACGCCAAAATCTCACATTTATCTGGTTTGCCTAGTAGCAATGTCAGATGATCATCTAATAAATATCTATAAACGATCTGAAAATATTTTTAAAACTCTAACTAAAACATACATACATATATATATATATATATATAGTTTTTCATTCACTTCTGTAACTGTAACTGTACCAGCAACAATCTGTGAGATTTGACCTACTGTGTATCCCTTCTATTCAGGCCTCAGGTTCACACTGAACATAACCAAACTATAAAAGACATAAAAAGGTGTTGTAATGTGAAGGAGTGAAATGAGATTTTTTTTTTAACAATCACAGTAAAATATTTATTTTACAATTTATACACAATACAAATTTGTGACTGGCTTGGTTACTGGTCATTGTCTTCAAAATCCTAACATCAAGTATACTGCTGTTCCAAACTGATTCAAAATGATTTAAAATTATTGGTATTCTAAGCCTGCCTTTATTGAGGCATCATTTTCATATCCTGTATATATCCATCATGACGACTTGCATGAAATTTACATGAAATTAGCTTAAAGAAATTCGACATCTGTTGTAGCGCTGATTTAGCTTAAGCATACCTAGACATTATTTCCATATATTCACAAAATGCTGATTGTCTTTTCTTTTTAAGAAAAACAATTATATCACAGATCAGTATGTACCAGCACATTCACAGATGAATTTGCAAAAAATCTGAAGCAAATACATAGCCCGGTGTTTGAAAATCTAGAGACAAAATAACTGTACAGCCCTCAGAATCTTTCATCATGTTCCAGCTGATTTGTGTTTTTTCATCTAATACATCCATTAGCACAGACACAAACTGCGTTCGATTCATATTTTGTTATTAATGTTATGCATCTGGTAGATATCAAACGAGTGTCCACAATTGTACAACTATCACTTTTTCACGTTATAGTCTTTTTGGTGTCTTTGAAAATGTTTTGAAAGCATCAGATGTAACACAAGCACACTAACAATGGCCTTAATGAGTTATCTATTTTAAAATAATTTGCCTGCTTAACAGTAGAGGGATGTTTAACACGGTTTTCTCGCTGGGCTGAGTTGCGTCAGCTGGGCTGAGTGTTCTTTGGCTTTGAGGCGTAGAGCAGCAATACTCGAGGCCCGCCGATCAGCAGCAGAGGAAGGGGTGGAGGAGGAACAAGAGCTGGACAGGCTCTCTGGGATGGGGACAGGACTACTCACAGCTGCAGGTATGGCTGGCCTCGGGAAACTCAGTGATCGCATGGAGAACATCCTGTGGAGAGAGAGGGGCATTAGAACACCTACATAAGACATAAAAAGTCTGAGATATAGTATTTAACCTGTGATGGTGGTGGTGATGGCTATCAACATACCCATGGTTATTCTGCATGAAGAAACAAACATGCAAAGTCTAAAACTGAGTTAGAAGTGAGACAAAATAGCATGTTACTGTATGTTAAAACAAATCATTTATAGTACACTGCTAATGAATGCATTTAGTTCTAAGAAATGAAGGTGAGGATGTACAGAAATGGAGTAGAACATGTCTTGAAATCTTGTTCATTGGACAGCAGTATTTAAATTTCATAACTGTAAATGTATACACATACACATAACTGTTATTGAAATCCAAGAAAACAACCTGAGCAAAAAGGGTTCTATTCTAAAGCTTTTAGAATTCTTTGGGATTTGATCCCATTGAGCTTGTTGTCTCAGGAGGCATTTTAACCTGTCCAATCAGCAAACAGAGGGAGGGGGTGTGAATGCATAGCTAGAATGCTATCAGTCAAGCAGGCTGTCACTCAAGGGCTGATCCAATCTTTTTAAATGTAAACACCTCAAGCAAGCAATCGAATCTCACTATCGAATGTCCAGACTCTCTGTACGAAACAAGTTGGAGAATGAAGGGCTTGTTTTTATTACCAGGCCAGCTATAGTAATACTCACCGACCAAATGAGGGGCCAATGATGGCTGGGTGTCTGCATGAAGCTACCCCTGGGAAAGAGCCAAGGCTGAGAGAGGAGATGGAACTGGCAAGTGACTGACCAAAGAAAGAGAAAGAGGCGGATGCATCAGTCCATGCCGTGTCTAAAAGTGGGAAAAGTTGGGAAGGAAATGGTCCTCGACCAAGGTAGTGACTCATGGGATGTGCAGAAGGTGTAGGCCCCAGGAAAGGGAAGTTTATAGACAGTGGCTGAACACCAGCTTTCTCTCGCTTTCTCCATTTGGCCCGACGGTTCTGAAACCAGACCTGGTGATGAAGGTAGATTAGCCACAAGATAATTTCATCAGCACGTGTTAACTGTGATTGACATTATACCATTTCATCCAATTGAATTATATCATTTCATCCAGTTGAAATACAAGGCTACAGATCTTTTTACCTGCACACGTGATTCTGTGAGGTCCAGTCGCATTGCTAGTTCCTCCCTCAACAGAAAAGAAAAGAGTTAAATCTCAATTTCATTTGCATAGACAGAAGTAATTTTTTCACTTTATTTTTAATTTTTGCAATTGCAAACATATCTGATGTGTACCCACTGTAAACTAAACCAAGGGCCATTAAGAATGGAGACAGTAGCCTATGTCATTATCCTAACAGTTGCGCTGAATGTCTTGATTTAATCCCCATTTAAATTACAAATCTACCTCATGTTACATAGATGTGTCCTGTTCTACCTGGTGAACACGTCCGGGTAGTGTGTTTTTTGGAAAGATCTCTCTAATTCCTCCAGTTGATAATTGGTAAATGTAGTCCTGTATCTCCTTTGCTTGCGTTTCACCAGTCCCTCTTCGGAATCACTGCCCGCTGATAAACACACACTGTCCTCTCCTTCTCTTAGACCTCCATCAGTGCGCGGGACATCCTCATCCAAGAGTGACAATGTTGCATCCTTGTAGGCTTCGTCTGTTGCTCTATGTGCCGGCGGCTTTCGCGCAAGGCTCATTTGGACGCTCTCTGTGTAGTGGTGACTATGGAAGGGCTTCTTATGGCACTTACAACGTTTGCCCTGAATGTGCTCTTCATCAGTTCGTTCCATGTCGCGATGGACACCTTTGTCGGATTCAGAAAGTTTGCCCAGAGATCCCATTTGACTATGCTGAAGTCGACTTTCTTTGTCATCTTGTGTGCAATCTGAAGTGGAAACAGTCAGAAGATGCAGCTGCTAGTTGTTTTCAAACCGAACAGCAACAGCATAAGAGCGATAGCAGGAATTATTTCCCAAGCATAATTTACATTAATCGTTTATAATTAAAAAAACAAAGCACACCCAGGCCAGGCCTGTTCAGTCTGGAGGGAGTCTGGAGTTTTTTTCCTACCATCAGATCGATCCCCTGTCCCCGAGAGCGATGGAGTCTTTTTCCTAGTGGGGGAGTAAGCGGGACTTATTCGACCAAGTAAGCTGTCTATACAGTATGATGAAACTGTGCCTGGAGGCCTGCACTTGTCGACATTGTCCTCAGACGTGTCGCCTTCGCCCGTGCAACTCATCTATTCCAATTCAAACAGTGATGCACTTAATCCTGTGGAGTCGTGTTAGTTAGTGTCAGTCAATGGCACTGTGTGGATATTACCAGCTGTCAAGAGTGATGGGTACTCGAGCTCAGGCGCGTCCTATTGGTTGCTATGAGCATCTCTAGCGCCACTTAGCACCATATCAGTAGAATCATGTCGCTAAATCCTGATCGCCACGCTTCCATGGAACTCATATTACAAACTTTCTAAGTGTGTAGGCTACTCTCCAACCAGGCTCTTGGCTGATCCTGCAAATGTAGGTTTGGCTTTATGACCTGTTGGCTGCCAAGAAAAGGTTTGAAGTTTTCCTGCATGCACACACAACAGTCGTCACGTCTAGGTTGGATTATTCTAGGTCTAGGATAAATTATCACTGTCCATTGTAGATTTTCTCCAGAGCATTTGGACAGACAGCTTACTCACAGACTAATTAGCTGGTTGCCCTCTAGCTCACTACGCACTTTGGCCTCTGGAATGAGTTCATGCTTCGCAGGGAAATTCGATTCGATTAATGGAGTTGAATCATCGCATACACGATTAAATTTGATGTAAGTTATTTGTTTGATTCATATTTGTTGCTATTCCTTATTGTGTGTCATTTTGTAATAGGTCTATAACGTGCGAATGCAAATCAGGTTTTAAAAGCGATTCCAGGCTTGTTGCCAAAGTAGCGCATTCAACCCTTAATAATGCAGTCGTGTAAATATTCACATGCACTGTGGCTTGTAGACTAACCTGTGGACGTTTTACTATTTTTTCGCACGACTTTCGCCACCCTATGGGCATTGCGTGTCATAACGCTTAGGCACCAACACTTGATTAGCCTATATATGTATCTTATATATACCTTAGAAAATAGAAAACTCTTATTTAACGACGTATATTCCAAAATCAGCAGGACAACAACACGACATACACAAAAATGGCACGTGGCAAGAACAGAAAAAATGTTGCCAGTCCACCGAACGCTATCTGGACCAGGAAGCCGTAACCATGGTAATTGTACACAAGTAGCACAAGACTAGTTGGGTGAGCATTGAGAAAATGGAAACAAAACATGAAACCGCAGATGAATCGGTTGATGGGCCATATTATCTTGAAAAAGTATATATACCAGTGGACTCGGAGGATGACTATCAATATGAAGAAATTCTGGCTGATGATATGATCAGCATGACCGAGGGTGACGAAGATCTCGAAGCAGCTGTGAAAGCTGTGAGAGATCGCGCTGACACAGACCTGATTACACAGAGCTCGACAAAGCAACCAATTTCTCACATTCCTGAGGCAGTGGACGACTTTTTCCGTAACTTTCTGGTGAAAATGGGTATGACCAGGACTTTAGATTGCTTCCAGACAGAGTGGTTCCAAATGCAACAAAAAGGCTTGCTGAAAATAGGTCAGGTGGATTTCGTTCCTGACGCCTACTCTCACAACCAGCTCCTAGACAACGAGCTCAGAAATGTTCAGAAAGAACGAGACAGCTACAAGCAAGCTGCCCTCAAAGCGGCTGAAACGCTCGTTAAACTTAACAAAGAGAGGGATTTCCATCGTTTGCAACACAAGCGAGTTGTTCAAGAAAAGAACCGTCTTATAGAAGACATCAAACGACTGAAAAAACACTACGCCTCCTATGAACCTGCTCTCAGGCAGCTGACTGACAAGTACCAAGCGTCACTGAAACAAAAGATGCTTGTCAGCTTGGAGAGGGACAGAGCCCTTGGCCACATGCACAATTTAGAGGCCACTTTACGCAACGCGCACTCTTCCCCAGGTTTACGCTGTGCATCTAAGGAAGGGAATGACAAAACTCAACAGAGTGCAGAGAAAGGAACAAAGTCTCACAGCAACAACAATGGAAGTCCTTGCAATCCATCAACAGATCTCAGCACAAGCACTAAACACCCAAATGATTCAGAGTTCCCCGCCAGCAGTCGTGCGAATCCTTACCTCCCCCAGATCAAGGCGCTTCTAGCGCAGGGAAAGAAGGGCCCCTGCTGTTCTCTGACAGCTTGTGTGAAGGCCCACAGCATGCCGATTAGCAGCCTTGCACTTCATCCCCGCAAGATGATCGTGGCCACCTCGAGCGATGACCACCACTGGCGTCTGTGGGGACTGCCCGCCGGAGAGATGATCATGACAGGGGAGGGCCACAGTGACTGGCTCTCTAGTTGCTGTTTCCATCCCAATGGTGGGTCTCTGGCCACTACTGGGGGCGACACCACCGTGAAGATCTGGGATTTCGCCCAAGGCCGCTGTGTCCTGACTCTGGAGGGCCACACCCATGCCACCTGGGGCTGCTCCTTCCACTCCTGTGGCAACTTTGTGGCTTCCTGCTCCATGGACAACACTGCCAAGGTGTGGGACCTGAACAGCATGAGGTGTCGCTACACGATGCGTGGCCACGTCGACTCGGTCAACAGCGTGATCTTCTTGCCGTTCTCCAACACTCTGCTGACCTGTTCTGCCGACAAGACCCTGTCGCTGTGGGACGCACGCACAGGCCTCTGTGCCCAGACCTTCTATGGCCATCAGCACTCTTGCAATCACGCCCTTTTCAACAGCCTAGGGGACACCATCGCTTCCTGTGACTCCTACGGAGTGGTGAAACTCTGGGACGTGAGAAAGGTCTCTGCGATGCTCAGTGTGGACGCGGGGCCACATCCCAGTAACCAGGTGGCATTCAGTCCGTGTGGGCGAAGCCTGGCTGTTGCCAGTAATGACAGCACAGTTAAGCTGGTCGACCTCGCCTCAACGCAGGTGACAAGTCTGACTGGTCATGAAGATGCAGTGCAGAGTGTAATTTTTGATCACAAAGGAGACATTTTGATGTCTGCAGGATCTGATGGTGCTATTCTAGTGTGGTCATAAGCACTACCTAATAATAAAGTACATTACAAGATGAGTAAAGCTATTTTGAAACTGTTTACATGATTTAGAATTCAACCTTGCTGAATTTCTGTTCCCAATGCTTCATCATAATATTCCAAGCAGTTAATATGTTAAGATTCTTTTATATTGATAAATAAAATCTTTTTCCTCTGGAAACATGCATGTGAAGCTCACTCAAGGTAAAAAGCACTGCTATGTGAAGGTACACTATAAATTGTACAAGATTTTATAACTCTTGGTGACTTTTCATGAACATAAAACACTTGCAGACCATGTTAGGCTCTTAGTATCAGAACACTACAAATGTCAACAAATTAACTTTTAACATAAGTGCAATTATAAATAATAAGAATAAGAAATAAAATATTACAAAAAAATAGATATGGAACAGTTTTATTACAAATACATACTTCAAAGTTTGTGTACAGTGACTGTCTATGTAGGTAGAAGTACAATTTATTCAACAAATCCAAATAGCAATACTCAAATGCTATCCATTTCTAATTAGAGCAGGCCCAATTTGTACTCCACCATCATGTGAGGCTCTCCCATCACTTCACTTGTTCCTGGATCTGCAAGGAAAAAAAAAAAAAAAAAACACAAACACCACATGTGAAGGACATCAGAGTGAAAGCCAAGTCATTAAAAAAGTCATTACAGCTGCTGTAAGTGACACTGCTCATGTTAAAGGAGAAATCTGGTGTGAATGAATCCGTAGCCCTGTTCTTAGAGGTAACCAGGTGTTGTCAGTAGGAAAAAGAACAAAAAAAAAATTGATACACCATACACCAAATAGTGAAGCAGCAATTAACACTAAGTGAATGGGGCACAGTATCTTACTTTCAGTTTCAGTTCACTATACCCCATTCAGTTAACATTAGTTATTGGGTCATTATTCAGTCTATCTTGCATCAAATTTTCTCATTCTTTTTCCTACAGACAGCATTTAGTCACCTTGAACAACAGGGCATAGCAGGAACATACACCAGATTCCTCCTTTAACATCCAGCCCCTTTAAAGGTGCTGTGAGCAGGCAAACACAATAATGTATAATCTCCCAGATATTTTCTGACTGGTCAATGCAGTCACATCAGATGCATGACCAGAACTCATATAAATTTAAGGGAACTCTCCCCGCCCCCGAAAGTGTGCTTTGCTCTTGCATCTAGTGTTGCTAACTCCAGTGATTACAGTGGATGCTAACTGTTGCAGAATACACAGTATGAACACAAAGCTTCAGTAATGTACCCAGTGTCGCTTTCCTGTTAGAATAAGGGTGAGTTTAATAAATACAGTTGACAGCTGTGCACCCATGGTGTGTGTGAAACAACTGCTGCTAAATTCAAGCATTTAAACCGTGGTCTGTCTTCATCTCAGCCTAACTAGTGAAATGACAAGGCCTCACTTTGCATAACTTTATCCTATATTTGTTGTGACGCCCCTCTGCTCCCCCTGCAGGCTACCTAGGTTCTGCATGATGGCCATATGGAAAACTCAGGTTCCCAGTCTGCATTGGGAAAAAGTCAATTAGGGAGATTGCCCACACCTGGCGCCAGTGTGGGTATATAAGCACTCCCCATTCCAGGAGTGGAGGCTCCTCTCTCATTCTTTTTGATTGACACCCTTTTTGAGCACACACCACCCTGGCAGACATTCCCACTTACCTACATACAACCCGCATGCATGCATACACATATTCTTTTTCTTCCCCTAGACATTTTTGCTTTTTCCCTCTTACTTTAAATAAACTTCTTGCTTGTTTTTGAACCCACTTGTGTTGCCTTTTTATGTTACGCTTTGGAATGAGCCAGGCGTAACATTGTAAAAACACGTTTTAGCACTGCCCTCTTCAGTGTGCTTAAGTCAGTGCAAATAAAAATCCAGTTATGCAAAGTGCGACCTTGTTATTTCACTAGTTATCTGATGGGTCCAGGCCAGAACTCTCAGAATATGAGTAAAGAGACTGAACGAAGCTGCTCCGAAACCTGTGGTTCTGCCCAGTTCCTTACCATTGAGGAAGTCCTCAAAGCCGATTGAATCATCACTACCGCGCAATGTGTCAATGGCCAGGTTGGAGCTTTGCAGGAATGGTAAGCGTTGAATCTAGTGAAAAGAAGCAAAAACATATCATTTAATATCAGGTGTTGCAATTACTTTGAAATGCATTCATTTACAAATGAACTGCTGTAATTTAACTAACTTAATTAACTGCTGTATTAAGAAAAAATGCTGTTATTTTCCTCCGCCAATTAAAGTCTAGTCTAGGGATAAAGCTGATGGATACTGATACTGGCCATATGACAAAGGTGTCAATGACAATAAGGCCATTTCAGCGTTAATCTATGTTAACATATAAATGTCCATGCACTACATCACAGCTCTGAATTCGATGGCAATTTAGTGCATCTTTAAAAGTACTGGGAAAGAACAAATCAGACAAGTTCATCCTAAATGGATCAACTCTTCCTCATGCTAGCACAGCCCCATATTTTACACTTTTTCAGATGTTTTCTTCTTCGACCAGAGAGGTAAAGGAATTCTGGAAAAAGGTTATTGGTATACGTGTCAACATATCAGCCAATGACAACACACTTTTTCATTATGCTGTCGAAGCAATGTGTTACGTTTATCGTTTGTTTCAAGCACCATGCAATCACAGAGACAGAGATCATTCTCATGATAAAGAAGTAGTATGATGAAAAAGGTTTTGCTTGGACAAAACATGGTTAAGATTAAGGTTTATGGTTAACCACAACCTTAACCATGTTTTGCCCAGGTTTGCTGTGCTATGACAATTGCAATCACTCTCTCAGTTAATTATGAGTTGCTTTTAAATAATAACGAAGAAAAATATTTGTATCGCGATTCAGTTTTCATCTTAACTGATATAAATCCTCATACAGTCGTATTTAAATTTCGCCGGCTGACGATGTATCGTTATATCCCAAGTTAAGGCCTAACATGCGGTCAGGTACTTTCGACAAACTACCCCAAATACCTGTCTGGCTGCTCTGTATTCCATTTGCAGTTTAAGCGGCGCATGGAGGCCCTGAATGTTTCTAAGGGTACTGAAGTTCATCCTGTCTTGGTTCAGCTGGAACTGTGAAGACAAAGTGCTGTTTCAATAATGGGAAGCATTACATATTAAATATAATAGTGGACAACCATGTGTAGAATATTTGCAAAGCCATGTAAGTCAGTGTCTGAATGATAAACATTGCATAATTATGTGGGTAACAACAATTAGCCTATGTTCAAAATACATAAAACCTTAACAAAAACGTTTTTTGTGAAAAACTGTTGCCACATGGATGCCACACATTTTAAAGCATCAGTTATGTTATTTCTGAGCTGTAGGCAACAGAATGCTCCGGACTGAAGAATAGGGCAGAGGGACTCACATTTTTCTCTGAAAGTTCCAGTGGATGACTAGGGAGCAGTTCATTCTTCACACTGGAGAATCTGAAACCATAACATAGCTTTCAGCACAGTGAAACATTTCAATCAACCGTGCGCATATTCACTGCAAAATGTAAAACCTGAAACTAGGAGAACTGTAAATGTTTAATACACAACTCATTGCGCTTAACTTCACAAGCAATCACAAAAACAGGTCTCCACAGATGTGATATGTAGTAATAAATAGTGGCACGACGTTCAAACATGCAAGACCTCAGACAGACTGCAAACGAAAGGCAGAACCCTTGAGTCTGTTTTAAAACTTACCCTCTGCGCATCGTGTCCTGGACGCCATAGGATCCTGCTTGAGGAGCAAGTCCCGTGACAGGGACGCTGTCCTTCAGCTGAGAGCGCAACCCACGAGTGTTCTAAGTAGTAATGTACATAAATATTAAAATCGCCTCAAATATTATTTGCGAACATAACAGCACACAACATTGTTAACTATGGCAGTTTCAGTTTCACTTAAAACGTGTCATTCGAGAAACACATTTCAGATGAGAATTACCGTATAAAATGTGTATGTAATATTATGCAGTTTAGGCCCTGATGTTTACTCAAGTCATAGAAATGCCACAGCCATCATTTTAGTTTAATTCACATATTTCTGCCCACACTTCATAACCATCACTGGAGAATGGTGCTCAGACATGCAATGCTAACGTTAAGTAGCAACAACGGCTTCATCCTAGACATCACAGTACACTTGCGGTAGACCAACCAATGAAACACTATCTAACCTAATATATCTAAAAAAAAAACTGCAGTTGTAAAGATTCGACAACTGCATTCATAGATCATGACAACTTCTTTTAACAACACAAAGCCACTGGTTAGCTATGCTAAACATACAATGACGCATCAATAGGTAGCTATCCTAATTACCTAGCTAACTCTGGACCACCTTACCATCATGGTCACCATAAAGAGCGAAACAACATAAGAATACTGAAATAAATAACTTATATCAACAACACGGGATTAAAACTCTGAAAGATATAATTAACTAACAAGTCTAGCGATACCTACCATCCTACACAAACTCGAGAGACAGAAATTGAAACGAGAAGCGAAGTGCTTCCGGTTCAAACAGTCACAGGAAGAAAAATTAATCCGGAAACAGCTCTGGTTGCTTTGTGTTTTTAATTGTAATTTTCACATTGGACTCTCTAATTTTCGTTCTTTGGATGTATACAGAGATGGAGGGACATAGTTCGTCGCAAAAAATGCATCTAGAGCAGTACTTATAAGATAAAGTTTGATTTAATACTTTATGGTATTTACCTGTCTAGCAGATGGGGGTATAGCTCAGTGGTAGAGCATTTGACTGCAGATCAAGAGGTCCCCGGTTCAAATCCGGGTGCCCCCTCTTTTGCAGTGTGTTGACACAGAATGCTAAAATGTATTTATAATTTATTTATAATTTATAAATAAGTTTCCGCGACAGATTAATCCGAACATACCCTTCAGTTCATATTCTGAATGTTGTGCTTCATGGTAGCAATATTTCTGACTCATCTAAATCCAGCGGAGGAGTCTTCAGCTGTGCAGTTGTTCTGGGCCTCAACAAATCCATTTTAATTGTTATCCAAAAATCCTACAGTTTGTACCCAAATTAATGAATTAAAATTATAGAATTTATTTTCTTTAATCCTCAGTCACATTCTCTTGGAATCAGATTCCTTCTAAATACCCCTTATACATATGAGTGCAAGAAATGCCTGTTCAGGTTTTACAGTTAAGATCAGTGTTTGGAGATGAAAAACAAGGGAGTCAGAGCTTACTGGCTGGGACAAAGGCATAGCACAGTCTGTCTGATAAAGTGTTATTAGCAAGATGAGAGTACCGTGAAGAGTCCATCTGAAGCGTGGGAATAACTTGTTTATAACTGTGTTGTACTGTATGTACATATGTGTACCAGAGTGTGCACGTGTGCGTGTGTAGTTGTGTGTGTGAGTGTGTGAGTGAATCTGTGTAGTCCCGCAATAGTGTATGTAGGCACTATTACGTATCTGTCGTGTCCATACTGTGTTTTAACAGTTACGTGTATCACCAATTGTTCCCGGTGAAACGTTGTCTCGTCACACTATGTACTGTGTATATGGCTGAAACGACAATAAAAACCTACTTGACTTGACTTGGAATGATTGGGTGCAATGCAGGACACCCTGCAAATGTAGGCCTATTTATCTTTCAATGGCATTAGGGGCTCATGCCTTGATCCACTTTATCACAGATGAATTTCATCAAATTGACAATTTTGCTGGAGCTGAGATTTACTTGTCTCTGATGTCTTTTTCAAGACCTCTTTTTCTAATCCACTGATTCTTTCATCCCACTGAGGGTCTTGCTTTAAGGAGGGCTGAATTAATTCACACCACAATTATTCAATTAATTAAGTGAATGACTGAAATAAATAAACAATAATATTAATAAATAAATAAACATATTACATTCACAATCAAATATATGATATTATATTATATTAAATTATATTAGATTATATGTGTTACCTGTAGACCAGGCAAATAATCTTGTCCAATCATCCTGAACACACATCTAACAAATGGACGGGGATAGGTCTATCAAACTCAGAACAATGTGATATCAAAATGCAACTAATTGCATGTTCAGGACTGTGAAGTCAGAAAGAGTATTGTTTTTGTGTGTCGTTTTTTCAAGGATATCATATTCCTCCTTTAATGTAACAAGTATTGAAGCATTAAGGCATGCTTTCAGAATGCCTTCAAGAATCTCTTGAAGGTGGAGCGGGTATCCATTGCTCTGGTAGCACTTGAAAGGTCGTTCAACCAGCGTGGAACAACAGATGAAAATAGTCTGGATTGAACTGTGCGAGGTGTTGGCAGTGCTAGACGGCGTTCCTTGGAAGAACGGAGAGGCCGGGGGATAACATAGGGTTTCAAGAGGGACCTACAGTGGCCTACAGAACCTCAAGACTGTAGAACCAAAGGCCATTGAATACTGATCCGCTTCAACCCTGATGTTGGGGTGTGCAGAGCCGTACTAAACACTAGGGGCAGTGTACTTCCGGCAGGACACTCCAGTGCCGAATATTCAGTTACCAGATATCTATGTTACCACTGCGTTAGTAGACATAAACAAAAGACGGTCTCTGAAATATCAATGTTTTTTGCTGCCGAAATCGCGGCCAAGTCGGATACGATTATTGTATTTAATAAATCAGACAATAATTTATTGAATCCGTTAATTCCATGGCAATGCATAACGATTTATCGTTGCGAGTAAGTGTTTTCTCCGAGCAAGGAGGAAGAAAATACATGGAGGATGTTACCGAGGTGGTGTTAGAGTACGAGCCGAGCGAGGACGAGCTTGGCTCGGTCGGGCATGGGGACTCAAAAGCGGACTACCATCCTGAAGATCAGCTTGTTGAGCAGCCTTCCTCTCATGCCGCAGACTCTCTCTCTGAAACAGCAACTTCACCCGTCACTGTTGTGTGGACACAAAATGTAACAACAGAGGAACAAGGAGATAACGCCACAGTAGACATTAACGTTAACTGTGCCGAGGAAACGACAGTAAGGTTATCGCAACCAAAGGCAGAATCCGCATCGGAATCGCGAAGGTCTGTGGCGTTTTTTGCTGTCTTCGACGGTCATGGAGGTCGGGAGGCAGCACATTTCGCTCGGGATCACCTGTGGGACTTCATTAAAAAGCAACGAGGATTTTGGTCCAAAGACTACAGGGATGTATGTGTTGCGATTCGAAAGGGTTTCATAGCCTGTCACCATGCAATGTGGAAAAAGCTCCGTAAGTTACTATTATTACCTAACTATTAACAGCAACCGTGCAGTAACAGGCTGACGGGCTATTAACGTGGTCCTAATCATGTAAACCTTCTGGAAATAAACGTAACGTTATTTCAGGTGTATCAACATGAGAAGAGCTTGATTGTTAGCATAATGCTAATGTCTATTGAAAGCCAATGCCGCTCACTGTTTTGTCACTGAATGAAGTCAGCTAACCTAGCTAGCAGCCTAGCTACTTTGAGCTCTTTGACTGATAAAGTGGGATGATTGTAGGTAGTCTGTATGAAGTAATGGAAAGCGTTGTTGTGATGTATTTATTGATCAAAAATGTCATTCCTTCAGGATTTTCTGGTTGTGGGTTGGAGGGAAACGGGCGGTCTTAGTAGAGCATGCTCAAAGAAGTGCTGCGCATTTCTTATGATAATACTAGCTCTGTGATAGCGTGACGCCCAACACTGCTAACGTTATCATGTAATGCAGCTAAAGCTTGTTATGCTAACTCATATTTAAAGAGAGTGCTTTGTGGGTTATTGCATTTCACCGTGTTATGGTTAATGATGTGCCAAAATGTGATTCACTCAACTCACCAACCCAGCTGACACCTCTGGTTAACGTTACCCTTTTTTGTAGCGACGTGTTCTCGTCGGTTTTCAAACTTCCCGGGCAGCACAAACGAAACTGATCAGATTGACATGCCGGCTAGTAATTTCAGTGTACTGCTCAGGGCTTATTAAGGATATTTCAACGGCAGCACCTAATTACACATGCACATAAAGTATGCATGTGGAATATTGTGTTAAAAAAAGGAGTCGAGGCAAGTTTATTAACATAGTTTAAGATCAAGTTCACTCATTGGATGAAAATGCTTAGAAGTTTGGCTAACGATAATTATCTCTGTTTCCAATTTCTTTCATTTTATGTCCTCTACCCCCACCTCACCTCTACACTTCAGCGGAATGGCCTAAGACCATTACTGGCCTTCCAAGCACCTCAGGCACAACAGCCAGTGTTGTAGTGATCCGTGGAGACCGCATGTATGTGGCGCATGTGGGAGATTCATCTGTCGTGCTTGGGGTCAGGGAAGATCCCTCGGACAAGGTCATCAAAGCTGTGGAAGTCACACAAGACCACAAGCCAGAGCTCCCCAAGGAGAGGCAACGAATCGAAGGCCTAGGTGGAAGGTGAGAATGACAGGACATTACAGGCCCACACCTCAAATTGACACAGGGTCTAATATTTGTATTATTAGACTATGAGGTGGGTGTCAATAAGGACACAACAGTCTTTTGTTAAGTTGGATTCTCTTAGTTAAGCTTTAGCTAATGTGCCTATACATATTTTACTGTCTTCAGAGATTTTGTAGTTGAAGTCTTATTTATACTTATTGCAAAATGTCAGCTTGTGTGTGATTATTACCTCTGTATTGAATTATTTATTTGCCTTACTCACTATGCAGTGTCATCAGTAGGTCTGCTTTGGTTTGTCATTTCATTTTGCTGTCCTTGTGTTAGTCTCCTTGAGTGAAATGTTGGGAGCATTGTGAACCATCAGATACAAATTAGCTGTAATTGTCATGTAGCTCAACTTTCCACAGACTGAATGATGAAATGTAAGGCAATGAGGATGGATGTTCTGGAATTGTGTATGTAGAAAAAGACCTTACCCATGTTAATTGCTCATCTCATCTGCCCACACTGCTGTACTGCATGAAAGGGCAAGGTTCTGTGTGTTGGATCCTAACATCTGCATTGGATTTTCGTCCTTAGTGTGGTGAAGAAGTCGGGGGTGAACCGTGTGGTGTGGAAGAGGCCCCGGCTGACTCACAATGGGCCTGTGCGGAGGAGCACAGTCATAGACCAAATCCCGTTCCTCGCTGTTGCTCGAGCACTTGGTGAGTTAAACTGTCTGTCTAGAAAACTTACGTGGTCTTCTGTACTTATTCCTGTGTGACAGTCATTTAACTGGAACGTTTTCTAGCACGGCCAACACCTTGTGCAGGTCAGTCCAGACTCTTCTCATATCTGGTTCCGCGCTGGTGGAATGACCTGCCAAGTGCGACCAGATCAACTGATACCCTCTCCACCTTCAAGAAACTCGTGAAGACTAAGCTCTTCCAAGAATATCTCCTGGCGTAAACTTTGAGAATGCACTTAATAATTTAATTTCTCTACATTGTGTTACACTATTGCACTTTCAACTTAAAACAGTGCAGATTCTATGTTAGCAATACGCACTCCTTGTTTGTTCATTGTGTTGTAGCTTGAATGTTATCCTCTTTTGTAAGTCGCTTTGGATAAAAGCGTCTGCTAAATGCCTAAATGTAAAATGTAAATGTAAACTAAATCATTCGTGGATGGACAATCACACACTTCAGTATATTTTTGGGGCTATGGGAAACGTAACTCAGAACTTGTATTTTTTGGCAATTTTGTGTCATTTTAAATAACAACTACATTCTTTAATGAAGACGAAAATTGACAGGGTAATCAACTATGAAAAAAAAAAAAAACGTTAGTTACTACCCCGTGTGCCACACCTCGGGATGCTCCTCTTGAGTCATCAGTTTTGGCACAGGACATGTCTTGATATGTTTTGACATTCACACACACAAGATGCCATGTCCTTTAAGCTGCTTATTCATTTCCCCAACAAATGCCAACAAACAGCACCAGTTCATTGTGGTCAGTGTATGCCATCAGTCTGTCTGGAAGTTTGTCTTCTATGTAACTGAAAAGACTCTGGAAGAGTCTTTTCAGTTACATCCTGGAACTAGAAGTAAGCAGTAAGCCATGAGAGGCCATGGTATATTATGAGTCAACAACTGAGGGGAGTTGTTAGACATGACATGAAGCGGAGTCCCTTGAAACCCCCTTAGCCGATGTAAAATCCTCATATACCACAGCCTCGAGTGGCTTATTGCTTTTCTAGAATGGTTATTGCATCTACTTGACACAGTTTCTTCAAACATAGGCACAGCAACGAGAAATGTAGTGATTTATTCATAATTAACAAAACTTGCGCCAAAAAAGGCTGAATGGTTGCCAAGTAACACACAAATGCAGCAACTCTAACTTTCGTACAGTACAGTAATATGATATGTGTAGGACGAAATGTGATCAGAGATGTGAGGTTATGAAATATTTATATCGGCATTTAATGTGATTCAGCCAATCACAATCAAGCGTCAGAACTATTTGTTTTCGAAATTGTTTTCTAAACATTCTAAACTCCAACAACTCACAACTTTAGAATGTTGGTGTTTGCGGGATGTGGGTAAGCAGCTTAGAGATTTGTTTTAAAGCATCCACATCACAATGTACTGTGTACATATGCAAATGTCAGTGCCTTGTTTTAAAATGACATGACTGATCTGCCCGGAACCAACCTGTGTGCAGGTGACCTGTGGAGTTATGACTTCTACAGTGGAGAGTTTGTGGTGAGTCCAGAGCCAGACACCAGTGTAGTGACGCTGGACCTTAGGCGTCACCGCTACATCATTGTGGGCAGCGACGGCCTGTGGAACATGGTGCCCCCTCAAGAAGCCGTCACTGTGCTGCAGAGTCACGATGAAGCAGCGGTGAGTAGCAATGGCTGTAATACATGAGGTCCTCCAGGGGAGGTGGCGTTGTATTCAAGATGGCTGATAAATTAGGATTGGAGGATTTGAGATGAAGCATAGTTGGTGGCTAATGAACTTTGATGGTTTTTGTACATTTATCAACGTATTGACTCACTCGCCCTCTGACCCAACCCCTTACCCCGCCCACAGGCACCTTTCGGCATGTCCTGTGCCCGGAGGTTAGGCTGCCATGCTCTGCTGCGCTGGCGACAGCGCATGCTGCGTGCTGACAACACCAGCGTCATTGTTATCGCCCTGCCTGAGCCTGGCAAGCAGCAGCTACCCATGCATCGCGACGAGGTCATTCTCAACCTGGCCGAGGGTCCCCATTTCGATCCACCAGGCGACTCCCGAGCCGACACTCCTCTGATCAAGGTTCGTACCCTCCATGCTAGAGTGCTCAGGTTGGCTTTTATAATGGCCAGCGCTAGTCAGCTGTATAGTGAACTTTGCCTTGCTTTGTGGTCTCTCACACACAGGGGAAATTTTGAGGTGATTAGAAATAAAACAGTTGGCTGCTTTTGTCTGACTCATCAACTTGGAGTAGGTATGGGTTGTTGTTTCTAACCGGCTGAGAGAGAATTTGAGTGCTGACCTGCATGATTGGGCTCAGAAACACAGCCAGACTTAAGCTGTTGTGCTTCAGTGGGCTTGCGGATGTGGCTAAACCTCTGTCTGATTTTTACAGTGTTTAACTTTGTGTGGTGTGCACCGATGTTCTAGGATTACTAAGATCAGTCAAGGCATGACCTCATTGAATGCACATTGGGTGGTACATAACTGTTAATATCCCGGCATTTGATCATTTTAATGACTAGAGTTTACTAGATTTTGTTGACTTGTTGACTTAGTGAATGGTATGAATGGCTGAATTTGGTTGAATTAACCAAGGATTCATATTAAGGATTTTTTAAGGATTTACATAAACTGGTCAATGACTCTAATCAATTTACTGACAATGAAGTCAGTCAGGATGAATGCATGAATGCATGTTCTCTTCATACACCCATCACCTCATTCTCTCCTTCTTTCTTGCTAGACACAGTGGTTGACTCATTCCCACTGTCTTTAGCCTTTCGTTGAAGCTGCTCATCTTGTTTGTTTACTCTTCCTACAGATATCCCTGGTAGGCTTGAAAGAGTGTGGGCCAAGTGTGTGTGTGTGTGTGAGTGTGTGTGTGCGTGCGTGCGTGCACGTGTGTGTGTGCGCTTAATCCTTTCATGTGAAATGTGTTTTGGTTTTAGTGAAAAGGCACTTTGATCTTGTCCTAGTTTTCCATTGGCACTGTGGTTATTTTGAAGATGAAGATAAACTACTGTTTAGTGCAGTAGACATAACAGTTTTCATTTGAAAATTTTGGCCCATTCTTCTCTATGCAAGATATGTAGATAGATATGGTGTACTTTGTGTCTGTTGTGATTTGTTGGTTTCGTCCTCGGTAGATCCGCAGTGCTTCTCAAACACAGTTTAGTTCAAATGTTGGCATGTTCCAAGCTTTAGCTGTAGAGACTTACCTGGTAGCCCTGGGCGCCTGCAGGCTAGTGACTTGTTGCCAGTTGATTGTCTTTCATCGAGTGTGCAAAATTAGCTAAGCCCTGCTTGTCATGTCTACCTCAGCAAAGTGTTACGTAAGCATCAGTGTTTTCCAGTAGTTTTATTTTGGATCAAGCACAACAAATCTGTTATTGCAGGTTGTTATAATATGGCTAAGACCCTGTGTTTTGCAGTGATTAATCACTGATTTTGTTTTTAAAGCAGGTTACCAAGTGACTGAAACAAAATCTGTTTTCTCACCTATTACCTATTCTGCATTTCTTTCTGTTAGTGAAGAAAGAATGATGTACATCATATTTTTTCCTTAAAAAAATCTTTTTTTTTTTTTGCCTTTAGAATTGACTAAAAACAGAATTGTGGTTGTCAGCTGACTTGCTGATCACCAGGATATTGACATGAGACCCCTCATGTATAGCTTTGTTAGTTAATGCTGGAGTTTTCATTGTATCTTTTTCTTTTTTAGCAGACACCTGAGCCGGTTATCGTGTTCCCATCGGGCGACTCACCACCACCCCTGGAGCGAGCCAACGGCCTGTCGGGAGTCAGCCTCTGCGACTTGTCGGACTCGCTGGCAGGATCGGACCCCGAGGATTCTGGCCTCTCAAGCACGGCCCTGACTGGCTGGTCGGACGAAGGGGAACAGGAACGGACCCCAGAGCCTGCTGCTGCCGCCCCCACTGCCACAACCCTCTCTGGCTCTGTAGCCAGACGACCTCGTCGGGGTGTCCAGCGCTCCCTGCACCATCCCTACCGGCGCCGAAACGCTGAGCGGACACCTCTGAAGCGTGGTGGTGGCGGTGGTAGGGCCCAGAAACGAGCACCTAACGTCTCACCCATCCTGCAACAGCAGCATCGGAAAGCAGCCCTGTGTGTGTGCTGAGCACCTTTCCCGCTCTCTCTCTCTCTCTCCCTCTCCCTCTCTCTCTCTCTCTCTGTCTATCACACTCTCTCTTTGTCCATCTTGCTCAGACACACACGCAGACATGTACATAACCAATTCAGAGACTTGCATCTCTGTATCCATTCTTGAGAAAATGTTATGATCACAGGTAAGGTTGAACAAGCAATGTTGTTGTAAACATTTTATGAACATCACAATATGGTTACATTTTAAAATGCTACTACTTTTAGAATACTTTTACATTACCTCTGTGCTCTTGTTCATAATTGGCTTTCCTTGCTGAAGACATGCATTCAAACCCATGGCTATGGCAGCCAACCGTTAACTTGAAAAAGCACAGCCCCCTGGTAAATGAACATGAATTATCAGAATATTATGAGTGCCTGTGTCATGATGCCTACATTGTTTTTTTTTATGTGTATGTTACCTTTTCTTGTAATGTTTTACTGATTTTTCTCAAAATATTTGTTCAATGTGTACAATTTGTTCATTGTACCACATAACGGAAACGCATTCATATATGCACACGCTTTTAGTTTCTATTTGGAAATAAACTCATTTTAATGCCCAGTTGTACTTACACATAAGGCCCTTTTACACTGCCGAATACCCAGCAATTATTACCCAAATTTAGTAGGGCGCCTGTTCTTTGCACATTGACTGACACGGGGTCGGGTGTCCACTCAACCCGCTCAGGCCCCAGTTTTATTGGTGAGGCGTGTTCGGTGTGAAAGCTCCCTCAGTCACGAGTGCAACCCTCGTTTTAAAACGGCTCAGTGGTTTAAAAATGCTTCTGCTGAGGAGGCCAGGTGTAGTCATCTCTGTGTCATGCCATGAATACATTCATGTCAGTGTTTTCTTAGGTTACCGATGGCTTTACAGTTGCATTGCTAGCACAGGTAGAGGTTTGTTGGTTGGAGGCTACCTTAGAAAACATGAATGATCTGCAAGGGATATTGGTAATATGGCAATCAAAACTAACTGGTAGTCCAACGTTGTTGTACAGCTTGCACACATAACGTCAGCATCGTTTTGCTAACAACACAGCATCTAACGCCACTACCATCTGCACAAGACAAAAATAGTTGCTTAACGTTACCTCACATGGTCCAGCTTCATTGATAATCCACATTCATCTTAAGTCTACTGTTACAAGTATTTCAATCATATAGGCATAGGTTACAGACCAGTAGCTTGCTTAGCTAAGAGGTTTATTTATTGGCTTTCTACAGAAAAGTAGCCTCTGCAGAGCTCCCTCTGGTGGCTACCTTGCGCAACTCTTATTCCTGAGGATGCGCCTCCTAACTGCTCTCCCAACTCGAGAACTCGGCTTTCAGGCAGATAATACGCCTTGCTTTCACACTTTTTGACCCGTGATGAACTTGCAGTTTCGGCCCCCGGAATTTAGTGGGTTCCAGTGTGAAAAAGACTATAGTTTTTAAACATACACACAGGAAGATCTGCAGCAGTGATGTAAAAGTGCGGAAATGTTCTCAAAAGATTTAATGTGGACTGGTAAACCAATGAACACGCATTCAGTTTGTAATGGAAATACTTCTAAAAATGTATACATGTATACATAACTTTAATGAATTTCACATTGACCATATGTCGGACCATGTTACCAGTATTCATGCACTAAAACCTAAGAGTAACTCATGGGAAATTACTCATTCGTCCATCCGTGGCCATATGACAACCACATAATGTGCAGCAGTTTAAGGCAGACTACAGCAGTTTTAGGGTTAAGTGTTTTTTGGGGTTAGGGGGCGAATGTAATAGGATTTTTTTTTTTTTTCTTCTTCTTCTTCTTTTTTGTGTTTGTAGAAGATTTAAGAATGTATTGTTTCATGTCAGCATATAAGCTTTTTTTCTTTCAGTGTTTGTTTGTTTGTTTATTGTTTTTCTTTTCATACTTTTTTCTTGTTTTTAGACATGACTCCTGGTAATGAAAAACACTATCCACAAAAATTTGTTCACGCCGGTTGTAAATCTCAATCTAAAGGATTTATGAATATTTTGCATAGAACTACCAATTATTAACTGAGTTGTATGATATATTTTTATATGTGATATATTTAAGAAAAAATGTCAAAAGATACATCATTTACTTGATTAACTCCATGGCCGAAATGTTCTCATTTTAAACTTGTCGCAGCTTATAGCATAGTAAATAGTATCAAAACTTGTCATTTCTGTTTGTCTGCACTTTTGGCATCCAATGTTTCGGTATGTCTCTTCCTGATATTAGATGGCCATCATCAGCAAAAAGAGCAGTAATAAACTCGACTGGTGTCCGGCTGTTTTCCATCAGTGCCAGAAGGATAAGCTTGTCAACTCTGAAGTTGAAGTGCTTGTCACTCTTAAAGGAGAAATTTGGTGTAATTCAATCCCTAGTCCTGTTGTTTGAGGTCTTTTAGTGCTGTCTGTTAGCCTAGAAATCTAGACGCACCCTAGCAGTACCAAATAGTTTTGCTGAGTGGGTATGTCTAGCCATGCACCACTGGGGCCTTAGTAGGTCTACCATTGGTCTTACTAAGGCTTGGTAAGACCAATCACAATGCTCTGTCTTTGTAGAAAGTCGTTGGGCGGGTTTAGCACGATAATAACAGGGCTGTGACGGCCCAAATCAACTAAGTGGCCAAGGAGTAGCGATCATTTGAATCGGCTTTGGCTTTGACTTTGGAAGAGTTAGGAAGAGTTTGGATGTTGGTCTTTTCTTTGAACGTTGAGTAGAAAAAGACACTCAAGTCATTTGTTTCAAAGAAGGACTTATTTGTGCTCTGATTGGTCGTAGCGCTAGTTTGAAAGACAACCTAGTGTTGAGGGCAGTCTATCAGCTGTGGCTAGACTGTACAATTTGACGTTATAGTTTGGCGTGTCAGGCTAGCTGCTTATAGGAAGAAGAATGAGAAAATTTGATAACCCATAGCAAACTGGCAACTTACATTAACTGGATAAGACATAGAAAAAGTAAGCTGAAAGTGAGTTTCTGTGCCTCATTCAGTTAGTGTTAACTGCCAGTTAAGTATTTGGTCTATGTTGAATCAAATTTTCTTATTCCTTCTCCTACTGACAGCACTCTGACAAGCACTCAAACAACAGGGCTATGGATTGATTCACACCAGATGTCTCCTTTAAGGTGAGAAAAGCTTCTGTACAACTATATATGCTCTTCCAGTAGATGTTGTTTTCTTTAGCTGTTTAGTAGAGTATTGGATCATGACCTTTGGCTAAGGAATGGACTGTGCAGCTAACCCAGTAATAAAGTTGATCAGACATACTCTCCGTTCAGCTATTATTCATTTTGTAGGCTGGTCCTTTTCATGCATTTTGGGTGCTTTGTTTTCAACCAAATTGCCAGTGTAATCCCAAGTCTGTTAATTTCATGACCTGTTGAAAAAGAAATAATTTAAATGTGTATAATAATGTCATCAAACATACAACGTGAAAAATGGGTTTTGTCTGACCTCGCAGTTGGGTAAATTTTTACACCAGGGTGTGTCTGTGTGTGCATGGCAGCCTCTCTGGCTAACATGCTCCTACATTGTCAGGCGCTGATCAGATTGCACTGTTTTTTTCATGGGCAATATCAATACATCATGTATGCTGTAAATACAGCTTTTTTTCTAAATATGTATTATTGACTGTTGGACATGTTTGCAGCTGTAACAGATTCTGGATGACTAGTTCTTTTGTTTTTGAAATGTGTTTTGATTTGAACTTGACTTTGATTTTATATTTCCGTGAGAATTGGTTGAAAGGGATTTTATTTAAATACAGCAGTGATTACATTATTTCCTGGAAAAAAAAGAAAAGAAAAAAAACTTCCTGTACAGATAATGTCACACTTCCCAGCTGTCATAAGTACAGTACATACAGTAAGCAGATTGACTTCATAGTTCTATCAGGATTCTGCATGTCAGACATTATTTGTCGAGGGTGTTTTTTTTATTATTATTTGTTTTTATCTGGACATGTATTTTGATGTCAAAGTGGTGGCCTGAACAATAGGCACAGTTGTGATCTGATGTCAGTCTGGCTACATGTTTACTGTGGTCATTTACATGTGTGCACAGTCTTGACGTTGAAGAGCTTCACTTTAAATGTGACTGAACATCAGTGTATAGAATAAACATGTTTTCAATAAGATCTGCTTGTCTGGATTTTGTTACTGTAAAGGAGCATGACAAGACTAGCTTGTGACCTTGATTTGGTAATGAAATTCTTGAAATTCACCTGTGCTTAGTATGACTTAGGCATTATATATATATACTGTATATATACTGTATATATATATATATATATAATATAATTATATAAACTTTCCTCTTGAACCACAATTTCAGAAACATTTTCAACTATTTTCTCCATGTTAATAATACACTTTTACCAAGTCTGTACCATTGTTCCAGTTGCTTTCTCTACAATACACTTTGGAGGTCACAGATTAAGATTTGGTCTGGATCCCAATGGTAGGTGCTATATGTCTATTGAGCAAAGGGTAGTGGAAGATGTCTGAGTACGAAGAAGGGTGGGGTGGGGTGGGGTGGGTGGGCAAACCAGGCCATGTCATCTAGAAAATGTTTGTTTAAGAACACTCCAAGAACAACATATCAGTTGTTGAAACTGGATTTTTAAATAGTAGAATATTTATGGTAATTTCAAATTTGAGGCCAGCAACATGTTCCAAAAAAGTTGGGACTGTCAATTAAAGGCAGGAAAAGTGGAGAAAGACTAAAGATGAAAAAAAAGATGACACTTCAGAGTTAATTACGTTAACTGCCAACATGATTTTGTATAAAAAGAGCATTATTTATCGTCCTAGACATGATTTCAGCAGCTCAACCAGTAGGTGTCTTCATAGTTTTCCTTTTTGTTACGCTTAAAATGTGACAGATCTGGACTGTAAGCCGGCCATTTTTGCATCTGGTTACCCTTATGATGGAGCCACACAGTTGGAACTTTGTATAGAATGCAGTATGTCCTCATCATCTGGTCATATTTAAGGCCTCTGAAAATATGATGTCTAGATGGCATCTTATGCTGTTCTAAACACACACACACACATATACAACACAATTATATATATAATTATATATATATAACTCTCCAGGTGAGTATGCAGACCATAACCAAGGCACTACTGCACCACCATACTAGCATACATACTGCCTTTTGAACTGACCACTGAAACAAGTAGGATGATTTGTCACCTCTGTAACCTGAAGGATGCAAGACTCCATGATTTCCAAAAAGAATGACAAATTTGCGCTTGTATAACCACAAGACAGTTTGCCATGTCCTCTGGGTCCACCTCAAATGAGCTTGGACCTGTATGAGACTGTTAAACCTCTAGATCATGCCTACATATGAAGAATGCTTTGCATTCTTTGCCAGTTTTCACCAGCTTTCATGGTTGGAGTGTCAAAGTATGTTTATAGAGATTGGGCATTTTATGATCTCATGAACCCATACAATGATTTTCAAAACAGAATTAGACCTTCATTCAATATTTTCAGGTAATAGATGAGTAATGAATGCCTTTCACATTTTTAATTCTGAGAGACTGAGAGATTTTCTATACATACATTCATGTTGGCAGTTAATATAATTACTTTCAATTTGTTTCTTCTTGTGTTGTTTTTAGCATTATTCAACTTTTACAGCATTTTATTGTCCCCGTCCCAACTTTTTTGAGACATGTTGCAAGTAACAAATTTCAAACAAGCAATTGGAGAATATTTTAAAAATTGTTGGCTTTTTTGATCATCGTATGCTGTTGGGTAGTTAGGTTGATGTCGATGGTTTGTTTTTAACTTTTGCAAAGCTAGGTTGTGCCGAAGCACTGAGAAAAATGCTGCAGTAAACCACTGTTGATTCCAATTCACTAGATGGCAGTAAATGCAAACAATTTCACCCAGTAAGGCCACTGTGTGGTTGTATTGTGACTAGACCTACTACTAGCTACCTTATAGAAAGGTCAACCATCTATCAAGAAACATTTCCTGTTGTGAATTCATTATGTATGTATTGTGCTTTAAAACAGGTTGTCCAGACTTTAGTAGCAGCTGTGTGTTAAGCCTCACAAAAGCTTAGTGACACACCACCTCTTAGAAGTTGCAGGCATCAGCCAGAACCTCCAAGGCCTTTTTGTGTTTTTAACGGCATGAGTGTGTTGAGAGCTGTATAATCTCTGGACATGAGTGAACGTGAGTGTTCCTGACAACCACTAAGCCAACACCCTCCATAATGGTGTTACATTGACAGCCCCTGCCCACCCCCTACACACGCACACACACACACACACACAAATACACTCCCCAACCTTTCAGCCACCCCTTTCCTGTTCTTCTTAAGTGTGTCCTGCTCCTGTTGGTGCATCTGCAATCACATCTCCAATGGCACAAGACAACACTCTTGCTGAGAGGACCATGGTGGTCTGATGGGAGATAAAGGCATGGGCGGCAGCCGTACTCAAGAATGTGTTGCGATGAGGAGGTGTGAGTGGGAGTGACGTAGTCCCATTCTTCTCAAGACGTGTTGGGAGGGGGTGTGGTGTGGTGTGGTGTGGGGGTGGTGGTGTCTGTGGGTGCATAGGTCTTGCGTGCACTGAAGCGCATGGCGCCGGCAAGAGAATACTTTGAATGTTTTCCCATGTTCTGTGTGAGGATTGTGATACCTACATTAGTCTTGTAAACGAACATCATGAAAGAAAACTGTCAAGGAATGAAACATTACTGAGGTTATGTGAAGATTATGTGTCTAAGGGTATTGAGCCTGTTGAAAATGCCCCTTCGTAATCTCAAGACTGAGATCCAGAGGGAGTAGCCTTACTTGCCGCTGACAAAACAGAAGACTGCCCCTGTTTTCACTTGATTGCCTCTGCCAAGGAGGTTATGTTTTCGCCGGCATTTGTCTTCTGTCCGTTTGTCTCTGTCTGTTTGTCTGTCTGTGAGCAAGATTATTCAAAAAGTGCTGCACGGTGTGATGACATTTTCAATCAACGTGGTTATTAGGCCAAGGAACAGATGATTCAATTTTTTGTGGTGATCTCAAACACTGTCTGGAATTTGTACTGGGTCAGTGACGCTATATTGCTTTGGCGGAAGTCTGCGCTCTCTGAGTGCTTTTCTAGTTTGTTTTGGTTTAACAGGTTGTCACAATATAGTTGATAAAATCAGTCTGAAATGGTAGTAACTATGTCAGTGTTATTGTTAAATTTTTTTCTTTTTGAGGGATTAATTTGTTGTATTTCAGTATCCATCTATGGAATACTAAAAAAAGAGGATACCGTGAAAAATAGTTGATTAAAGACCATTACAATTTCAGCATGAACAATAGAGCAATGCATGACCAAGCCCAAAAATCTTACATTGAATTAGGCCTGTGTTGTGTACTGCTCAGATCTTTTCATGTAGACCTACCATGTGTATAATGCTGTTACCTCATTATAACCATACATCACTGTGTTTTACAATATTACACATTTTTAACAAGTGATGAGCAATTTAGAAAAATACTGTAGGTAGGAAATAAGGTTAGCAGTTCAAAATGTGTTTTTGTCTCATTTCTGACATATTGGATATTAGGCTGTGTTATATAAATTGACAGAATTTAGCTCTTTGAGATTGTGTTGTATGCATTTACAGTTGACTCTTTCACACAGACAGACAAACACAAAAAAAATCAAAGCAGACAGTATGATCCTTTTATTGGTGATGGTATGAGTATGACTAAGTGACAGCACACAACACGAAGAGCAGTTTTTTTTTCCTCAGTTTCCACCAAAACACCATCTGTTTTGTACTGCAGGGCAAAGGAAGAAGAAAAACCATCTCTATATGCATTCTACAATATAAACCACACCACACCAGGCCAGAGCACTGAAAATAACACCCAGGGCTCAAAAACATATTATCTTGTCTTATTGTATCACACTTCATAAAAATTTCATATAACCTACTGTACTTGAGAAATTTTGAGGTCGCAGCTTGATGTTTACCACCAAAAGAATGTCATCCTGACACACAAAATAGATTTCAGCTGTTGCTCAATGTGATCTCCAGGATGTGTGCAAGCAATAACAGCCTGTATATTAAGTTCAAAACAAAATTCCAGCCACAACACTAATGCAGTATCCTCCTGTTGCTATGTAAGTCCTAAAAGACTGCCGAGGCAAATAAGACTAGGTCATTGTAGGGGTGTAAGCTTCACATTATGATAAATGTAGGCCTTTATCTAGACAGTTTGGTTGCCTGGTAACTCACTGGAGAGGAGAAGCCATTGCTATCTACTCTAAAGTCATAGCCAGTATAAATACAGTACAGTGTATGTCATTGTAATCTCACTCAGTCATTTGTATGAACTGATACACTAAAATTTATATTTCTGCACAATGATAAAAATGTGTTGTTTCTCAGTAGGGTTTGGTACTTAATCAATATCGGTACAGTTGGGAACTTACTCTGTCTGAACCTGTAGCAGTAGAGAGAGAAATTGGTGACTAAAGAACTGTTTGGAGCTATCAAGATTTGAATTGTAACACAATACATGCAGTGTGCCTTCTTACTTAACCAGTACCGATGCGCTGCCCAACAGAACGCTGGGCCTCAGCTTGTTTCCCCAATGTGTTGTTGTAAAATGCTGGATCACCATGAAGCAATGGCATAAAGCACTGAAAATTTATTCACATTGATTTGTGTGTGAATCGACATACCATTAATTCGGTACCCAACCCTATTCCCAGCAAATGGAATATACAGGTTGAATAAAAAATACCTCCATTATTGTGAGCCTATTGAAGCAGAGTTCAGGCCAGTGGCCCTTCCAGTACCCTCACAAAACAACAAATGGCTCTGCCTACATAATTCTTTTGCTGTCACCCTCATCTTTAATCAAATGATCTCTCGGCTGCGGACGGCTGCTTTGAAGTCCTGTCAAAGGGCAATCGCATTCATCATGGTTGCTGCATTAATTGTAATGCGATCAGTGAGGAGACATTGCACAGTGCTCCGGATGGGATTATGGGCTCCTTGTACACCTCGGGGTTGTGGAGTATCAGTGTAGGAACAGCGCTCAGCTTAGCCAGCAATGCTTAGCTGACATGGATTGACATGCATGATATATAAGGGAAGTAATAAATGACTGACAGAAACTGTCAGTGGTGGCAATTTTGCCACACGTGAGAACCACTGCAATTTGTACCTGTCAGTGGTTATTATTAAAAAAAAAACATCCTATAAAGCTATAACAGGCTACAGTAGAATATCACAAAACAGAAGGTCGATCATCTGATGTAGATTTAAGTGTGCATCTTTGCCAGAGGTATACTGTTTAGCCTTGCAAGTCAACATATACATCAACAAGCAACAAAAGTAAAACTTTTGGGCAAAGTTATTGACAATGAACAGTACAATCCTTCATTTTATAACATTTGTGAAAGGCTTATTGAAATTTGTGTGGACTACATTTCAGAGCTTACATGAATGCAATGGACATTGTTCTTTTTGAAGGATATAGATTTCACATTTATGTTTCATGTCACGACATATCAAATTGTTTTGCCTTTTTGAGCGTTGCTCATTATTAGGACTTTGCTGCCTTGTTGTGAATGGACTTCCGGGCAGACACTTAGACAGAGCTTTCTCCCCAGTAGGTCAATGTGTTGCCAGTTAATCCATATGGGAGGAGTCCCTCTGCCACCAGCTAACAGTCTTCACTTAATGCACATGAATGGCTTAGACAGATGCACTAATTGGAGGTGACTGGTTGTTTAAACTAGCTTTTGCTGACTTTGACTTTCACTCCCTCTTATTCTTGTTACCTCTGCCCAGGAGGTTATGTTTTCGTCTGCATTTGTTTGTTAGTCTGTCTGTGTACAATAACTCGAAAGGTACATGGATTTGGAGGAAATTTATCGACAACGTGGGTATTAGTACAATTAGTACAACAGATGATTCAATTTTGGCGTGATCCGAAACACCATCTGGAATTTGTATTGCGTCAGTGACCCTATATTGCCTTGGTGAAGATCTGTGCTCTTCGAGTGCTTTTCTAGTTCCTATTATTTTATTCTTTTACTCTCTACTCTCTCTGATTTCATAGTCAACCAGTGTACCATAGTTTACTCCAACAGCTCTGTTGCCAAGTCTTTGATTCTAATTTCCAGAAGATCGTGAATTCCCATGAGTAATGTCATGCAATCTGTATGAAATGGTTCTTGCCAAAACTTCAGAAAGCAGTGTTCATATCATAGCAAGATCCTGAAACAGCAATGTTGACTGAAACTGATGTGACCAGGGGGAAAATTGCACCTGGCAAGACTGATATTTTACTCAGGTCAAATATTACTACTGAGCCCCTGACTTGTCTTTAGCAGTATCGTTTACATCCCGTGTGATTACCGCCCCCCTCTCTCTAAGTATCTCCGTTATTGTCATTAATTTATTGAAAGTGTCCGTGCCTTGCCCCCCTGCCACCTGATCACCTCATAACGAACCTCCAGCGGCCTGCACGAGACAAGGGCCATTAGCCCTAATGGTGGCGTACATCAAAGGGGCTCATGCCGAGAGAACGGACCCTGGAGAAAACGAGGTTAGGGGCTGCTCAGACTGCCCGTCTGCCGGGCTGCAGGCACAGCCAACACTGTGATTTATAACAATGCCTCTGAGTCTGCAGTGCAGTGACGCGACAACCACCCTGCACTAAACAGGCCTACCACCAGACCAGAGGAGCCACGAGGGAATGAGAGAGAGGGAGAGGGGGAGAGAGAGGGAGAAGGAGAGAGCTTTTCTCTGTCTGTGGCAACTGTTAGTTTGTCTTCCTGAAATGAAGGCCTGGAAGGCCATAAGAGACTATAGAATTTCTTACTTTCATTGCCGCCACTTTGATTTAGTGGCTGGAATCAAATATTATTATTATCATTATTAATAAAGTTGCAGGTATAAATCTGTGACAGGACCTGGACCTCTACACAGTAACAATATTGCACTATTCATTTTACCACTAATTTATCAAATAAAACATGGTGTCATAGGGCTTTTTAGGGAGATGTGCTAGACTTCTATGCTCTGAACTCATTCTGCACCCCTTAAGGCCTTGTAACAGCTGAAACAAGAAGCCTTATTGAGGCTTAATATAGTGAGCACCTCAGTGGATGTCCATTGGGGACAAGTGAACTCAATCAGACTTAGTCTTCCGCCCCCCACTGTCGATATCTCTTGGCGCCTGCATTCATCAACCTGTACCCAGGCGCCGCTCAACCACCAAACAGAGTGTGTGTAAATTGCTCATCATCAATTATTTAACAAAGCACTTGCCTCGCGATTGATCAGTGCAAATGCGCTTTCTAATCACCGAAGTTCGAGGTTTAGTTTGTCAATCACAACAGACCAAATCAATGACCTGCTAAAGATGGTGCTGCTTGATAGAATACACTTGACTTGAGTCATTTGTTATAGCCTTTTCAAATGCAAATCCAATTTCTGCCTTTACGAGCACTCCAAGATGTGTTTAGATGGCCTGCTGTGCCATTATTTGGACATAGATTAATGATTTGTCATTTCTGCCTCTGTCTAATAAACAAATTACAATACACATATCTGTGCCCTTCCCGGAAGGAATGAATATTTAATATTAGACGGTCATATGGGATAGGGTTTAGGTGAAAGTTTAGACGAAGCCCATATTCCCCCACCCTCTGTAACTTTTCCAAAAGACACCAGGTAGACCTTAGATGACCTTGAGTGACCTTATAATCTCATTTTTTGACCACTAAACAATGAACATCGGCCGCACCTTGCGCTCCGGTGCCAGCACAAGAATAGTTCTATGAAGACTTCTGGTAGTGTGTCAGGTAGGCAACATTGTTTGAGGCACCCAGCCAATATGTGTGGGGGCTGTGTTCTATGAAGATGCATATAGCGTGGAATGTGCAACAACATTAATGGTGTGTATGGGTATGTCTACTGAAGAGGAAGGTCATGTCATCAGACAACTATCACCACAGTTTGGTATGTACATGTATGTGTTCCAGCTCTTGGCGGTGAACTGGATTGTGGATGGCTCAGACAGGGCTTCATCCTGGAGATTTACTGTATCCACAGAGAGCAACATGGAAGCATAAAACCATGGGAGTAGCATGTCATGGGGTATTTCTTGACAAAATCTGCACACTTCTAGATTCTTTTCTTTTGATTTATTTTCTCATGCTTGGCTTAAAATTGGAACAATATTTACACCCTTTGGCCTTCCTCAGAATCACTCTAAACACAGCAAGCTCTCATGATGTATGTCACACCTGACCAACAGCGTGTACTTCATCTGTACAGCTCTCTGAGTGTCAGTGTTATTGGCTGAAGCATACCGGAGTAGGCTGAGGATGCAATGCTAAAAGCTGAAGTAATACCTCTTAGATTATGGTTCATAGTATGTTTTGCTTTTTTTTTTTAATGTACCTCTCTTAGATGGATTAGTTTGGTAAGTTTTTCCCTGTCAGTGACGACTGCTGTCCTCACCTTGTGCTCATGAAGTGGTTGTGTCAAACAGAGGGGACGTGTTGTCGCTACATGAGTTCCCTTGTTTTTCCTATAGCTATGGAAGACCACCAGGTTTCCAATCAACCCAATTCACAGAGACTTAGGCTGAATGACCATTTTGAGTTGATTGTTTATTGTATATCTCTAAGAAAATGGTCACTATGATATGAAGTTATGCTTCTGGTGCTTATGTTACACAGTCTTTAAAGTTGTTATTCCAACTGTTTGAATCATTTTATTAGAAATAATATACCATTATATCCCATTTTTTAAAACCCACCTGTCTAGCTTATGTAGGATAATGCAATTATTGCTAAAGTGCAGGGTTGAGACAGAGCTAACTACTTCTTCTAACCTGACAATACTCTAACCTCTTACATTTAGTTGTTTGCACAAGTCTTGGGACCTTTTTTCAGCATGTTTCAGAGAATATACACAATGCCGTTAGTACCATTACCCATTTCATGAACTGCCATTAGACACATATGTCTGTGCTGAAATTACATTATCTTGCCATCTTAGACCTACAAGACCCCCCCCCCACCCCCATTGCTCCTCCTCCCCCCTCACAAACATACACAATGATGTGCTCTTTTCTTTAGAACCATATAACATGACTGCTCTCTCACTGTAATAATAGAGGCCAGAAGGGGGCATGTAGTTACAATAATGACTGAGACAGCATGACATGTGACACTGGCTGCCTGCTTAGGCTATTCCCTGCCTCATTGTCCCAGCTAGGAAGGAGGCACAGGGAGTTTGACCCTTGCCTGTGGATGGCAAGACCCCCAGTCTCCAAAGTAATAGGATTAGTCCACAGATGCGGTTCAACACTAATTCCCTTTCAAAGGGAACGACAGCATTCACGACTGGACAACATTGTCTCGACAAACCGTAATAAAAGGATCTGGTTTGTTTCAATTACGTTTTGTTGTAACTGAAATAACTGTCTCCTTCTTAAGAAATTGCAGCAATTTCCTTTCATTGTTTTGTCCATGTGGGGGTCTGGATTTTATTTTGAAAATGTTTTGGAGCAACAATGCATCGTACCTCAAGACTTTTCAAGTCCTCAACTGGAGTGTTTAACAACAGGGTTCTCATCTGTAAGCGAATTATCTTATAAATCTAAAATTGTACTTTGATACATCACCACCTCATTCTAGTGATCTGTGAGCACACACAGAATTGTTCCTGTAGACTTCCATACACATACAATACAATGAATATAAAAATGAATGTCACTCATCTAGAATATCAGGGACACTCACAGGTGCACTCACTGGTAAACAAATCATACAATTTCAAGGTAAATCCTGTTGTTATAGGCCAATATACCCTGTATTATAAGCTTGTTTGAGACTCTTTTCACATCAGTGGTTGGGTCAGTTTTGGATTGAATACAGCAACAGCATGTTTGAATACAGCAACAGCATATTACCCTTTATCATGCCTTAGTGGATTTAAGGAGAAGATTTGTCAAATAGACGATTAGTAATGTCGATGTCTTTAGACTACTTTGCTGCAACACTTCACATGAATCATGGAGAAAAGAGGGGATATAACAAATAAATAGATAAATAAATAAATGGCACTATGCCTATGTTAACACTCATTTCACTCTCTGTCCACGCCTGCCTGTCTGTCTGTCTGTTTCTGTATCTCTATTAATCTCACTCCCCCTCCCTTTTATTGGTCTTCCTGTCAGACGTGCTCTTGGGCACACTTAAGCCTGAGTGCACCTCCCACACCCATCAGCTGCAGCTCCTGAAGAGGCAGGCAGGCAGCGCCGGCAGTGGCGTTGGCGGTGGTGGCGACGGCAGTAGTGTCTGTAGATGCCATGCAAGGGGCAGGCAGTCAGACGTGAAACCATTAGGACCAGACAGTGGTGGCTCCTCTGCTCACGCCCAGTCCCATCTCATAGTGTGTGTGTCTGTACACTGTGTGTGTGTGTGTGTGTGTGTGTGTGTGTGTGTGTGCTATCTACATGACCCCTGTGATGTGTGGGGTCATCCTCAAAGCAGCGTGTGTCTGCACGGGGTGAGAGAGGATGGTTGGGTCGGGGGGTTGGGAGAATTATCAGAGGATGTGGTTAGACAGGAGACCATAATGCACAAGATGAGAGTAAGACAGTTTAAGAAGGAGAGAGAGAGAGAGAGAGAGGAAGCACAATAGAGAGGGAGTATTGTGAGAGTGAGCAGTTCAGTAAGAGGGACAATACTGCAGGTGCAGTCTGTGTTATGGTGACCTACACACAAAGCCTGAAGAGTGTGTGTGTGTGTGTGTGTGTGTGTGTGTGTGTGGAGGGGGGTGGTGGTGGTGAATGCTTCAGTGTCTTCACTCTGATGCTGCTTTGTATTTCCTTGACTTGCCTTTGTAGGAAGAAAGATATTGAGCCAATTGACTGAGCCACAGACCAACTATGCTAAATTCGGAATCCAGTTTGGTTCAGAGTCTTTTTGTATCACTTTGATTCAGACAGTCGAGACCTGAAACTTGCAGAGGTTTGAACCAGAGATCAGATATTTATTGATTCAGTATCAACTATTGACCTATTAATCCCACTTCACATCCCTGTGCATTATGAAGGTCCTTCAATGCAAATATAATGTCTAAAAACATCAGTTCATGCAATGTGTTAACAAGGAGGCAAAAAAGGGAATGTCACCATTTAGAAACTGCATTTGAAATCCAAAAGCGTAAGTGCATGTTGGCCAAAACTATAGCCGTATCTCAGAGCAACTCTTGCAGTAATGCCATTTTGAAAACGTCTTGAAAGAGACTTCATGTCTGCCTGTCCAAACTTCTCTAAATTTATGATGTGTTTCCAGAATGATGGTATCGCTTACGAACCAGACACAGCAGTACCACTTGGTGATAAACTGCATTCATAGCCGTCTCCTCCCATGCTTTTCTCTGTATAATTCATCACAACCATGACACTCTTCCTTGGCCAGCCTCCACACCACTTTAAAGCTGGATCACCCACAAGAACCAACCCCTTACCAACAGTCAAACCACATACTGTATTTTGGCGTATATCAGTTTATTATGGAGACTTCCTCACATGTGGTAGCTCTCAAACAATTGTGGGACACCTGAATTGAGTTTGGTTCAGAGGGTGCCTCATGGGATAGTTGTTTACACACAACTGCAGAGTGCTGTCCTTCTCTCGGCTCCTCTTTCATAAAAGGCCATCAGAGCCGTGAATGCACTTTGTGTTGTTTGTTCTTCTGAAGAAGTAGACCCTCTGTAGCAACTGTCTGCCCCCAGGCTCCATTCTCCTGATGACTGCTTTGATATACACAGTCTCTCTGTGTGTGTCTGTCTGCGTGTGTGTGTGTGTGTGTGTGTGTGTGTGTGTGACACTCTACTTTAGCTGGGTGTTTTGACACATTGTTTGCCCAGGACAAAGTAGCATTGTGTTCATTGAGCTGGTTCACTCGCTGGAGTGGCTGAGGGAAGACCATCAGACTGCATCTGCTCCATGAGGGCATGTGTTTGGAAAAAGGGGATACACCAATTCTTTAAAGCACGAGAGCAAAAACAAATTGAATCATAATTAGGCATTCACGAAGAGTATTTCAGAAAATCTCTCCCCTCTCTCTCTCTCTCTCTCTCTATCTCTCTATCTGTCTCTCTCTCTGTCTTTGTACTTGCCCATACACATCACAGGCATAAGAACAGCAACACACTGTATGGATATAGGCAAAGCCATTATTTCCCCCCTGATAAATATCCTAAATTACTTCATGAAATTGGATGACATCATAAAAAAAATAAATACATCACACCAACTAGTGGCAAAATTGAAATGTTGTCAGTGATTTTATTGTTCTGTCTGACACATGAAAACTAATTTATAGCATGTTTAATGTGGAGATCCTTTAGGGAAGAGACAGGGAGTATCTAGCACAGGCAGCAGTGTGTAGGTGGCTACAACCCAAGAGTCTCTGGGGGGCAGTATAGCTTTGTGTTTTGCAAGTCCAATTGCCACAAATTCAATGACTTTGCAAAGGCTCCTCCACAGAGCTTGAACTTTGAGAATGCATTATATTATTTTAAAATCTGTGAGAGTTCACTTTAACAGACATAGAAATTAGGAGGTTTTCATAGGGAAGAAGAGAAACTTTTCTTTTTGCTGCAGTCACACCTACACAGAATATTTGTTTCAAGCTCAACTTTTGACGGGACTGACCTGTTTGGCTCTCTGTCTCATTTTGTTTTACTAGATCATAACTCTTGGTTAATCTCTGGGAATGGGCTCCAGAAGCCTGGGCTGAGCCTGCTGCCGCCAGACCCCCATGCCCCATGGTGAGCAGTCTGTGAGTGCCGCTAGTTTCAGATAACAGTGGGGGCGCAGGCCACTTCAAACGAGTCGAGCCCCAGCCCATCCCAACCCCCCCCACCCTCCCACCCCTCCTCCTTGTGACAGATCCCATCAGAAATAATGAGACAAGCGTTGTTATCACCTCATTTGTTTCAGCATAAATGTAAAAGCCTCCACCATAATTGTTGTGAGTTATGAAATCGTTTGGCACCAGAGGAACAAGAAAAGGGACGAGGGACCAAATGGGGGCATTACCTGCTCTGGAAGGATTCATGGGGAAGGATACAAATCTCTGACATTCTTCAGTGAAGTGGCTGTCACCAATGGTGTCCATTGAGATACTTATGGAGAAAAATATAGACACTCAAAAAATATAATATAATATAATATAATATAATATAATATAATATAATATAATGCTTTAAATATTTGAAATAATTACGTGGCAACAACAACACATAGGGATGTAAAGATCTCAAACCTCCTGCAAGAAAATTCCAAGCTAGTTATTTCTTGTAGTTCCATTTCTTATCTCATGCAGTCATAATTATTTGGATATACCTCAACTTTTCAGTGAAACTTCAAAATTTCCTCATCTCCATCATTATAGTAAAGATGCCACTTTTCAATGTTATACTATGACCTGTTTTTATAATACATTTATGTATGTGGATTTCCTGTGTATATTGGGGGCAGTGTTGTTTGCAGTGAGCTACCTTTCAACACCATATGGCTTTGACATCATCATTCTTCACCGGCTCTTATCTGATAAAAACTCAGGAATTTCTCTTACGTGGCTCCCAGGGGTTTATGGCAGCTCAGGCTGCTGGGACAGCAAGTGAAACATTTTTCAGTTGAACTTAAGCCCTTAACTCCTTATTATTGATTAAGCATTGCCAGCAACCCCACAGACTTTAGCTGGTTTTAATGGACTTTGTCTCATCTCTTCCTGTTAGTGAATGTCCGTGACGGTGCTAAAAAACTCTTTTCAGGAAGACCTCGCAAAGCTCAAAGCTCCATTGTTACTGACCTCATATGACATGGAGACATTTCTCCCCAGAGAAAGCAATGACATGACTGGAGTTGTTTGTGTGGGAGGAGCAGAGTATTTTGTCTATGGTTTCATCTTTGACAACAGCTTTCCTCAGCGAGGCACCAAGGCTCCTGTCTGTTGATTCAACACATTTCACTTCTTCTCCTGGCATCCTTCTCAGGCCAGGCCCTGTTTATTGGATGTGCTAAAAACATTTCCATCCAAATAAACCAAATGTAATGTACAAAGACACTATAGATATCCACCCCATCAGAGCCAGCATTCAGGAAGCGGACATAGAACTGTGAGCAAAAGCTCACAGTGTGTCACAGCTGAGACCTATCCAACTGAGGTTTTGAAGGGCCATGTTTCTTCAAAACAGACAAAAATAGGCTACAATGACTTTTGGTGCTTTTCTCCTTTGCTCTCTGTCAGTCCAAACCGAGAACCTAATGTGTGTATATTCAGCATGCCCATGTGCACAGATTTTCGATGACAGATGCTTTCTGCTTAGCAACCACACACACACATAGAACACACTGAAACCATGCACACATCAGTATGATTCGTTCTGGTCTGTCTTCGTCGTAACCGTCTCAGGATGTGGTGCACCCCTAAAAACAGTCAGTGACAACTCTTTGAAAGTGGTATTCCTCTCCACACACCAGCAGCTGGCACAAAAAAAAAGCTTTGCGGGTTGCCTGAGTGCCTGTTAGTGCCACGCGGAGTCTTCCTCCCGCTAGCTGGCATGTGTTTGTGTGGGGGAGCACAGGCACTTGGGCTAGTTACTCACAGGAACCGCTGAGACAGGACAGATAATTATTTTTGCAGGCTGAGTCATTCGTCTGGAGTTTCTATGTGAGTCACGGAGCTTGTGTGTGGCTGCTCCCTCTCACATGCATGGCCTAAGTCCAAATGAAGTATTACTCCAACTCCAGGGCACTATAACACTGTTAAACATACATTGTTTACGTACAAATGTGAGATGCTACAAACAAGACTGTTTTTGTGGGAACATGTGCCATCTCTGTTGAATGTATCAGTGGTTGTGAAATGTGTTATAACACCTGTATAGCAGGTGACTTTCACAGACTTCTGCATTTGCATTCATCATAAGTAAAACCAGTTCACCACCAGACATGACCTTGAACAGCTTTTCCTAGTTTATTTGCAAATAGCGCGTAACTGGTTTGTGACCTTGTGTGTCTGGTATGCAACAAATAAACTGTTCACAAGCAGGCTTGAAAACATTTTGCGTTTCAAATTACAGTATACAAGAAATGTAATAACTACAGCTATATCAGACAGAGTTTTTTGTCTTTTGTCTTGAAAGTTAAGGAAACTTCAAAAGAAAACCAAATTAGATAAACTTGGGAGCGTTCAAAATCAAACTATTGTCACAGTCCAAATTTCCAAGAACGCTTTGTACCATTTATGATTTCTATAACACACTGACGAATTTTCGTCTCGGTGGCATCCAGGTCTTGAGCAAAGGCAAATCCTCTGGCCTTGTTTGGCTTTGTCAGGGCCACCCGGGACTCTGCTGTTTACTGCGGTTTCATGTCTAAACGATAACTGAAAATCATCATTCTCCAGAAATGCCTTTCATCCTTTCTCTGTCTCTCTCTCTCTCTCTGTCTATTGTAAACACTGTCAAGAAAAGCGACTGCCCCTACCCAGCACACACTGGAAGATCTCTGGGTTTCCATGGGAAGATTTTTACATTCTGCTCAGTCGACTGGGTTTGAGGGGTGTTCTGCATGTTTTGCATGCACTGAGCACCATAGACACAGGGAAAAATCTGTGTGACTATTTCCTTCCTTCCATATTTATTTTTCTAAGTTTAATTGATTTGTGAAAGACTGAGTCACAAATTAGAAACCAGATGCTTTTTTCCCATGCAAGACTGTGGAAGTAAAGTATCAACAGCTGTACTGTTGCAAATTATTTTCCATTCATGTTTCTAAAGATGGGAGTTGTGTGATCAAAGTGAAAAGGTCACAAACAGCTCCTCTTAAACTAAGGTGTGTTTTTTTTCCTGTTAAAAATTAGTTGGACAAGCTATGATGCCTATGTCTGTGTTGGTCTTCCCTGAAAACAAGTCAAAATGCATATTGCATTCAGAAAACTCTGCTCTCCACCCCGATATAAAAATCCCAAGTCACTGGGACAGAGTCAAAACAGAAGAGAGACTTTCTATTCATTTATTTTAGCATTTATACATTTATCCATACTGTTTCAATTCATCAGAACTTGTGACATCAAAATGTGTTTAATCCTAAATGGTAAATGCAATTTCTCATGCATAATTCCTGCACGCAGTACAGCTGCAATGTATTTTCACAGTACAGACTCAACGTATTCTACAATGCAGGACTAGATTCACATATCAACCCTTCTTGTTTGCTTTATTTTACATCTTCAGCACAAAGCCTTTATAATGAATTTCAATACATCCAGTAAACTACTGATTTACTCTTACCACCACCATATCCTCCATCCATGAGATGGACCAGTAGCTGCGAATAGGGTATGGGAAGGGGGGTGTTGCAGTCTTATCCATGGGGAGTGTGCTAAGTGTCTGAGTCAGGCCGTGGCATGCCACTCTGCGCCTTTGGTCTAGACTGCTCCCAGGAACATGCACAGCAGTCCAAACACATGACGGGCCACACAGATAAACAGCTTGACACCAGTGTACACAGTCTTACATACACAGTACAGTCACACATGCATTCAGGGGGAATCTCTTTGTGTGGTGATTTACAGTCAGTCAGTCCCAAATGGTGATCGATGAGGCATGATGTTTAATGGTGTGTACTGTCAGAGAAACTTCAAACAGGAGTTTAAAAAAAAAAAAATTGCTAAATTTTACAACAATCATCTGTTTTAGGTTCAGCGTGGTTCGCATGCAAAACTATGATGCATTTCATTCAAGGACTTGAAGAGCCTGGAGAGCCAGGAAGGATATTATATCCTTGTCTCGATTCCAAAATAAACACATTACTCTGCAGATTGTGATATTTATCTATTTTTATCTCTGCGGCATTCACCACTGTAGAAATATTTATGCCCAAAGTAAATAGGTGACCATTTCTCTCTAGGAAGCTTCCACAATAACAGATGGTCATTGTCATTGTGTGAGGAACAATTGACACTCCAGAATGGGAGCCTCTGTGTTCATTTGAAGGTGCCACCGCATGAAGATTCAGGGAATAAAGTATTCATGAGATTTAGGCTATGTTCAAGCCTCATCCAAATATTTATATTGGAGGTGAAGTAGACGTGACTGACTGGGCTCTTGTCGATGTTACTTTCCACCCGCTATCTGTATATGTAGTCCTTGCTGCATTCACACACAAACAAACATGCTCACACACACACAAACAGACACAAGGACACACACACACATAGACACACGCACACACACACTCACACACATACACTGACACACACACATGCACAAGGCTGATGAACACACACGTTCTGATGAGCATGCACGCTCACATAGGCACACACTCATATACATACATATACACACACATTCTCAGGACCAGTGTGACAGGCTGTCGTATCCCTCATGTGAACCCCTGGCACAGATGCAGGTCCAGTCACGTGTTAGGATCGTACATGATTTTGTGGTGTAATATGAGTTCTGTAATGCATGCAAAAAATCAAAATAAGTAATGTGTAAATGCATGTGTGTTCATAGAGCCTTGTATTTTGAGTATGTGTGTGTGTGTGTGCGCGCGCTCGTGAGTGTGTGTGTGTTTGTGCGTGCACGTGTGTGTGTTTGAGTGTGTGTATATAAGAGTATGTGTGTAAGTGTGTGTGTGTGCATATTCATCAGTGCCTGTGTGTGTGTGTTTGTGTGTGTGTGTGTATCTGTACAAATGCATGCATAGTGTGTGAGACACTCTTAGTGAAAGACAGATGCAACACGTGTTTGGGTGGTGTATGTGCGCATACATGAGGGTGTTTGAGAAAGATACAGAGACAGCGGGACAAAAAAAGAAAGACAGAGTAGATAGATAGAATAAGAGTGAGAGAGAGAAAGAGAGAGAGAGAGAAAGAAAGATGGCTATCTTTGTGGGTGGCGCCACTGCAGAGCCGTGCCGCAAAGCTCACACCTTCAGTGGACACATGTCCTTTACGACCCCCCTGCTGTTTACAACCTCACTTGAGTGTTGCCCTGTCATTAGCCAGGAGTAATTACTCCGTAAAACACCTTCAGGCACGAGCTGGACCTGTTGCAAGCCCACACTGAAGGCACGTAATGGGGGGCAACAGCCAGTGACCTGGACCATAAGCCATCTTGATGGGATCAGTGTCATTATTCTGTCACAAGAATGCCGGAGAGTTGTTTTTTCCTCATCTCTCTCTCTCTCTCTCTCTCTCTCTCTTTCTCACTCTCTCTCACTCGCTCATTTGCTCTGCATCATTCTTTTCACGAGCTGGCAGTGCAGCAGCCCTTTGATGTAGCTTGGCTAAACAGTGGGAGAGATGACCCTGGAGCGGGGAGAGAGGGCCGGAGGGAAGCAGGGTTATCTGTGTTGCTGCAAGCTGCCGGGGTAGCTGATAGCGGGGCCTGGGCTGAGCGGCCCCTTATCTCTACCGGCAGCCTGACTCTGTTTGTTTCTGCCTCCTGCTTGAGGCTGCAGGCGCTGACCACCTCCTTCTCCTCCTCCTCCTCCTCCTCCTCCTCCTCCTCCTCCTCCTCCTCCTTGCACAGGTAAGCTGAGGCCTGCTGGCTACATGGCGCGTTTGTTCACTTCGTGTATCCATGTGCGTGAGAGAGAGAGAGAAAGGGAAAGAGGAAGAGAGAGATAGCAAGAGGAGAAAGGAAGAGAGAGAGAGAAATAGAGAGAGAGAGAGTGCATTGCACATAAGCATTGGTATATGTGTGTGTGTTCAGTTGTGTGCAAGTATCAGTGTTTGTGTATGTGTGTGTGTGTGAGAGAGAGAGAGAGAGAGAGAGAGGGAGTGAGAGAGAGTGCAAAAGAGTGCTAAAGTATGCTTGTGAATGTGTGTGTGTGTGTGTGTGTGCCTTCTGTGTGTTGTGTATGTGTTTGTGTTCATGTTTCATTGTCCTAAAAGTACTGACTCACTGAGGGCGTTCATTCTTAGCCCTCGCTGGGCATGTGTGTATGAGGTCTTTGTTGGCATCCTCCATTCAAGAACCCTTCTTGCATACCTTTCATTTTAATCAAAGCCGTGCAGCTCTGAGAGTGCCTCAAAACCCCACAGAGAGCGACAGTTTGGGTGGAATGTGACAGTCAAGGGTTAGAGGTAGAGCCATTAGCCAGCTGGCCAATTATTTCCTCAGGTCCCTCGTCTAGGATGTGGACGAACAGTGATGCTGCTCAAGACGCTGTCTTGGCCCGTCTGTCGGGCGCGAGGCCGGCAGGTCTCAGGCAGAGCAACACACCAAAGTGATCGCCGCAGTGAATAGAAAGAGAGAAAGGCAGTCACAGGAGCCTGAGACGTGGTTTTTATGGTGCATCGTCTGTAATCGGGACGATAATGACCCCCCCCCCCCACACACACACACACACACCCCTAACCCCCTCACCCAGACTGCCTCCCTCTGTGTCCCCCCTTTGTCTAAGCTGCATGGCTGAAATTGCTGGGCAGATTGTTATCTTGGGTGCTTTTGCAGAGGGAGAAGAGGCTGTGCTGTCTGAAGAGCAGCTCAGCACGGAGCGTTGAGATGTGCTGTCTTTGGCCCATTCTGACAGGTGGAGTGGGCCAAAATGCTGACCTGTCAGTGCTGTCAAGAGCCTAAACGTCAAAGCCCTAGACTGACCCCTTTTTTGTCTGTTTTATGTGAAAATAACGAGGGAATCATATTCATTTGTTCGACAATGGTGGGATATCAGTTAACGCTTGCGTTCTCCTCTTGGCATTCACCGTGGCATCGGCATGCATGTTTATAGAAGAACTTGAAAGGTAATCATGAAGCCCATTGAGAATGAGAAATCACAGCAGTGCACCCCCCGCCCCCCCATATACACACACACACACTAACACACACATGCACACACACACACACACACACAAACATGCACATGCACACTCACACACGCACACACACTCAAACATGCATGCACACACACACACACACACACACACACACACACACACACACACCTACAAACATACACAGACAAACTCACACAATCACTCACTGTAGCTGATTGGAAATACTATAAAACAGGTGACTGGCAGAAAGGTTTCTTCTAATCAGATACCTGCCAAGTAGCTCTCATTCATCTCTCTTCTCCATCCAGATGTCTTTCTAATCTGTGCTGTGTGAAGAGAGACTGTAATTTAAGTAAAGAGAAAATGCACCATTTGACCCATTACTCTGTGATTTGAATTGTTAATCTCTGCAGCTTTTACCCTTTGAGACTGAAATTTATTTGAATCTGTCATTCTCCTATCAAAATCGAGTTTGAAATTGAGTAAAAGTACAGTTTGATACTCAGTTCAGGTTCCCTTTTTCCTAACTCGGTCCATAACTTTAAAAAAAAAAAAATTGCTGTATTCTTAGAACTACACTGTAATAAGAGATATGCAACTCTGAGTTTCATTCAAAATGAGTCTATAGCCAGTGGGCTTGGGATGCTTTTTGGGTAAATGTAAGGATTTTGGTATGTGTGGTTGTAATGCAAGTGAACAATATTACATACTCTCCCTATGTTTACTATTCTAAATGTTCTCTACTCTAAATGTTTCAATTATAAATCCTCCAAATGAGAAAAAAGTGAAGTGGGATTACTGTATGCCTTAAGAGAATAGCACACCACACACATTTCTGATTTTCTCACACGATCCACAAAGCTTCAGTACCTCTGCTTACATGTATAAAAATAGCCTTTCAGATACATTTTATAAGTAGCACATGTATGGATATATGGTCTCGTTTCAGAGGGAAAGAAAAGAGAAACCACACACACCATCCTTCCAGAGAGGATGTAATAGCTGGATAATTCAAACACGATGTGTTCGTGTTTATTTATTCATTACTTTCCAAAATAAAACCTGACACTTCCCACAAATCACTGGCCAGAATGTGGCTCTGTGCGTGAGTGTCTGTTCAGAGGCTCCGAACGCAGAGGAGGCGGTTTCAGTTTCAAATGTCCCCCCAATTGTCAAGTTTGAAGCTCTTACAAAAGGAGAAGTTGCCAAATGGCTCAAATCATATGGCCTCTGCATAAACATAGAGTATCCCGAAGCTGTTTAATTTGTCATGCTTAAGGTGAGTTATAGAAAGCTAAAGTCATTTTTTCAAAGTAAATCTTTTTTGTAGGGGACACAGTCGTGAAGAAATCTGCGCTGTAAATGAATGCATTTATTATACTATGAAAAATATTTGTAAACATTAATCCATCGTCATAAAATTAAGAAGTGTTTTTTAATTGAAAAACACACACACACACACACACACACACTCAGACATTCTTTACAGTGAAGAAAAATGAACACTTTAAAGATGTCCATACTTTTGGAGTTGTAAAGGTAGCATCACTCTGTATTATTCATGCCTGTTCCGTTCCATAGCCGTTCACATTTCAAGGGCGAAATGTGTGTTATGCTGACCTCTCAGCCTGGTCCTCTCTAACCTGTCTGGGTCCTGGTTGGGCCTGTGTGTGTGTGTGTGTGTGTGTGTGTGTGTGTATGTGTTTGTGTGTTGCGTGAGACAGAGAGAGCAGGCCTGGTGGCTAGCAGATGAATGGGTCGGCTGCTGCTCCTGCTCGCTGAAATCACATGCACACAGGGCCGAGCCCTGAAGCCAAAGAGCTGGGTTTCATTCGCCGCTCTCCTCCTTCTGCTAGATGGGAGCCAAACACACACACACACACACACACACACACACACACACACACACACATACGCATACACATACACATACACACATAAACATTTCACCAGTGACTCATTTCAGACCTTTTTTTCACAGCCAAAGGCAAATCACGGGCAGATGATAGAGTGTGTGTTTTTGTTTATTTGTTTTGTTTTTCTTCGTCTTTTGAAATCTTTCGCCAATGGTTCCCTCGCTTTTTGTTTTGCACATGTTTTATTGCTCAACTGACCCTTATTGCATTAAATCAAACAAATAAATAAAGACGAATGAAAATGGTGAGGGTCAGTTTCTATTTCTCCTGCACTGTAACTAAAAGACCGTGTGTCCTGTGAATCTAAGATTTATGATCTTTGCACTTTGGGACACTAAGTGACATCAGAAGCAGTTCCCTTTTGGGCCTTTGTGAGGCACTATAGGTTTATGTGCTCAGAGAACCCTGGTTAACAATGTAGACCAGGTAGTCTGCCTGTTGAGCGGGAGAGGGTACTACAGCAACAGCACCACCACCACCACCAACAACAACAACATAATAATAATAATAATAATAATAATAATAATAATAATAATAACAACAAATAGTAATGCTGGCATGCATTTTTCTTCCATTACCAACTCTAATTGTGTGGGTTTGATTTTTTTTTATTATTTGTTATTGTCACTGTAACATTCATATTTCACAAACATATAATAAAGATGACATTTGCTTATATTGGTCAGATTTCACTTTTTTATTCATACTTATCTACTTTTTAACAGCTATTCTCCACATGTGCAAACATACAGGACACATACTGTATGGTATTTACATTCATCAGGGCCACATGAACATACGTTAAACAAAGTCTTTATGTGTTCTTGTCTGGACTGGATGACAAACAGGCATGATTTTGCCCGGGAGCTGGAACTACATGGACGACTTGCCACAGTTAAATAATCTGAAATCAATGCTTGTCAGTCGGTTGTTGCATATTGAAGAGCAAATGCGTAGGCACAAGCAGATTCATATATTTTTTCTTTGGATTCATACACTGTTTTACCAAATTTCCACCAGTATTTTTACCATCTCTTATAATCATTTGAATGTAGCCATTTACTTTTGTGTTTGTGGCCTCTGCTATGATTACATTAGTAAGGCCTGACAAAACTGATGGACTCAGCAAATCACACACAGATTGCCTGAAAGCTATGAGTGATGTAGTGACAAGACCCTGGCTATCAGTGCACGACTGCACACCCTTCAGATAACACTGAGGGATGTAGACATGGATGCATTTTATAACTCCCCATTAATGGCCTAAGGGTCCATCTGAATGGGGAAACTTTATCCGGAAGAGCTATGTCAATACAACTCTCCCTATTCATGCCCTTTGAAGTCCACTTTGTATAAATTGAGCCAATTTCACTATCTGGGAAATGTTTAAACAGCTGCTTGTCTTCGTAAAGGATGTCCTGGAGTTGTGCTCTTCATTTTCTTTCTCTCTCTCTCTCCTTCTCTCTCTCTCCCTCTCTCTTTTTAAAATACCTTTCTGGGAATCATTAAAAGAGATTACAGATCTGTGTTTAACCCTCAGTCTATAATTCTCTGCGTCCATTTGCTCAACTACATTTGTCCCCCTCTTTGATCTTTTCACTTCTAAATGGTCATAAAATATGTTTTCTTAACTTGTTTGAACACAGCTGGCGATCCTTTTTTTTTTTTCAGGAGACCCGTTATATTTTGATTGTCGGTGAAAAGTTGTACTCGCAACGCCCCTATATTGTATTGTCTGTCCCCTTTACCATTGTTGTTGACATGAGGGCAACAAGAGGAGTGGGTGTATTCCGGTATATTCCAGTGCGTTCACGTACCTTTACGAGAACAATATGGGCTTAATCGTTATTATCAAGATGTCTGTTTTGGCTCTTCTGTCTCTTCGCCAGACTCCAGATCACAGCCTGCCGGGAGTGGCTTACCCTCCTCTTCCTCCAGCTCCCTTTCCTCATGCTGCCCGTCTGGGAGTCCCACCGGTAGCCTCAGAGGGCATAGGGCTCAATCTCTCTCTCTCTCTTTTTTACTCCTGGTGCTGTGCTATGGCATCCTCTCTCCCCACTTCTCTGCGTCAGTAGCCCCGAAGTGTCTCCCAGAGATGAGTGGACCTTGCATGGTGTGACAATATGCAACAGAGCATGTTCTAGTGAGCACGGTGACGAGTGATGATAAGTGTTTGCTGATATGGACTCTGACTTTTCAAGGTCCTTAATCGACATGATGTCCGGTGATATTTTCATGTGACTTGGAGCAACGGTAATGTATTTTGCTCCCAGGCTTGTGAGTATAGTTTTCACACGGGATGGAGATAAGGGTCTGCAGTGGAAATGACAAGAGCGTGGATGTGACCATGAGGATGATTATGCCTAACAGTTTCATTTAGCCGTGGATGGAGTCACGGAAGGGTCAGACCTTCACACATATGTGGTTCCACGGCACCCTAATGCGAGCTCAGGACCAGGACATCGGCTGCTCAATGAGTTTTAAATGTTCGTTGTGCTCTTAGGATGGTGATCCTAATTAGAGATCCTCCCCTGTAATTTAGTTTTGCATGTGGCGAGATGTGCTGTGCTCCATCTCTCTCTCTCTTTCTCTCCCTCTCTCTCTTTCTCTCTCTCTCTTGCTCTCCCTGTCTCTCTCCATCTCTCCCTCTCTCTCTCTCTCTCTCTCTCTCCCTCTCTCTTCATGCTCTTTGCCTTTTGGATGCTGTAAAATCTGTCATGACTTTAATAATCAGTGTGGTTACCACATTTGCCTAAGTTAGTTGACATTATCAGATTATGGCAAACTGATCAGAGCCACATGCTGGGGGCTGTTGATTATATCTCTGCGTGCGTTTCTGGGCCCTGCACTCTGTGAATGGACAGTCATCTAAATGGGGGAAAGACATTGGATGACCCCTCACCTCCTCCTCCTCAAAAAAAAAACACAACAAATGTGAGTGGGATGATGGTTCTCCTCTCTTCTGGGATTCATATTAGAGATGCTGGATATTAGTAAATGACTGCATATGACTGTAAACAGTAAAGCAGCATAACAGGCTTACGGCTGAATGGGAATTTGATCTGGAAAATCATTCCATTGGTCCCATCATGGGTTTTATCATTAAACTGCCGTAGTCCATGATAATATAATTTTTTTTCTCTCTGCAAAAAGTAAAGGAAACATTATGGCAAGGCAACTCAAATGATGTTCTTAGGTCAGTGGCGAAACACTAAGAGCTGGTTGCTGGTATAGGCCGATTGGCTTGTATTGTATGCCTTGACACAGAGGTTACCATGATGTTTAGAATTGGTCTGTTTTTCATATGACTACATGTAATGAAATCACATAAGGTGATCTAGACAATAATGTATATGTCTATCTACCTGTCTATCTAAAAATTTGGAGGGAAAACAGTCTACACCAACAGTTATTGTTTATTAACATACACAAACATTACGTTTATCCCTGACACGTGGGATGAACAGGTTACAGTTGACTTTATTGTAGAACACCGAACAACTGACAAGCACTTCCACCTCTGCTGTCTACCGGCATGTTCCCTCTTTATCTTCCCCCTCTGGAACCTTTTCTCCTCAGAATAATTAATATAAAGTTCCTCTATGAGATTAATGAGATTGTTGCAAAAATCCCAAAAATCCCAAATATCTTTTCCATTTACAAGCTGAATAATGTGCAACATGCTCTGTCACAATAGCATAAGAAAGCACTGAGAGTAAATCTGAGATGGTCTGTGTCTGTGAGTGAATTCCTTACTGGGTTGAGCCCAGCCCCGCTCTCAGGGTGGTGGGGAGATGGAAGGCTGAAGGCCAGACGAGGGGAGGGAAAGACGTCTTTTACGGAGCAGAGAGGATGAGAGGAGACGAGTGAAGAGGAGAAGAGAGGATGCTATATTCATTAAGATTTTCCCTTCCTCCTCTCATCGTCTCCATCCATCCATCTGAAGCACCATTATGGCTTTTCAGGCTGCTTCCTGTTCAGATTCCATCCTCTGTTTCTGAGCCTCACAAAAGGTGGCTCCACTCGAAGAGTTTTTTTTTCCCTCTTCTGACATGAAGGACTCAGTGCACTATGTAAGATTAGGCCTTGTGTGTGTGTGTGTGTGTGTGTGTGTGTGTGTGTGTGTGTTTCAGCATGAATGTAGTCTGTGTGTGAACCACCTACAATTCAGTTTTTTTGATATTCTATTGTGTGTGCCTGAACGTGAGTGATGTAAGCACTGTTTTGTGTGTGACATGCTGTATAAGTATTGTGTGTGTTTCTCCATCCGTCTAAATTTCTCTGTGAGAGGAGAGACTATACGTGTGTGTTTGTGTGTGTGTGTGTGTGTGCACATGTGCATATGTGTGTTATGTCTGTATGTCATCGGGTATGTGTATGTGTGTGTGTGTGTGTGTGTTTGTGTGTGTGTGTCTGAGTGTGTGTGTGTGTGTGTGCTATGTTTGTCAGGCAGTTCTGAATGGCCAGTCTCTGATTAATGAAGAGGCTGGCATTGCGGAGTTGTAATGAAACCCAGAGCCCGGGCGCTTAATGATCTAAATCCTCTCCAGCCTCACCCCGTTCGCTTTCCCACATAAACACACCGTTGTCTCCCATTGTCAGCCCTTTCCGCTGTTTGTCATCGGTCTGGTCTCGCTCTTTGCCCCATTCCATTCTTCTTTTGCCCCCCTTCAGTCTGTGGTCTACTCGAAAGAGAGAGAGAGAGAGAGAGAGAAAGCATCAACAGTACTGTTTGTCCTTAAAGTACTAAAAGGCTGTGCCATTGCCAAACACATGAGGCTGTTGGTTCTCTGGTGTAACATCCAAACCCTTCCTGTTTGGCTGAGGCAAACTAGTGGTTTTTATGTGTCAGAAATGCTTTTTATTTCCTCTTGGGTCTCACTTGATGCTCCTCGGTTGTCAGCTCCAGTGCCGTTCAAAAGTACAGGAGGGAGAACAATACCAGACACAAGGTTCCCCCTCCAGTGCCCAGATTTCTCATCTCATAATGCTCAAGCATAATAATCCACAACATCCTGGAGAATTACTTGCGTTGTTGAGGAAAAAGCACAATATGCAGGGAAGGCGAACAACACAGGCTTCTTTGTAAGCTTGGTGCAGATCATGTGTGCAGACCTCTTTGGTCCCTGATCCTGTTAAGCTCTGCGAGCACAGTGTGGGTTTTCAAGGCTCCACTCTTGTGTTTTATTCATGCCAATTAAATCTTGTTGGTCAGCCAGGTTGCGGAGTACGCAGGTGTCGGTACAAAAGCACATCTGTTTATGGCAAAAAGGTCCCGGCACAGGCATCTCAGCATGACGAAGTTATGGGAATCTGTCTCTACAAACATTTGGTCTTTATATTTGCCTGCATCCTGCAAATGGGTGTTTTATTGTGTGTATTGCACACACCTATGACGGAGAATAGAGGTTGCCTTGTAGCGCCTTATTTTCTTTTAAAAAAACACTGTACTGTGGGTCTATCTTTTTTAAGATTTGTGATGAAATCACAAAATGAAACGTTTACTGAATTACAGGTTGGCCATCATGTTTTCATGTCAGGAGATCAGTTCACTAAGGTTGAACTTTAAACCTAAGTGGAGTGTGTTACATTTCCTTTAAAGCTGACCAGCAAATAGCCAGACAGTCAAAAAGACATGGAGACAGACACCCCCTGTCTGGAGTGATAACTCTCTTCTGGGAGCGATCCGGGGCGGCTCAGATGTTTGATAATCAGAGTCCTGACATGCTCGCTTCCTGCTCACACATCAGGCCCGCGTGCAACACTTCCAGAAGCCATCCGCTGCTGGCCAGAGCACATGCTGGAATGTGCAGACCCCAGCGCCGCTGCAACACCCTACCCCACTCCGCCGGCTCCAGCCCCACTCTGGCTCATCCAGAGGTTAGAGCAGGGCTCTCTCTCTCTCTCTCTCTCTCTCCCCCCCCTCACTCCCTCTCACTCGTACTCATGCTCTCTCTCTTTCTCTCCCTCTCACATATGCTCTCTCTCCCTCTCTCTCTCCCACCTAACTCCCTCTCACTCATGCTCTCTCTCTTTCCCTCTCACATATACTCTCTCTCTCTCTCTCTCTCTGTCTCTTTCTCTCTCATCCCCCTGTCTCCGTCTCTCTGGGGTTGGGGCCTGGGGCCAGCACATCTGGAGGGAGGCAGGGGCCAGGCATGTCCCGCCTAAAGTTGGGGAGGAGACAAACCATAGACATCTGCCTGCCTCTGTCCATTCAACTGCCCCCGAAACCCCTACCCCCCCTTCAGCATCCCCCCAGAAGGACAGGGTTGAGCTCCTATGCTGCTCAAGTATTATAGGGGGTACAGAGTGTGTGACTGTGTGGTATGTGTGTGTGTGTGTGTATTTATGCATATTCATGCTTTTTTCTCTTTTTCCATTTTTTTAAAAATAGGATATTGACTGCAGAAATCACTACACTCAGAGAGTCACTAGTAAACATCTGAGGCAGCTTTTGTTGCCCCCCGCAAACCCAGTAGTCTGTCCTCTATTAAAGCTACATCAGTTTCTTCTTGTGTCACATGGCAAATGGCAGCCAAATGTATCTCTAGTGGTGCACATTAACTGCTGAAACTAATTCTCACTGTCTCCTTTGAGTGTTGAGGCCCGTCTCAAGGGAATGTGTCTATTACCTCCCCTGGCCTATGGCACCGTTGAAGTGACAAGCTTGCGTGAGCAAGTGTATGGAGCTGCTTCAGGTGAGTACTGGACATCAAAAGGACCCTTGGTTGCCGGCTTGTGGGGGCAGCTGTAAGCAAGCGAAACCAGCTGCCAAAATCAGAAGTCATATAAACAGCAGTATCTGCTCTCATTGTGCTTTTCTCATCATCCATTGCACTCATCTAATGACAAGTCGGCTTCCTCTGCAGCAGTCACTCAGTCAACCCCCAAATTCAGTTTCATCTGATACTTGTAACTATGCTGCCAACTGTAAATGTAGTGGAGTAGCAGGATGCAATTAGCTCAGGAAATACAGTGAAAGAAAAGTAAAAGCTGACAGATTTTTACCAACTCAAGTAAAGTATGGATACTCCCAAAACATACTTAAGTACTGTAGTGAAGTATTTTTACTTAGTTACTATACATCTCAAACAGTAAGTGAATGCATCACACTACCCCAGAGCATTGGCTAGCGTTCTGTGGCACCGCTGAGGAAGCAGTGAGGTGTTAGGTACCCTTGCTCAAGGACACCATGTACATATCATTTATATGTTTGTTTGTGTGTGTGTGTGTGTGTGTGTGTGTGAGAGAGAGAGAAAGAGAGAGAGAGAGAGAGATTGAGATATGGCAAGCACCATCATTGGGTGCATGTCTCAGCCCAAACAGCTCAACTAGAAACAGTTGTGACAAATGCCCAGCACAGATAACCTCAAAAAAGAGAGCAAACTGGGGAGGAAATCCCTCATAAAGTGTTTTTTTTTTTTCAGAGACAGAATGCAGCCAGCAGTTTAGGGCCATTTCTTTGACCTCGCAGATGCACACAGATTAGGATAATACCGGAAACAATCGGCTTTGGAGCCACTGCCATTGTATCACGTTGGACTAAGTGGTGTGGAAAGGACATTAGGGGCCAGGTTGGTATGACACACAGGAGAGAAGAGGAGATAGCAAGGGCCCAGGGCTGGAGTTTACATTGCACAAGCGTGTTTATTTGTGCATGTGTCCCCGTCTGTAAATAGATGCTGACACACAAGCAGTAGAGCTGTTGTTTGTGAATTATGCTTCTTTGGACAGGAAGGAGGAGCGCACCCCATATTATTCTGGAGAGGAAGAGGGATGGCTCTGGTAAACAGTTTACACATGTATCACTATCTCTGAGAGTGCAGAATAAATACAGGAAAAACATGTTCCAGCGTGAGCACAGACACACACACACACACACGTATGCACACACACACACACACACACACACAAGCATGCACATGGTACCACACACACACAGACACACACAGGCACGCAGACTCTCTTCCTGTCTCCCTCCCTCTGCGTCCCTCTTTTTCATGAACATGAGCTCACAATAAAATAAATGACATCAAATGATACTGAATCAAATGATATTGGTTTTTATTTCCTGTGTGAGTTAAGGAATGACATTTTCATTCACTCGTCATTGTCAACAGCATATAGCAATAACGGTCTCTCTGTTCTGTGAACTGAAATATCTTCTGCTCTCATTATTAGCACATTGTGCTTTATTTATCCATTCAAACAACAGATAGAAAAATCAGGGACAAAGTTTATTTACAATGATGTGCATCAAGGGAGAGACAGCATGCTTCACATCAAGATCCACCAGCTGCTCTAACTAGACAAGGAAATAGCCTGACTTTAAGTACAGTTCCAGGTTGACGAAAGATGGTGTTGGTCATCCAAGTGACGTGGACCACACTGAATCAGACCATGATGAGTGCAAGTACGCTACGCTAGAGCAGGTAGACTCTGAGGCAGGGGACAACTGCAGACAGTGCAAACACGAAACAAGCCAAGAACATAAAACTCCACCTTATCTTTAATAACGGGACCAGCAAGAACAGAATAGAATAAAAACAGTTAAGTCAAGACATACATTCTGATTCTAGTACTCTCAGTATAGATGGTGCATTCCCACTTCAGTACTCCAATAAACTTTTTTATATTAATATGAAAAATATAATGGTGTCACCACCCTGATCTTATGTACTGCCATTTTACTGTAGTTAATCATCTGAAAACGCTTTAGTCTTTAGCAAATAGGCTGTGTGTTTTTCCCAGCAGAGGGGTGAGTTGACAGAAAAGTGACACTGGATCCGTGACGGCGTCCGTCCAAGAGACGTGGCCTCGGTCACTTCCAGCTCTCGCAGCCGTTGGGAGCCCTTGTGCTTGGAAGACCCTGCTTTATGGGTCCTGTTATTCAGTGAGAGTTTCAGCGTACTAATTTGTAGTTGGACTTTGGCTTTATGCATTCCATAAAATAGAACATTGAAAGCATATTACTTCTGGAATGGATTCCGAGTCAAGGACATCCAAAGTCAACATGAAATGTGCCGAAGCAAGAGTGGGGTGGGGGGGTTGTCATTTCTGTGTGGATTGCATCATAGGAAGCTCTTGCATCATGGGCCAGCGCTACCTAAATGAGTGTCATCTGCTGCAGTAAAATCTGTTCTTTATTGTGAGCGAATAACAACACGATTTCGTGTATGTATAGAGAAATCATCAGCGTGACATCGAAAATTTAGAGATGGAATGAACTCTCTGTAACCTCTTAGCACAGAGCTGGTAATCTCATTCAACTTCCCCGAAAGCTTTAGACCAACCTCAGACACAGAGGTTTTATAGCATCTTTTGAATCACACACACACACACACACACACACACACTCTCTACTGCTTTTCCATGTCAGTCTCATTGTATCTCTTTTCCCAGCTCTTAGACTCCTATGTTTGGAGAAGTCAAAAGGATAGCAAGGGAGTTTATTGTTCAAAGAGTGTTTTTCTCACATGGACTGTGCTGAGGACCTCACTATCTACCCCATATCAGGAGTCCTTTGAAAATAGGAATGTAATTTCAGGAAATTGGATGTAAAAAGGAAGCAACATGTTGCACTTTGTGAACCCTGCACATCCTGTTGTATCCCACAGTGTTTGATTAGTATCTCCAGCTGGAGGAGGCTAACGCTAAAACTAGCACTGTTGGCAGCATTCTCTATTTCTCTCTCTCTCTCTCTCTCTCTCTTTCTCCCTCTCTTTCTGTGTGTGTGTGTCTGTCTCTCTCTCTGTGTGTGTGTGTTTGTGTGTGTCTCGCTCTTCTCACCTCACACATACACTCGGCCGGCTGACCTTATCTGTCCGTCTCTCTGTCCAAGACTAATAAACACTAGCTTGTAGCGGCAGACCCTAGCTCTTCCCTTCTGGGTGCTGGTGGCGAATGTGTGTGGTGGTGGAGGTAGTGGGATGGGGTGGAGGGCTCAGGGCTAATTTGCAACTTGCTGACAGTTTAAAGAGACACAGCAGAGACAGAGAGAGAGAGAGAGACAGAGAGAGAGGCAAAAAGAGAGAGAAAGTGGGGGGGGGGGAGAAAGACAGAGAGGGAGAGACAGAATGAGAGAAAGAGAAAGAAGGGGAGAGAGAGATACAGAGAGAAAAAGGAAGAGAGAGAGACACACAGAGAGAGAAAGAGAAAGTAAGTGAGAGAGAGAGAGAGATAGAAAGGAGGGGAGAGAGAGAGATCCAGTTTGCTGGCTGCAGTGCATCTTAATAGTGCATGGCACATAACTGTCATACTCTCTAATTGTAAATAAGTTCCATTCTGTCTATAATAGCATACATGGCATAAAATAAAGTGAGATTCATCCCCTAAGAACTTACTGATAGCATAGTGTGTAGAGTAGCCTATGGTACATTTACATTTCCACATTTTGCAGACGCCTTAATCAAAGCGACTTACAAAAAGCGGATTAACATTGACGCTACAACACAATTAAAATCTTACTCAGAGTGCGACTTGCTAACAGGAATTTGGCAGGTAATGATAAAAGGAATGTGATAAAGGTGCAGTAGAAAGAGAGAGGGGGGCCAAGTGGTGCTTTGTAAGTGCATTCCAGGTAGTAAGAAGTTTAAAGGCAAGAGTCACTTTCAGAAGAGCTGGGTCTTCAATTTCTTGAAGGTGGAGAACGTATTCCTTGGAACGAGCATTGAATGACCTTCCAAGTGCTACCAGAGCAATGGAAGGATGCAACAGAGGAAGGTTAGTGTCCTTCAAATTATTCAACGCTACTGAAATATAAAGAAAAGGAAATTTATTATCTTTGTTTACACTTACAGGTTAGATAGATCAGGTCTTCAGAAAATGTCTTTCACTCTTCCGTATGTAGCCTACCATGACTCCTGTCCATTTGCAAATACTGTAAGTAGTTATGTCTCCAGAGTCACAACACATTTTAAACTTCAAATTCACTTTCATGCTTTAAACATTAAAAACATGTGTCTTCCTCAAAGAATGAACTTGGAGTTGATCAAGCTACTGTGCCATGATCAGTTCCTCATGGTTTCCTATCAGCGTCTCAGATCATGTTTCAAAAGATCAAACACAGACATGTAAAACAAACGTTTAGCACATGTATAGCCAGTGCAGTAAGAAAGGGAGGCACTCTTCAAGGGACTTCTGTTGCAATGAAGAATCAATCTAAAATCTGTATGTCAAAGAAATCTGTACCTCTCCATCTTAGTCTCATTAAACATCATTAAAAGGGGGCACAGAAAATTTTGTTTCAGTTTCGTTAAATTCCTTGCCTCAGTCAGTTAGCGTTGCGCCAACTTCTCTCATTCTCATACCTACCGACAGCTCTCAGTAACGTCAAACAACAGGAATATTGATTGATTCACACCGGATTTCTCCTTTGAGCTTGACATTTGTGTGTGTGTGTGTTTCTGTGTGGTTAGAAACATGAACAATGTGCTGTGTGTTTAAAGACACAGCTTGTATTAGAAGAGATCTTTTGAAGAACGGTAATAATTCAACGCTTCCCACAGTCCTAGGGAAAGACAGTAATTTGGTTAGTGCTGTCCTGTTCTCGCTAATGTCTCCCGCACACACAGCCATTGTCAGCTAAGCACCTCTACCCTTTCGACGAACTCCTCGGTGTGTTATTGAATTAAGCCTGCATTCAAATGAAGCCAATTGGTGAGCTTTCGGCATGGTTTAATTCAATGAGTTGACCGCAGAGATGATGTCGGAAGGCTCTGAGGTTGACAATGGGGAAAGGCAGAAGTGGGATCAAATCCCACAGACGACCAGATGTGCGGCATGTCTGCAATAAGCATGTGTGTGTGTTGCTGCATCAGACAAATGACAGCAGGCATGCATAGGCTAACTGCCTGTGGGCTAACCAATGAATTTATTCTTTGGTCATTGACATACAGCTGTGTGAAAGCCAATGGGTTAGGATTTTGTTTTTGATCGAATTAGCAAATACAGCCCTCTTGATTGTTTGTTTGTTGGTTTGAGACAATGCAGCTGGGAACATTGAATGGTAGGGTTGAAAACAGGCCAATCAGGTAAGCATGTTGTGTTGTGAGTGACACCATTTGGAGACCATTGAGGAAACCTTTAGGCCAGTTTGTTTAGTTGAGAGAGCCTTTTGAGATTTAATTATCCCTCATTATCTGACTTTAGACAGTATGGAGAAAATTATGTGATTTATATATTATGTTGTTAAAAAGGCTGCACAAAGTAAATGTTAGCTGTAGTGATACACTCCAGTCTACATTTTGAATAACTGTGACATCATAGCTGGACTTTTCTCACTCGTAGTATCAGAGCAGCCTGATGATATGGTTTACAATGTTATGGTTTAGTCTTTGAGTTCAAGCAGGAACAGAGGAAAATATAGTTATGAACAAAGTTGCACATTTTCAGAACAGTGAAGGAAAATTAAACCAGATTAAATGATTAAACAAGATCAAATGTGTAGTCCTCCAGGAGAAACTTTGGACTACAGTTTGAACTCATAGTATTAGACTGTATCATGATGAAAAATCATATTGTAATACATTGTCACCATATTGCAATAATATGTCTTGGTTTGTGTGACTCACTGCAAAGACATTAGGGAATCAATCATATAATCGATTAGGGAATCAATCATTTCATTTGTGAGCCATCTGTTCCAATGACATAAACCCTGCTGACCTAATGATGTACAAATCAAGCCAATACATAAAGGTCAGTGCCACATCCATGTGTAGGTCATTATCTTCTATGCAGGATTTCGAGTTATTGAGTTAAATTTAATAAGGTCCCTGAAATTGTGTTTCTCACTATAGCCCTGTAGTCACCATCAGGTATATGAAATTATCCTGTTTCCATTAAGTCACATACATCACTTCCTGCTCACTATAGTTTTATAAGGCCTGTGTTATAACTTGTGTGTAGTATTCATGTACTTTGTCGGTGTGTATTCTCTGCAGAAAGCGTGAAACGTGTCATACGTGCAGGAAGGGTCAGGAAGCAGTATCTATCTCTATCACCATGGTAACAAAGCTGCATTGACATCTGTTGGGGCATTGCAACACTGATCATGTTAACTGTGTAAAAAAGACAGCACAATCCCACTTTCAGTCTCACTGGCCTAATTTTCACATCTGTGCTTGTGATGGATTATGTGAACACAATTCAACAAGCTAAAAGCTTTCTCATCCTGATTTTAGATCTGAGTTACTGTATGTACAGAGATGCAAATCACAAAGATGCGTTATTGTTTGTTATTTTATTGTTTGTAAGTATACATAGTGTACATGAAATACATTAGTTACCTTATGCAAGGAAGACACAATGTGGGTTGTGTAGATTAGTTCATGGAATGCTGTCTAGTTCAAAATGTAAAATGAATTAATTCAATTTAACTTAATTTAGAGAAAGAAAGATTTCGAAAGGTATTGGATCCTGTGTGTGCGGAAGGCTAAATCTAGATCTGAAAAAAACGACCTGTGTAGAGTAGACAATAGTCTGTACAAAATATTTAACAAATATTTATAATTCACTAATGTTTACAAAACCCAGAACATTTCCTGCATGAATGTGTGAACTGTATTCTCATTATGTGACCGTCATGCCTGCGTTTACTTTGGGATTTTTTTTTTGTTATATAAAAACACATTAACAGTTTTATTCTCATTCCCCATCTTCTATTTGATGAAGTTTATGAACATAATAATGATAATAGTCTGTTATTGTATAAAGCAATATAAAACTCTTCTGACCACATTTCTCTGTACATGTCTAAGCCATAAACCACACCAGTCAATGTTCAAAGCCAGAAGTCATTAGGTTAAGCCATGGTTTCTGTTTCAGTGTCCACTACCCAATGCAGGCACAGGCATATGCTCCATAAATGACCGCTGCAATGTTTGTTTCTCTAATGTGGTTTAAAAACATTTATTACCTGTACCTTCAAAAAAAAAAAAGCTTCTCCCTGAGCAAACTGTCCTAATGGCTGCCTCTAAAATCCTCTCGTCTCCACTGCCCCTGTCTCTTTTGAAGCGGTCTCACTAGAGCCACCACTGCCTTTTATGACCCTTATCTCTTTCTGTGAGAGTGTATCTCTGTATGTTTGTGTGTGTGGGGGTGAATGTGTGTGTGTGTGTGTGTGTGTACACATGTTTGAGTGTGTGTGTGTGTGTGTGTGTGTGTGTGTGTGTGTGATTACACACAGGCTCCGGGTCCCCACCAGTACGGCGCCTTGTCTTATCACAGAACATCGCCTCCTCCCCCAAACCCCTTTTCCCCTCTCTCCTCTTAGTCAGTCAACCAGCCAGAGGCACGCGCTTGTGTTTGTCTCCGGGACAGTAATGGAAGACCTTGCCGAATGCTTTATAGCCCACTTCCTGTTTCGTGGCAGCTGGTGCAGCAGGGTTGAGGGTGCACACAAAACATCCACCCAACAATCCCCAACCCCATCCCAACATCCATCACAATCATACCCCTCCCCCCCAGCCCCCTCCACGTTCCACCCCCCCCCCCCCCCCCCAGCGCCACAATGATCACAGATCTGCTCTAATGTCATTGTCTCAAGTTAAAAGTCACATTGCCCCTGTGATTTGATTTCGTTTCAGGGTATGGGGGCGCCAGAAGACATTATCTCTCGCATGCTGATAACAGGGTGGCCCCCCTGTGTGCACGTGTGTGTGTGTGTGTGTTTGTGTGTGTTTGTGTGTGTGTGTGTGTGTGCACCAGGCGACATGCCGTGGTGTTCCCCAGAGGTGACTGCACATGAAATCGGATCATGCCAAAGTTCAAACACACATGTCAAATAGGTTTCTCTCCAGTGTGGTTTGTCCAGTGCACAGAGCACATGATACATTCAGCTTGTCTACGGGATAAGATGCCTCGGCACAGTATCTCAGTTACACAGGATCAATGCCACTCTCAGACAGTAATATTGACTCTGAGTTGAATATGTAGACATGTAATCTCTCTACTTTCTCTCCATATCAAGTTAAAGCAAACACAGAAAATCTGTACAAACACAGCTGATGGGTGTGACTGACACACTTGATGTCAGAGGGGAGTTGTAGTTAGATAAGTACTGTGTGAATTTATCTTTGTTTGAATATCAATGCAAGGCTTTAGAAGAGCACATTACTGGCTCCGGGTTAATCTGTGTGTGTGTGTATGTGTGTGTGTCTGTGTGTGTGTGTGTGTGAAAGAGAAATAGAAAGAGAATAAGAAAGAGAGAGAGGGAGGGAAAGAGAAAGAGAGAGCGAGAGAGAGAGATGGGGGGGGGAGAGGAGGAGGAGTGGGAACAGGTGAAGTGGGTCCACAGCATAGAGAGGAAGGGATGGGGGAACAGAGAAGGCCCTCTTTGAGCAAGGTGCAGGGTAAGGGTGGGCAGGCCTGCCGGCTCTTTGTGGACCTGTCGCCCAGCGGCGCCTGAGGGGTTTCTGGATCAGTCTCAGCTTTCCCAGCACTAACCACACACGCACCCACACCCACCCCCGCCCCTTACCCCCCACCCAAACCTCCCAGCGCCCCATCCCCTTTCCCTCTGCCCCCCACCCTGGAGGGGCAGGGGCAGGCCCGGGTGGCCGCTCATTGGCAGGATCAGCCTCAGTGGTAATGGATACGGTCCAAGGAGCCTGACCCGCAGCCCGTAATTACCAGTCCCCGCATAAAGGTGGCTTGTTGTTGCGGATAGTGGCCACATTCAAGCCTACTGGAGCCCATTCAACAAGAAAGGGACTTTTATCAACACAGATAGCAGTCCGGGCCTGTGACCCCTGCACCTTGCTAACCCCCCAACCCCGCCCCACCCCCCCCCCCCACACACACACACACACACACACACAAACACACACACACACACACGCACACACACACACCACCACCCCTTAAACCCTTCATTGCCCTCCATACCTCTACTCACTCAACCACACACACACACACACTACTTCCCCACCTTTTCCAAACTCTCCCTTCGTCCCACCTGGCTGGATTCTCTACCTTCTCACACAACTTCTTTATTCTCCACTGGCTGTGCTTTGGGGTGGGGTGGGGGGTGGGGGGGTAGTGGGGTGGTTTTGCTAGAATGAAAAGGTGTGATTCAGAGATTCGCTTAAAGGCCCGGCCTCCCACTTCTCACATTCCCACTCAAGCAGCACTGAAAGATGCCACTGGGATCTAAGGTGCTCTCCCCCTTGCGTGGATGTGTGTGTGTGTGTGTGTGTGGGGGGGTTTGTGCGTGTGCGTGCATGCATGCTCGCTCGCTCTCGTGTGAGTGTGTGTGTGTTTGTGTGTGTGTGTGTGTGCGTGCGTGCATGCTCGCTCGTGTGTGTGCATGTGTGTTTGTGCATGTTCGCTCATGTGCGTGTGTGTCCGTCTGTGTGTGTGTGTGTGTCTGCAGCAGAGACAAGGGCTGTGTTTTCTATCTCCTGTGGTCCTTGTCTTCAGATGACCGCCGGAGCGTTGAGCGCGCGGGGCTCTTGGCAGCCACCTTAGATTTATCGTTTCTCTCCGCTCCCCGTGCTTTCATGGTGCGTCTGGGACCCAAGACACTTCAATGGCTTCAACACATGTAATGATTCATGCATTCACGGCACGCATGAAATCAGGACAGAGTGGACGAAGAAGAGATGATCATACCGGATGTTGAGTTTTATTTTTTTTTTACAAAGGACCATGGCCTCCCGGTGACTCCTTCGTGTTTATTATGAACCTTAATGTGACATAACAATCTTACTGTAATATCATTTATTTAGGGGCCAGCGGATGAAATCAGGCGACCCAGAGATGAGTTTCGCATCAGGGAAAAATCTTCATGGAGAAAGCAGACCTGTCGCATAAAACAACAAACAGATGTGTTCATTAACTCCAGGTGCATCATTTGAAATGACAAACACTCTATCACTTGATCTGAGCTTGACTGTTGCCTGAGCTTGCAGTTAATGAAAAGAACTTAAACTGTAATCGCTCATGGCTGTTTCCCATACATGGAAAACATTTAGTTCTTTAAATAAAGCTTTTAATTTAGATCTTTTTTCAGTTTACAACATTGAAAGAGAAGCTGGCCATTCATATGGAGTTTGTAAGCGAAGGTGGCCTTTCATGTTTTAAACAGTGTTTGTAAGTAGTGTGTGTGTGTGTGTAAGTGTCCATGTGTGTGTGTGTGTGTAGGTGTCCATCTGTGTGTGTGTATGTATGTGTTTGCACATGTATGTGTGTGTGTGCGCATGTGTGTGTGTGTGTGTGTAGGTGTGCATCTCTGTGTGTGTGTGTGTGCATGTGTTTGTGTGTGTGTGTGTGTGTGTGTAGGTGTCCATCTGTGTGTGTGTGCGCATGTGTGTGTGTATGTGTGTGTGTGTGTGTTTGCACATGTATGTGTGTGTGTGCGCATGTGTGTGTGTGTGTGTGTGTGTGTAGGTGTCCATCTGTGTGTGTGTGCGCATGTGTGTGTGTGTGTGTGTGTGTGTAGGTGTCCATCTGTGTGTGTGTGTGCATGTGTGTGTGTGTGTGTGTGTGTGTAGGTGTCCATCTGTGTGTGTGTGCGCATGTGTGTGTGTGTGTTTAGGTGTCCATCTGTGTGTGTGTGTGCGCATGTGTGTGTGTGTGTTTAGGTGTCCATCTGTGTGTGTGTGTGTGTGCGCATGTGTGTGTGTATGTGTGTGCGTGTGTGTGTGTGTGGTCACAAAGAAGCCGCTCTCTGGCTGTGCTCCACCACCTTGGACGTTGGCGACAGCAGTCAGGATCATGCCAGCATGTGCCAAAAAGCCTGTGCTCCTGTGGGATACCTGCAGCTTCCTGCCACCCTTATCACGGACATCAGTCACCCGCCAGTCTGGCCAGCCTTATCTCCCCGTCTGGGGGGCAAAGGCCCTGAATGCCGCCGTGTTTGTTTTCATCTGCCTTTCAGATGTCTTTCCTTTCTATTCTGATTTTGCCCAGGAAAAACAAGTTGGCAAAGTGTACACCCTACAGTTTCAAATCAACAGCGGCACCGACTCAGAGGTGCTCTGCCTGTGTATCTGCAAGAGCCAAGATAGAAGATAGTGACCATTGTTTCTGTTCCTCTCTGCGCAGATTGATCTCGGTAGATTTGTCTGTGTTGTAGCATAGTACACCCACTCCATCCACACACATACACACACACACACACACACACACACACACACACACAAACAGAGACACACACACACACACACACGTCCAGCTTCTGACTAGCCTTAGGGTGTATCACACAGCATGTTTTCAGGGCTGGCAGGTCGCTTCCTGTGAGCGTTTATTTGTGCAGATGGGTTTCGGTCGGGGAAGACGATATCTTCCTCACCTGGCCACGGGGGAAGGACAGAGGGGGCCTTTGTTGATTCATTCAGCACACAGATTGACCCCTAGTGAGTGTGCCTTTCTGGGAGCCCGCGACTTAGGTGACAATAGAGGGATGAGAGGTGGAGGGGGGGCACCCTATCAACCCCGCGCCGCACACAACCACCACCGTACTGCTGACGCCATTGCGCCATTTTCAGGCTTCGGTATAAACTCGTTATCTATGCCATCATCAGAAGCACTTAGGCCACATTACCGTTCAAATCATCCTTGAGGCAGATTTTGAAAACCGCAATTACTAAATAAGTCTCTTTATAACAAGGGGCCAAAACACATTAGCTGATGTTGTGCTATTCAACATCAGTGCTTAATCCATCTTATTTCAGAGAAAAATATATATGTGTGTATGTATGTGTGTGTATAGAATATGCATACACACACATACACACACATATACACACATACACACACACATACACACACACACACGCAGATATTCATACACATATTCATGCACATATATATGACATATATTTTCTTAGAAGAAACTTAACTAGTATCAGCAACCCATATCAGAGTTTCACCCTTTCCCCCACCCCAATCTCAAGACTTGATCTAGTTTTTCATTTACGCAAGACCACTGCGAATGTCATTACTTTAATCTCCACAAGGTTTCTGTGCAGTGTATGAAAACAGGGCAGTGTGGTAAAAAGCTTTTTTTTCCTCTTCCTGATTTTTTTTTCTCTTCCAGCATTTGGGTTGTTCTCTCCGCAGCAAAAATTCCCCTGTAAATTGATTCAGGGGGTTGATTTTCTCCCCAGGCTAAGGGGGCGGACGGCCAACTGCAACAGAGCTCTCGAAATGGCTGTATATATTACCCCCAATAAGCGTGGCGGGGAAATGTGTTTATCATAAAGCCACAGGATGCACACTCGTAGGAATGCTGAGAGACTAATGCTTTGTTGATGCGAGCGAGAGACCCTAACACGTGTTCGTGTAAAGAGTTTCTCAGAAACATGCTCGCCTTTGCGTCTCATGTGTGATATGTGCTATGGGCTGGCCATCTCTCTGTCAGTGCTGTTTGTGAAAGGAAGTGCCATTTACAGTGGGCGGCATTCTAGTAAAATTCACAGTTTTCCCTTGCTAACACACACACTTTCTTTTTTTCCCTCTCTCTCTCTCTCTCTCTCTCTCTCTCTCTCTGTCCCTTTCATTCCCCATTCTTTATGGCTCTCTCTATGTCTTCCTGCCTCTCTCTCTCTCACTCTTTCACATTTCGTCAAACACACACACACACACACACACACACACACACACACACACACACACACACACACACACACACACGCATACACACACTCACACATGCATACACTTTCACACAATGTACGCCCAACGGTACACCAACATGTGTTCCTGATAAAAGCATGCACAGCATACGTCAGGACGGAGAGGGGTTCTGTTTGGTTAATTCATTTTGCCCCAAACATGTAGTCATGTTACTATATCGTTGGCACATGAGTGGGTAAAGGCTGCCGCTGCCACTGCTGTAGCCGTGGGTGCTGGTAAAGGTGGAGGAGCTCTCGACAGGGGCATCAACGCAGTTTGGATCATTCTAAGGGCCTGGCTCTGACAGGGGGCCCCAGAGAACATTTTAATATTATAATCAATGTTTGGGGGTCCAAAATTATTTTCTGTCATAGGGTCCAAAATTTCTAGTGGCGCCCCTGTTCTGGATGGAGGGGAACTCAAGACCTGGGCCCCCCTGTCACTTCTGCTGGGTCTACTTGACGGGAGAGGTATGCTTTATGTGAGTGTACACAGTTGAGACAACCTCCAGACAACACACACACACGGGGAGTGGGGAGTGAACACTTGATCCAGGGCTGAGCGGACAAGGCCTCCCATGAAAGAGAAGAAGAGGTAGACTGGGGCTGAATCAAGACTCTGTGAGCCCGGGGCTAACGTCACATCTTTATTTTATATATAAATACAGCCCCAAGAAAAACAACAGCTAAGTATGAACCTGATATTTTGAATATAATATAATATAAAATAAATACATTTAGTGAAAATTGTGAGTAATATAGTATAAATTGTATAATAATCTGAATAGTATATAGTTTGTTTAGCGCTAATAATCATATTCTTATGTTTAAATATCATGAATATTTTGGAGTTTAAATGTATTGTATCTGATTCTGAAAGAGAGGAAAAGTGTGAAAATTGTGTGTGTAAGGATGTCAAAATGTGTCTGTTTCAGTTTAGCTAAGTTTCTGACTCTGGAATTGGAAAAGTAAGAATAAAAATGGTTCCTATTCTTATGAGAGAAATTATGCTATATGAATAATGATTCCAGTTCAGCTTCATCACAATTCATCCTCTCAGAGGTGGTGGCTGCCTGACAGGCAGGTCAGAGTCTGCATGTTGATGCCAGAAAGCTGATTGTAAGGAAAATGCAATTTACAGGTGTTTTGTGAAGGAAGGGCAAACTACCATGAACTCCCATCTCCCTGTCCCAGTCAGGGATCAAGGCATCAGGCAATCCAATAAATGAGCATAAAACCATCCCCATATTGTGGACTCTGCTGTATTCTATACAGGACAAATGTAGACACCGTTTTCATATATATATCACATAAAGATGTTCTCATCTGTCCTATAGTGATCTCATTACTGCTCTGCCTATAAGTCTGCGGTTGAGACTGTTTTAAAATACTCTACATCCTGCTTTAAATCATGTCACAATCTGTTACTGAAAATTTCATAGCTCTTGAACAAAGTCAATACCATTCAGTATTAATCTCAGCATTAACAACACACAACAAAAAAAGCAACTCTGTTGACTCTTCCAACTGTAAGGGAAGTAATTTGCTTTTTTCTCTGTCTGCGCTACTAACAACAGCACTCAAAGCAATGTGGCTTTAGTCCTGTAAAAACTATCTGTGATCCCATTCTTTATATTTCTCTCTCTTTCTCTCTCTCTCTCTCTCTCATTCTGTCTCTGTCTCCCTCTTCTTTTTTTCTTTCTCTCCGTCATGCTCTCCTGCTCCTGGCCCCTGCTCAATACTGATCCTGAAACAGTGTTCGTAAGCGGCAGCCGGGGAGGCCACACAAGGATTAGTCCTCTCCTCCCGGAGATGTGTTTACACAGTCAGTGGCTGAAAGATTGCAGAACGCTTACCAGCCCTTTTTGAACGCGCAGCCAGAGCGGGAGAATCAGGATATAATTTGGCACTTACACGGGCTAAACGATTTCCTCCTCACCGCTGATTTCTACAGGGAAATCTACCACCGCTCGGAAAATTGCATCCGGAAAAATGTTTATCTTGTGTTCCGTTTTTTTTTTTTCCCTTCCTTTCCCGTCCATTCCACCCTGGCCCATTGAAGGAATGATTATTCTCCTGACCTTTGACACCCCTGCGGTACAATTTCATTTTGCCCCCAAAGCCTCTTTCAGTCGGTTTGGACATTAATGGGCTCTACCTTCACCTTTCTATCTGAGGTGTGAAGCCTTAGACATTGCCTGAATGAGTCTGTGCAAGTTCTAGAAAAAAATGTTTTTTAAAAAAATAACAATATGTATGGTAGAAAATAAAATAACAAAGATATTCTTAATGATAAAATAATTATAATGATTTTTTTAGGGATACATTTTAAAACAAACAAACCAAAAAAAATGTACTGATATCTCTGACAAAACAAGAGTGCTGTAGCATCACTAAATGATTTTTTTTTTTTAATTCTCAAAACTTAAAACCTTTCAACCAGTTCAGCACATTACTCTTCAGTTAACCTTTTGCCTCTTATAAGTCAGAGAATCACTGAGTGAAAACAGTGAATGGACGGACTCTCAAGACACGTGTCTTTGGCCTGGGACTGGGAGTCAGTTATCAGTTCTCCAGTCTCAGTGACTAAACGATGTAGAGGGTGGATGAAGCGCACTGTGATTGATGGTGCTTTGGTGTGAGAACGGGGCGACGAGCACGAGTCTCACACATCTGCAGGCGAGAACCAAATGGTGATGAGTAACTTTAAACCGGTCGCTTACTCCTCAGTTCCACTGAAAATGAATTCATCACCGTTTCATCACTTTCTGACCTCCGTTTCCTTTTTCTAGGAAAGGTGTTACCAATGCTCGTTTTTCCTGCGTGAAAAAAAAAAAATCTCACCAACTAGCATCTGTGGTCTTGAACTGAGCCTGGTACGAGCAGTGTCCAAAAGGAGTTTTTGTTTTTGTTTTTTTTTTTGTTAGGGGGACTCCATTTTGTAGGAGTAGGATGCAGCTTTCTCACACTTCTGATTCATCTGTTCCGAATAAAGCTCTCTGGAGACACGTAGGCATGGGATTAATAAAAAGCACTGACGGAGCCTCCCCAAGGGAGGGAATTTTGGAGAATGTTTAGGTATTACCCCACATTGTTTTCTTTAAACATCTTATTCACACATTGAGACTTAAGTCACAGACATAAGCAATTTGTACTGGCTTTTTTTTTCTTGCTTTTTGCGAGTATTTTTTTCTGCCTTTCGTTTTTGTCATAGCTGAACATCTGCATGGAATCACCGGTCTGCCCATGGGATGAATAGCATGTGTGTGTGTGTGTGTGTGCGTGTGATTGAGTCCCACTGCATGTGTTCATGTTTGTGTGAGTGTGTGTGTGTGTGTGTGTGTGTGTGTGTGTAAGTGTATGTGTGAGCACATCTGTGTCTGTATGTTTGTTTTATGTCTGCGAAGTGATTATACTGTAGAATGTATTTACGTCCGTGGATGTGCAAAAACAAAAAAAACCTGGCAGAGAGTGTATGCCTGACTGTGTGCATTTGCAAAGGGACAACGAGCTAGAGAATAAAAGTGAAAAAGAGAGAGAGAAAGAGACAGACAGACAGACAGACAGACAGACAGACAGAGACAGATAGCGAGATTGTGGTTGTGTTCATTTTTCTCCTCTATAACGTGCCCTTACCCCTCTGAGCTTGAGAACCCTGCAGGGGCGGCAGCGTTAGCGTTAGCAGGAGAGTACAGCAGCATGCCTGTGTTGTCTGCCTCGACATCTGGAACTTGGCATGTTTGCAGTACCTCCACTGCAGGTTTGTGCTTTCACTTGATTATATTAGCCCGTTAAAGTTTTCTCCCTGCTCCGTGTGGACGTAAGAACAGGAGTATGGGACCCCAGGTCTTTTAAGGGGTCAAGTGGTGATTGCTGATGTTGTCTCCTCTAAACACATGTTTAGTCCTGCAGAGCGCAGGCCGTTCCCAAATGTTTGGTAACCATTAAGGGACTTCCTAAGTCAGTTCCGGAGTCAGGTCTCAGTGGATAAGGGGAAAGGAGTGAGGAAGGGGGATAGGCCTAGAGAGAAAGGAGTGAGAGAGAGAGAGAAAGAGAGAGCAGGAGGGAGGGAGAAAGTGGAAGGAGGGATAGACAGTGTGTGTGTGTGTGTGTGTGTGTGTGTGTGTCTGTAAAGGGGTTTTGGGACAGAGAGAAGAGGCAGGATAGATATTTGCAGATGGAGTTGGGGGGAGTGGAGAAGGGGAGGATGGATACGGTATGTTTCAACAGAGATGGGACATGTTTGTGTGTGTGTGAATGTGAGTGTGTGTGTCTCTCTGAGTGTGTGTGTGTGAGTGAGTCTGTCTGTCTGTCTGAGTATGTATGTCTGTGTGTGTGTGTGTGTGTGTGTGTGTGTGTGTGTGTGTGTGTGTATTGCATCTCCATTGTGCCTGTTGCTTCTTTCCACACATTGGGGAATTGGGGGTCTGGAGTAGGGGGAGATGGGGGAGGGAGAGGGGGAGGAGGTCGGGGCGTCCTCCTCTGATGCGCCAGCCGACGGGCATCTCACGCAATGGCGGCGCCGACAGGAAGCAACACCCCCCTCCCCTCCCCTCCCCTCCCCACCCCAACTCCCATCCCTCCTCATGCTCTGTTATGATAGAGGATCTGCAGATCTGGGAGGACGAGCTGTGAACTTCACATGCGATGGAGGCCACGAGGCCCCGGCAGCCGCCCGGGGGCCCAGGCAGAGGCCTCTGAAGAGGAAATGAAAGGATCATTTAGTTTGGGGGAAGATGAGCAGAAAGAGGAGGGTGGGGGGAGGGGGGGTTATGGGGCACAGCCCAGACACCATTCTCAACCAGGGGAGAAAACAAGAAAAATAAGAAAACAAGAAAAAAAAAAACAAGGAAAAGAAGAAGAAAAAAAAGGAAAAGGAGTACGAGCAGAAATCATAAAATCAACGCCTCTGGCAGGGAACAGCTTATTCTGGGTGCTGTGTCAGAAATATAGAGGGCTTGAGAAGATTGTTTGGAGGGTGAGGGTCAAAGAGAGGATGGATGATGGTGGTGGCCGTGTGTGTGTGTGTGTCTGTATGTGTGTGAGTGTGAGTGTGTGTGTATGTGTGTGTGTGTGTGTGTGCGTGTGCATGTGTGCGTGCGTGCGTGTGTATGCGTGTGTGTGTGTGTGGGTGGGTGGAGGCTGGGGGGTGGGGGGTTCTCATAAACAGAAAAGTCGTGTGTCTATCATTTCTAAATCTTGTTTGGAGCAAACAAATGGAGACTACCTCCTCTCCGTCCAGGCTGTGAAATAGATTTGTGTGACTGAAGCTCATGTGGCACAGGCATGCGTCTGTGCGTCTGAGAGTTGTGTAATGGTCACAGTCTGTCACTGTTTGTGTCTAAGGGACGGATGGGCCTCTTACTGAAAGTATCTTTGCCTTTTTTTCCCCCTCAGCAGTGGCTGAAGTACAATAACACTGACTGCAAGATATAACATGAGGAAAGAGGGACATACCAACATTTGTTTCAAGGAAAATTTTGTTAGCAGGTAGATTAGCATGAGGAAATAAAAATATTTTAATTTACTTTAATGTAGCTTTCTTTAAACACAGACTCAGGAAAGCCTATAACTTTATGCGTCTTTGAATGAATATAAAAATGGCTCTATAATTTTACTTTAGGAATTTTTGCTTTGACCTCAAATTATGAAATTATATCCATTCAGAGGTGTCATTTAGCAGAGATCAATTGCTGTTAATTCAAAACATACGAGCACAGCATTCCATAGCACCTATATATTCCGTAAGGATTTCCACTGTTTGCAGTCGACAGTTCCGTAATGATCATAACACTCTGACAAGGTGTCTGGAGCGGGCTGAATTATGGAGGGGCTAGGTGCTGAATGTGGTGTCATGGCCAAGTTGTTGAGAGGCTGTCTGAACTGTGTATACCGGGGGATGAATCATTCACTCCCATACATCTCTCTCTCTCTCTCCCTCTCTCTCACTTTCTCTCTCTCTCTCTCTCTCTTTCTCCCAGTCTCTATCACCCTCTACCCGGGCCCATCCAATGGGCCCCTGGCCCCTCCAAGCTCATTTATTACCCCCACCGTGGCTTCTCCAGACACCCCAATCTACCCCCAGCCCAGGGCCCCAAGCCCCCCATCGGTTCACCCCCAGAAAGAGCCCTCATTCATCTTGATTTAACATTGGCCTCCTGCGGACCGGGACGGGGCACACGTGGGGTGTGAAGAGAAGAGCATGTGATGCACACACACACAAACACACACACACACCGTCACGGTTCATAGATACCACACACTAATGGGCCTGCCAGTTAAGCGATGGAGAGAAGTGTTATCTACACCGCTGAGTTGTGTGTGCTGACGAGTCTGTTAGTTGTTGGACGTAGTTGATAGCATTGCTCCACTGACTTCACACATTACAACTGTGACTGTAAAGATAAAGGTCGACCACAGTTACAGATGGGGATGATTGTTTGTGTTTGAGGATGATTGTTTTGCCTTGCTTAGAAATCTTTATATTTATTCAATTTTGTGATTTTTATCAATTATTTGTTACTGTGCCTCATTCACTTAGTGTTAGCACCCAGTTCACTATACGGTCTATGCTGTATCAACCGGCAGTAATTGGTGGCTATGCATTGATTCACACCAGATTTCTTCTTTAAGTGATGTTTCTGATGGTTTGGTCCCTGTCTCCCTGAGAGCAACTTAGGGTTAAGTGCCTTGCTCAGGTGCACAACGGTGGCAGCTGGGATTCGAAACCACAACTTTTCTGGCTACTTGCACGCTAGCCAGGTTCCTTAACCGCTACACTACCACTGCTCTTCTCATGGGCCGTTACATGCTGGTGGAATAACCTTTCAAGCGCTACAGATCAACAGATACCCTCTCCACCTTCAAGAAACTCTTGAAGATCCAGCTCTTACAAGAATGTCTCCTGGCTTGAATTCTGAACACCAGGAATGCACTTAACCTCTTATACTTAATCTCTCTTTTATACTGCACTTTTATTACACTATTGCACTTTCAACTTATAATACTGCCATTTTTATGTTAGCAATATGCACTCTTTGTTAGTTTCTTTCATTGCGTTGTAGCTTGAAAGTTATTGTTTTGTAAATCGCTTTGGATAAAAGCGTCTGCTAAATACAGAAATGTAATGTAAAATATAATGGGCTCTGGGAAGTGTGAGTTGCTTCATAGCTGACTGGTGATGTCTGCTGGATCATGGGAAATGGGACAGAGTCAGGGATCACACCCGACCACTGCCCTGGCCATCCCTATTATCAAATGAATCCAAAAGCAAAAGTAAGTAATGGTGTCTCAACCTGGACCCCTATGAAAATAGTCTGGCTTCACCGCTGTGCAGGTGACAGATGTGGGGTGAGGTGTCCAGAAGAGTCTCCGGCTCTGGCTCTCGTGCTCCTCCATGTCTGCCCGGCAGGGACGACCTCAATTAGAGACGCTCTGCACCTAATTAGGAACGGCTTGGAGATGGGCGAGCTGTGCGGAGGCCGGATGAATGCCACGATTGTGCCACGTCGTCTCAGGTTCTGCCACTCAGACAAGCCAGCCCACACCCCCAACACCCACCTCCCCCCTACCCCACCAACCCTTGCCTCCAGGACAGAGGGCAGACAGTGGAGCTCTCTCTTCTGGGCCGGCTGGCACTCGAGTCTGCCCAGTCTCTTGGCCATTCACACCCCCTTCACACTAACACACACACATACAGAAACACACAAACACACACACACAAACTCACACCACATGCGTTCCCTGGTCTTCCTTCTGCTCGGTCTAAAGTCTCCAGCAGCCTCATTTGGACCTTGCCCCTGGGCATCTGAGCACACCAATGCTTGCTTTTTCCAGATGCTTCTGACTGGAATCCAAATGATACGAGCCAGAGACAAAAAATAAGTATTTAAATATATATATATATATATATATGTGTGTGTGTGTGTTTTGTGTGTGTGTTTTTATTTTGGCGGGGGAGTGTGGGACATTTTGTATGTGATTGTAAGGGTGAATCTCTCTCTCTTTTTTTTTTCCTGTGTGTGTGTGTGTGTGTGTTAGTGTGTTTGTGGGTGTGGGTGTGTATTTGAATGTGCTTGTGTATGTGTGTGTGTGTTTTTGGGGTGTGAGTGTGTATGTAAACGTGTGTGTGTGTGTGTTTTTATTTTGGCGGGAGAGTGCGGGACATTCTATATGTGATTGTAAGGGTGAGTCTCTCTCTCTTTTTTTCCTCTGTGTGTGTGTGTGTGTGTGTGTGTTAGTGTGTTTGTGGGTGTGGGTGTGTATTTGAATGTGCTTGTGTATGTGTGTGTGTGTTTTTGGGGTGTGAATGTGTATGTGCGTGTGTGTGTGTGTTTAAGTGTGCGTGCATAAGCATGTGCACCTCTGTATATCTTGCGGGTGAGAGAAATGAGAAGAGCCACAGAGCTGTGTGTACAGCGCATGCGTAGGCTATGTCTGGTGCAGGATAACCTGGCTGGCGGTCGCATATCTGTGCACTGCGCTGCTCCTTATTTAGAAAGATCCAGATCTGCTAATGCATTCCACTCCTATCCCTCATTAACCCGGCTTGGCCATTTCTGCCTATTTCCTCTTATTATCAGAGCACAGGGACACTGACACAGCCAAACAGGCCCCAGACTGCTCTGCAGTGATTACTGTCCATTAGGGGCGGCCATCTTGTTCTCTTAAAGGGCCAGAGCACGATACGGTGAGCGCTCTTGTGCATGGGAAAGCTCATAATTGTGTCTAACCAGCACTGTGAATGTGTCCCTAACTCAGATGAGGGTTTATCAGCAACAGGAGGGATGTAAATACGCTGTCCGTCTAGGAGGAAGAGAATTCTGCACCTGTGTGTGTATGTGTGTGTGTGTGTGTGTGTGTGTGTGTGTGTGTGTTTGCATGTGTGTGTTTGTATGCATGTGTGTGTGTTTGCATGTGTGTGTTTGTTTGCATGCGATGTGTGTGTGTGTGTGTGTGTGTGTGTGTGTGTGTGTGTTTGCATGTGTGTGTGTGTCTGTGTGCACGTGTGTGTATGTGTGTGTGTGTGTGGATGCAGTGAATCTGCGTTGGCTGGAGCTGAGGCTGAGCTGGCGTTGGTGGCGCGTGCCAGGGCTCCATCGTGTAGCATGACACACTGAGGAGTGTGAGGTGATGAATGTCGCAGCTGCACTGGAGGAGGAGGTTGAGGCCAGCCGCCCCGTGGGGGAGTGCAGTGTGAGAGGCGCCAAAATCACACGGCTGCAGATGCACCCCACCTGATGCAGCCCTGTGTGTGTGTGTGTGTGTGTGTGTGTGTGTGTGTGTATGTGTGTTTCCATGCATTTGTGAGTTTGTGCATGTTTGTCTGTGTGTGATTGAGAGAGATAGAGAGAGAGAAAGCAAGATCACATGTGCATGTATTTTATTGCCCTGCTCTGCTGTCTTGAATATATTACCCTCTTATTTAATGGTGTCAACCATAATTGCCATTCCACACCTGTGTGCAGGTGTAATATGTTAAGGAACCTGGCTAGCATGCAAATAGCCTGAGAAGTTGTGGGTTGTCGAATCCTAGCTGCCCCCGTTGTGCCTCTGAGCAAGGCACTTAACCCTAGGGTTAACCTAACCCAAGTTGCTCTGGGGGAGACTGGCCCTGAACAATTGATAGTTGACAAAATGTAAGTCGCTTTGGATAAAAGCGTCTGCTAAATGCATAAATGTAAATGCAAAAAAAAAAATGTCTGTTGTGAGTCCTCATCAGAGAATAAAAGAGGACAAAGTAGTCCTAACACAGTATGTGTCCTTAATGTGTTCATTAACCCTTCAAAACTTTGAAAGGATTTGGATCACAAATAGCCTACTTCATAGATTTTTAAGTGATATGGAAGAGCAAGCTGTCGTTTCTGCTCAGAGTCATAAACGTAGCCAAGCTGTGGATAGCCATATGTCACTGGCTGCTGTCAGACGGCCCTTCTAGACGTCAGTGCTGTTATTTGGTCATTTTCCTCTTGGCAGATAAGCTATTTTTATTGCGAGTCATTTTCATAAACATTTACTGTTTAACTAATATTGGTGTTTAAACTTGAACGTGGTTTAGTGGATTTTCCCCTGATGTCACTCATTTGTATGGGAGGGCAGGAAGTTGATGTCAAACTGGTTGACGGTTGGCTTTAAACGTTGGCCAACAAAAACGTACTCCTGGTGAAAATCTTTCCCATGCCATTGTATGAACAATATCCCCAGTTCCCTAAAATGGGAATTCTTTTCTTTGAGTCATTAACAACTCACTCATAATCTCCCGCTCCTCCACCCCTCCAAACACACACACACATGAACATACACACATGCATACTTACACCCTTTCTCACACCCACAAACGCACACACACACATACACATAGTCATACACACACACAATTACACACATACACACACGCACACACACACACAGACATACACACACACACACACACGTACGTCCACACATGCGTGCTTACACTCTTTCTCACACCCACAAACACAAACACACATACACATACTCATACACACACACAAACACACACATACACACACACACACACACATGCATACTTACACTCTTTCTCACACCCACAAACGCACACACACACACATACACATACTGATACACACACACAAACACACACACACACACACACACACACACACACACACACACACACACACACACACACACACACACACACACACACACACGTACATACACACATGCATGCTTACACTCTTTCTCACACCCACAAACACACATACACACACACACACACTCATTGACTCTTGAGTTGACCCCTTAACACCATTGCATCCTGTTGGCTGTTTCTCACGCCGCATTCTCACCACTAACCCTGTAAGCTCAAAGTAGAAACACACACCCTCCTCTGTCTCCACTGCACTGCACTGGGACCTCCAGTCTCTTTTAGTCTCTCTTTAAGTCGCTCCCGAGAGAGGAGAGCCTCCCTCACCACAGTGCTCACTACAACCACAACTGAACCTTACCACCAGCAAGAAATAGAAACATACAACAACTAGCCAGCTTCAGGTCCCGGTGCTGGTTGCAGCTAGTTATATGTTACATGTTGTCCTGAGCAGCTATAAATTATGATCCATAAAAGAACCTTCCAGACTAGAGATTGTGTAGGTGTAAACAGGGGACACTGGTAAACCACAAAAAGCCCATTGGAGCCACCACTGTTGAATGCGTTACTTGTGTTACACACGCACACAAACAGTAGACACATACAGTACACTCAAAGAGACAGACACACACACACATAAACACACACACACACACAAACAGATGCACACACACACACACACACACACACAGACTGCATAGGGTCAGGGTCATACAGAAAGGGCATGGGATGATAGAAACAGACTTATCAATAGTTGGGACTTTCTCATGTCTTTCTAACACTGCTCAAACCTGAGTGAAGAATGGGGAATGGATTGCAAAGGTAAAAGGACAGCATTCATACAGTTCTGCTCTAAAGAACACCAAGGCTTTTAGATGGTAACACCTCACATTCACCCATTCCCTCATATGCACTCATGTGTGCAACCAAATGTATTGGCAGTAGAGGTTTGAATCTGGTGTGAATCAATCAATACTGTTGTCTGATGTTGCAAATTTGCAAACCAGCAGCTAACGCTAACTAATTGGGGCACAGTAAACTTTTTTATCCCTGTGCCCCAGTCAGTTAGCGTTAACTGCCGTTTTACAAATTTAGTCTGTGTTGCACCGAATTATCTTGTTCTCATACCTATCGACAGCTCTAAGCATCGCCAAACAACAGGAGTATTGATTGATTCACATTGAATTTCTCATTTAAAGAAGTCACAAGATATCAGGTTCTAACCAGCATCCCTCTGGTTACTGAACCACTCTTCTACCTCCTAAACCACCGCAGCCCCACGCCGCCGCCTCATGTCCTCTCTCTTAAGTACGTTTTCATTGCACGAGCACTCCAAAGGAAATGTTTACTTTTGAAGCAACCTCCCCACCAAACAGGACTCAGCTGCCCTTCCAGACACTCATTGTGTTATTGCCTGCTTACGCTGAGTACATTGTGTCTCATCCCTAGTCTGGGAATAGCTTGTGTCCTCTCCGACGTGAGGGTCTGCCTTAATGAAAGAAACATCGTAGGCTTCTTTCGGCGCGTAACCCACGTTTGACATCAGCACTGAGCTCACAGCTTCAGACGCCGCACGGCTTCCTCATTCATCCGTTCGTCTGATCTGTTCTGTTCGTTCGTTCTTTTGCCTGGGATCTGCTGCTCGGATGCAGTGTGTAATTGGATGCAGATGTTACCATGGCAGCTCCCTGCTAGACTGTTGTTTTAGCCTAGGCAAAGTGCTTGCCTACATACCAGTCTGACCTCTCTTTGAAACGTTCCCAAAATTACATGCCTTTGTAGCGTTTTATGGAGGCTTCTGATGTGCAGTGACCAAGACAGAAAGGTGAAGTTTTTCTCTTTTTTTGATTCTCTTCCTGCACGAGGCCCCATCGCAAGTCCCTTTCTTATTAGTAATAATTGAACGGTTAATACGGATAAGCCCAATATTATTGCTGTTCTTAGTTTGCTTAGGAGTAAAGACAGTTGCATATCCTGTCTTGGCGAAAGTGTCTGTGACACACCAAAGCACCTTGGGGATGGAATCACCTCCAGGGGCATCAAGGTGGGGTCAGCCTACACGGGAGAGACTGGCGAGGGGGCGGGGAACATATAACAGGTGATCTCAGTCCTCATTACATTGAAACTACAAGATTAAGTACAGTGTTACCACTGTGGAACAGCATTCTGTGCTACTATGACCACAATTCTCACCCTTAGAGAGACAAACTCTAGAAGGTGTTATAGCCGTTTTAAGCACAAAGTATTAATGTGTGCACTCCTTCTTTTGATATAAAGTGATGTTATTAAGGTTTGACATGGACAGACTTTTGATATAAAGTGATGTTATTAAGGTTTGACATGGACAGACTTTTGATATAAAGTGATGTTATTAAGGTTTGACATGGACAGACTTTTGATATAAAGTGATGTTATTAAGTGTGGGGCAGCAAGTGCTGAAGACAAGATGAAACTGAAATGTTTTCTTCTGGGGTCAAATAGGTTTCCTGGGGCGAAACAAGATGAACTATCATTGTCTGTACAGTTGAAACAAATACAAATGTATTGTGCTGTATTGTATAATAGTACAACATATAATGTGAGTATTTCTAGATGTTTACAGTGAGGTTTATGTCACCATGTCCTATATTACAGTTTTACCTCAGACCCGTCACCTCGGCGATGGAGGTGAACTGGTGAAGATTTATTACCTCTGGGGGCCGGCAGACACCATTACCCTGTTCCTCTAGTGACTCCCCATCCTGCCTTGGCCTCCTGCTAAAGTCGTATTACCTCAGCGCGCTTCCCCCTGGCCAGGGCCAAACCCTGATGTCAGTGTCCCAAAAAGCTGTGCCACGGCTCTCGAAAAGAAAAAAGAAAAAAAAAAAAAGAAAAATTAAAGAAATGAAAAATTGTCAGTGCTTTGCTCAGGGGGCACAGCGCAAGATTCATGATGTGTGACCCTGGGGACTGTGGTGGGACGTGGAATGGGGTAGGGTGGTAAGGCGCTCTGGGACAAAGCCTCCTACACAAACCACCACAAGCCCCCGTCAGATGTGGCTCTCGTCACCCCGGCTACTCCGCAGAAAGGGGGAGCGAGATGAGGCCCACCCGATGGTCCTACGGAAACACAAGGTCTCTCCTCTTCCTTTGGTCCGTAATGATGCATTTGACAGCAGACTGTAATATATGTGCGTAATATTGCTGAGGTTGTCTCTCTCCGAGTCCTTTTTTCTTTCTTTTCTTTTTTTTTTGGTGCATGTGTGTGTGTGTGTGTCTCCACAAGCTCCCGACTGATGATGATAATGCGTCCATGATGTGGGCTTGGCCGGCAGGACCGGAGGAAGCCAGCTTTTCATTTGGAGCTATGATTAAATTAAAGTTTGGTGGTTGTTCAGCTCTGTAGGGTATTCGCGGGCATGTCTCATAATGGATCATGTATGGGCAGAAAGAAAGGGAGAGAAACGGAAGGATGAAGGGAGAGGGAGAGAGAGAGGGAGTGTTGGCAGACAGAGTAAATTCAGACACGAGATGAAAAGCTTGGGAGAGCGGAGCGCTCGGGGAGCGTTTTTTTTTTCTTTTCTTTTTTTGCGAGTGGAAAGTGTGTAGGGGGGATTGTTCAGCTGTCATGGTCATGGGCTGTTTCCCATGGAGAGTTCAGCGGGTCAACCACTGTAGCAGAGGCTGAGGCCCAGAGCCATGAGGGCCCCCGTGTGTTTGCAGGAGCACGCCTCAGTCATCACCCCACGGAGTAATATGGACAGAGACATTAATGACAACTGTTTCAAATACCAACATGCAATGACTTCGCATTAGCCAAAGGTTGAGGGTTCACTTGAATGTCAACAACATTAAGATGTTGGCTACTTGTGTACTCTCTGATGATATATTGATTCTTGTTGCATGTTTATTTATGCTTTTTGTATTCAAGTCTTCACAGCGTACTTTTCAATGTCATGTAATGTAATGTTTTGACCTGTCAATAAGAGGAAAGTGAAACAATTTATATTTTACTATTCACTTTAACACGTAAACAATAAATAATGACTATGTCATTACAGGTTATTATAAGTCAATAACAATTGCTTTTCATGAGACTTAGTCAGAAATATATCATAGATTTTTTAAAGATTAATTTCATAGATTTTTTCCTTATTACATTTAATCAACATTTACTCAACTCGGTATTATAAGAGATGGTTTCAGTTTTGGATTGTGTGTGTAATACTCTGGTCTTGCACTGAAAGTGGCAGGTGTTGATGCCCCTTTTATGCAATGTATGTGAGTACTAATGGGCAGTGACCTGTACTGTTGCCAATCTGATGATGCCCCGCACGAGCAGGGCAACAGAGCAAGCGGCGACAGAGAGCAGAGGTCGATGCACCAGACCACATCCCACGGCAGATGCTCCATCTCCTCACGGTGGCTTGGGTGATCATATGATGGTGTGACTGAGGCATATGGTGCTGGTCTGAAGCTTGACACAGCCACACACAATAACGTTGACCTCCAAAGCAGACTGTTCCTCTCTGCCACCCATACCCACTACACTCCTCTCCTTCAACAGACAGAGCTAAAGGCCTTCTGCTCCTCTGTGTTGGATATTGTGCCACTTGTGCACACATGGCTGCTCTGTGCATGCTGGGTAATTTAACTCTGAGAAGTTACAGTCAAACATATCTTTCAGGTCTGCATAGAGTTTAACTTTAATCTGTTGAATGATGTACTTTGTGGTGTTTTGATTTTCCGGAACAAATAAACTATAAAACACAAGTAAATAATTAACTAAATCTTCCCCTCTTTATTTTTGCGTTTATTTTGGTTTTTCCAGTAATTCTGATTTTATTAAATAAATAGCTCAGTTATGATGTGTTGTCTGTAAACGGCTATTTTCTATAGTTCACGCACATGATTCCTAAACATAAAGAAAGTTATAGATAAAATTGTATCCTAAATATAAACAGGAAGTAAGTGGGATGACGACCTTCGCGGTGACCAGTTAGATGGAAACAATGACTTGGCGAAGGCAACTTTTTTGCCGCCTCCTCGCCATTTTTTTTCCATCGAACTGGTCATTCCTTCGCCTTTTATCCCTTAGCCTACTTACAGTTGTCTGCTCCTTAAGAGCAACTTGTAGATGTGGCTTTTGAAATCAAAAAACTCCTTCCCCACACTCAGGACAGTGAGTATCCCGCAGTTACGTAACTCTGTGTTTGAGTGCTGCGCAGTGGCGACTGTGTGGGAAGACTCTCACGCCACAGCTGCTCCTCATACGATCCCTGCGCGCAGCGTGCCGAGGCCGCAGAGATTTCCTCCTTATATCAAACACATGGGACTGTTTATTAAAGTAAGTCCGAAATGAAACTCGGAAGATCAAGCGTTTTAAGGTTAAAACCGTGTTTTTATTTTGTCTCAGCGAGAGAGGAAGAGGGCTGAGATGACTTCTGGAGGAGCAGAATGAACGGGGAAGGGAAGAGGGAGGAGCAGGATGAAGAGCACAAATAGGTGAATGAATGTGCGGGTGAAAATATGTTTACGACATTACTCAGTTGTTGGCTTGTTTGTTTGTTTTATGTCTTTTCTTTATTTATTTGAGGCTATACGGTGAGAGATTCAGTAATTATGAACACAGACAGCCCTGTGGGGTGACTGTATGCAATGGGGCCGCAATTACACCAGGAAATGAACAGTGCAATGATGTCATGTTTACATGAAGAGTTCCTTTCCACATCACCTTCTGCTGGAATAGTACCACCAACTCTCATTGTCTGATTTTTTTCAGATTCCACATATGGCTTATGATTATTCCTTTGAAGAAATATGGAGGAGTTTTTTGAGGGTTTTTTTACCCTCAAAGCAATGGCTTTAAACTATTATTTTGATACATATAGAGATGGCATCTCTGGCACTGCCCTGTGGTACTGTACTATGAAAATGAGCCTTGCTGTCATTGGACAATGTACAGCTACCATTCTACATCATTATCCAAAATAATAGCAGATACCCTAAACTAAATATATTCAGCGCATTTAAAAATACCCGTTCTAACACTGAGTCTAAACCCTGTGTGTGTGTGTGTGTGTGTGTGTGTGTGTGTGGTGTGTGTGTGTGTGTGTGTGTTGTGCACGTGTGTTGATAATCTCCAAGTTTCCATTATGGAGAGGCTTCTGGGGCCTTGCCATGAAAAACCATTTAAAACGCATCTTCCCCCATCCACCAAGAACCCATCTTTTGCCCACTTCAACAAGGAGGCCCGCCGCTCCATTTCCCCCACAAATATACTTCAGGAATGGAAAGCCCAGCCAACCCCATCGCTGATGCCCTCTGATTTGGGATGATAAACCTGTCAACCGCTCGCGTCTTAATCACCCACCTGACATGTGGCCGCTTTGAGTGGAGCCTCACGACCGGCCTCGGCCTTGCTGGGTAGCCTGGCAGGCGGCAGCTGACGCCTGCAATTACCCTGTCCTCTCTCTCTATTTAAGTCATGTGGTCGCTGCCTTCAACGAAATGTGCTCTTCTTAAAGAGTTGCGTGGTCGCGTAGTTTTCATTTTGTTTGTCATCGCGTACCGAGGGCTGTGATCACTCATACAAGCGGGGTTCATGTCAACGGTCACTCTTAGTTATGGGGGTTCATGTCAACACCAGTCCAAGAATCATGTGGGTTTCCATATTTTTCAAGACCTAGTCATCCTATCACCACTATTTGAAACCTCTGGAGTCGTTGTTCTGGATTATTTGTAAGGTCTTCGTTTGCATATGTCTTAGCTAAGCTGCCTTCATCTGACATGCCTTCAGTGAGTGTGTAGCTCTATTCCTCCCCGGCTGCCATCTCTTGTTAGTCTCAGGGCTTGTCCTGTTAAGCATTAGTGCACACACACACACACACACACACACACACAAGTAGAAACAATAAAGTTCCCCCTCTCTCTTAGGCTGACTGCAACCACAGCTGATGTGGTTCTTTGAGCTGACACACACTTTGATTCGCTCGTTTGCCGTCATGTCACTGCCCAGTGGCTTTGATTGGAGGTTATGGTGCAAACTGCTAGCCTGCTCGGCCTAATGCCGCCAGTAGAGGCATTGTTGAGTCAAGACTCAACTTCGCTGTTTGAACAGAAACAAGATGGACTGAAAGAGAGAGACAGTGACACAAGTCATTTCAACCAGTTGATGCCATGTCAGCCTTTTGCTATTTTACTAATAAGATGACTGTGTCCACCCAAGTAAACCTGAATTGATCTCTCTGTTGGCCTGATTTCACATGCTAGGTGATCGTAAAATGTACTTGGCGTTTGTACATTGACAAAAAATACAGAATTCTCCTCAGAAATAAATAAACAACAAATTCTCAGTATAATACTTTATTGTGGGATAGAAACTGTGGCAATATCAGAAAAAAATATATAAGGACAGAAAAAATACAAATGCTAATGAATACTACAAATGCACCTTAAATAAGAAAACTGTTCAAATTGCTATGTTTTTACATTCATCCCTTTTGTAATGCCTCGTTCTGACCATGTCTGCCACGTAGCACCCTGAAAAAGTTTATCACCTCTCTGCGTCCCCAGTCCAAGTCAGTCAAAGTTCAATTGTGTGTCAAAATGGTGTCTTTAACTACAAGGCGGCTCCTAATTCAAAGAGAGGGGTGATCTAAAACTGTCACTTTATGATTTCTCAGACGTATACTTATGCTTTCACATGAGGGAACAACACCAACTTGCCCCTGTCAGCAGTGTCCATCTCACTTCCTCCCAAATCTGTCTTTTTCCTCCCTCTCTCTCTCTCTCTGTCTGTCTGTCTCTCCATCCCTGCATCTTGTGTCTGTGTTCCCAGTGGGGGTGTTGTTTATAGAGCATTATAATTTATAACTGAACAGAGTGGATTTCATTTCAGCGCAGGGGCTCGCCAGCGGGGCGCCAGCCTGCAATCAGAGAAATCGGCGCTCGCCGAGGCCTGTTGAATGGAAAGTATTATCACCGGCCACAAACGGACACTGTTTCCCCTCAAACAATTCCCTGGACGCTCGCAGGGACCCCCACCTCCCTACCCACCTCTCTCATTCATCTCTTTCTCTCTCCCTCTTTCTTTCTCTCTCTCTCTCTTTTTCGATCTCAAGCAACCCCTCAGCAGAGCTGCTCCTCCTCCAATGTGTATCTCTGTGTGTGCGTGTGTGTCTGTGTCTGTGTCTGAGTCTGTGTCTGAGTCTGTGTCTGCATCTGTGTGTGTGTGTGTGTGTGTGTGTCTGTCTGTCTGTGTCTGTTGCACTGCATGCCTGTTGGTGTGTATGCCTGGGCGTGCGTGTGTGTGTGTGTGCATGTGTGCTTTTTTTTGTGTACGTACGTAGGCTTTTCTGGGTGCGTGCATGTGTGTGTGGCTATGCATAAAAGCACAAATGTGTCAGTGTTTTTGTTTGTTTATGTGTGTTTGTCTTTAAATCAATACGGTGACGCGGACAGCAATGCCACTAACACTTAAACTGGCAGTCAATGTTCATTAGACAAGTTAGTAAATGACACAGTTGGTTTCACACCACATAATGACTATATTTTACAGCATGAAAATACCCGGCTGTTTTTCCGGTCTCTTAATCTGACTTTGCAGAAGGATGATCTGTCAACACTGCATCCATACATAGCTGTTGTCTTTATATCTTGCCTCATATTCACATGATCCCTATGCTGTTCTCTTACATTACACCGTGTGGAATTTTTAAATACCATTGACTTAGCACAGCTTAGTCTGATTACATCAGGAAAGCCATCTGCAGGAACAGCTGACAGGAAAAAATGGGCTTCCCCTTCTGTCTTATATACAAACATACAAACATACATTCAGTACATACATACATACATATATACATACATACCTGCATACATACATACATACATACATACATACATACAGGTTTTAGTACGGCAGTGTAATGAGTAACATCAAAACTACATTTGGAATGTGCACTGTGTACTCATATCACAAAATATGACTTTGTTTGCAGGTATTTTTAGTTTTTAAAATAGTGGTTATTGCTATGCTGTAACATTACTTATGTTACTATGGTATCACTTTTTCTACTTTTCCAGTGGTTTCTGATTCTCTTGTTTAGGTCTGGGATATGTTTGTGTCAGGAGCAGTTGGGTGCCTATGTGAGAACAAATCTCATTTCCCGCAGGCCTAGTTTGTCCTTGTGTAAGGAAGTCATTAAGGCAACAGAGCCTGTAGAAATCAGATATTCAGTTTCATTGAAAGACCTGGCTGTGTATTAAAGGAGAAATCCAGTGTAAATCAATCATAGCTGTTGTTTGACATCACCATGTGCTGTTGGTAGGGAAAAGAATGAGAAAATTTGACATAGACCAAATAGCAAGTTGACAGCTAACCCTAACCGACTTTCAGTTTCATTGTCCTATCCCCTACTCAGTTATTAGCTGCCAGTTCACACCAGATTTTTCCTTTAAACAAATCAAATTAATATTGTACTGTTATGGTTATCATAATATTATTCTATTGTGTTTTAGTAACATTTTCTATGCATTCATTACGCCTTATGACAAATGTTATAAGTAATCATAGCTGTTTATACAGTGTCATGACTGTACTCATAAGGCATCATAATGTTATCTTATAAACCTTTATAACTCAAAGTGTGACAAAGCATTATAAAGCTTTAACTTGTTAATTGTCCTTTTACATGTCCAATTGCTCATGCCAAATAATGAAGAGTTACAAGCGCTCAATGCATGCCCTGATTAAAGTGAGACGAACACATAATTACTCATGAAAATCAATAAGGCACCATTACAGACAATAAGTGCCATATTTCCATAGTATCAAAAGGCCAAAGAAGCTTATAATGCTTTGTGACATTTCAAGTTGTAAAGGCTTATATGATAACATTATAATGCCTTATAAGTGCATTAATAAGAATGTATAAACAATTATGAATACTAATATCAGTAATTTTAAGGCTTTATTAATGCCTTATAAGCCTTTATGCTTGTTTTGGTGTAGGAGCTTGTTGACTCTGTTGGCTTTTTGGCCAAAGGTGCCAAATGATCTCAGTGACTGACTGCTGATGGTGGTCAACGGTGGTTAATGTTAGTCTAACATTAGAGAGAGGGAGATTTCACTGGTTAGGTGCCGCTAGCAACTTTACACGGCGCAGGGAGTGGGAGGTACATTCCTGTGCTCTGATGGATAGCCATCTTCAGTGGGGGAGGAAGAGGAGGAGGAGGAGGAGGAGCCCCCAGGTGAAGGGGAGCAGTGGATGTATCGCATCTAGTGATACATTTCTTGCCCTGATAAGGGTCAGGCGCATCGGCTGTGACAACGGTCCCTTTGATGGCGGGCAGCGGACTGACACGCGGCCTTGCCCTCTGCTCCAGGAAGCCGCTAGCTGTCTGTCAGGGTCACATGAAAGTGAACGCGTCCCTCCCACCCATATCCCATGTGACTCCTCTCCCCTCGTCTCCCCTCCCCTCCCTAGACCCAGCCCAGCCAATGCCTCAGTGGCCTCATTGGCAATAATTGATGCCTTCAGATTTCCACAGACTTTGAAGAACGAAAAAGTTTTCCCTCCCTCCCCTCCCTTGCCCCCCCCCTCCCCCCCCCCCCGTTCTTTTCTTCTAGTTTTTTTTTCTTCACTCTGTTCTCTCTCTCTCTCTCTCTCTCTCTCTTGGGCTAGGGAAACCAGTTCTGCCTGTGGGTTGGCCAGAATATACTTTATGGACTGTGAAAAATAACGCTCGCGCACCCACAATAAAGCCAAGGCCCCAACAAGCCACAAGTACATCATTGATTTTCCTGGAAGTTTATATATATAACATTAAACAAACCAGTGTATTTCTTGGGAGTGCTTTAAGCCTGTGCACACACACAGGGACAGGCGGTCCACCAGCAGAAGATTACATTCACTTAAATGATACAGCTGACTGTGTGGAGTACCCTATACAACCAAAAGTTGGCGGTTTTTGGGTGCCGCCGACATGGTAAAAATATCAGCCTCTCTCTCTTTCTCTGATCCCACTCAGTCCCTTTGTATTTCCTCTTAGTGGCCCGTGAAGCTGACACACACAGAATATAACAGTATATAACACAGAAAATGTAGTACTGGCTTGTGGGACATTTTGTAACACAGTTTTGTAGTCACGGCAGCACCAGTTTTTTTTTTTTTTTTAAGAACAGAAAAAAAATGTTGTGGGGCCCTTTTGAATCCATGCAGACATATTGGAATATAATCCAAGTAATCTGGCTGTCCACACTGTAGTATTGTCTCCCTGGAAACCTGAGCAGTGACTCGCTCTTAAAATGTAAGTGCAACTAATGACCCACACCGACACACACACACACACACACACACACACACACACACACTCACACACACTCACACACACACACACACACACACACACACACACACACACACACACACACACACACACACACACACACACACACAGAGTGCCAGTTTTGGGAGATGCAGCCCTCCCTGGGGTCCTGGCCAGCAGTCCTGGCCAGATCATGCCCTTTATTTATAGTTTGTGGAGTCACCCAGAAGACATGGATCTGAAATGTGAAGAGAGAACAGTGGGAAGAAGAGGAGAAGAGGCTCCATCTGCCAAAACGATGCAGAAATGAAACAAAAGCCTTTCATTTCTCTCTCTCTCTTTTTTTATTTCTCCCAGAGTTGAACTCGCTCCTGACCAATTTTGTCACAGAAAGCATGTTAAAAAAAATATTCTAGCAATTTCTTCACTGTTTCTGTTCAACTCAATGCATTTGCTTGTGCAGTGGAGAAACCAATTGCACCCGGCAGCACAACTTGCTCTGTTCTGTGTCTGACATTCCATATATCTAGCCAAGCAGCATTTTTTACTCAGTTTGACACGCTGAAATTGACCCTAGATGGCCAGTGTTGGTTTCAATTAGTGCTGTTAATATCTTTATGAGGAGGGGGCTGGTGTTTCCCAGGCGACCTGCTCAGGGCTGCTCCCTGATTGGGGAAGCACACGCGATTCGACTGGCAGATCAAAAGGGGCCACTTGATGGAGGGCAGGGCAGGGCCAGGAGGGGAGGAGGAGGAGAGGAGAGGGGTGGAGGGGTGGAGGGGTGGGGTGGGGAGGTGCTCCACAGATCCTGGCTCTGAATCATTGATCAAGGTCGCTAGCAGCTCATTCGTTTCTGCCAAAGACACTTGGCCTCTGTGGCTCTTGGAGTGTGCACTCAAATAAGCATGGCTTACTCTCTCTCTCTCTCTCTCTCACCCCCCACCCCCTCTCTCTCTGTGTCACACTAACACACACACACACACACACACACACACACACAAACATACTCATACACGTGCATGCACATTTGGTCACATTTTAAAGATGTACATAACCACAAACATACACATATAGTACATATACACATACAAATACAGATGTGCAGTTTCACTTTCTCTCTCTCACACAGACGCGCACACACACACACATATACACACACACACACACAAACACACTGTCAAAAGAAGCTTTTGTCTATCAGGCCTTCAGTGAATGCCCATCATGTGACTTTTGGCAATCATTCCACACTATACACTCCCTTTAACTACCGACTAATGGGGCAAAAGTACAACTAACCATAATATCACTGCCCTACAGCAAATCAAACCCTACCTCACCATTTCCCATGCCATATATTTTTTTCCTCCTTTCTTTGTCTGTTATTATTATAAAGTCAATGATTTGCTCTTGCCCAGGACTCTGAAACCTCTCCTCTCCACACAACAACCACAACAGTCCTTCCCAGACATAGTCCAGTGGCCCCTGTGCTGTGCTGTGTTGTGTTGTGCTGTGCTGTGCTGTGCTGTGCTGTGCTGTGCTGTGCTGTGCTGTGCTGTGCTGTGCTGTGCTGTGCTGTGCTGTGCTGTGTTGTGCTGTGTTGTGCTGTGTTGTGCTATCCTGTGCTGTGCTGTGCTGTGCTGGGCTGTGCTCTGCTATCCTGGGCTGTGCTGTGCTGTGCTGTGCTGTGTTGTGCTGTGTTGTGCTGTGTTGTGCTATCCTGTGCTGTGCTGTGCTGTGTTGTGCTGTGTTGTGCTATCCTGTGCTGTGTGGTTCAGCACCGGATCCTCGGCCTCCGCGGTCCATGTTTCGCGCTTCACACATGACGTGGCACACCTTCCCTCTGCCCATCTGTCCCTGCCGTCTGACCGGCCCGGGCAAGCCTGGCTGTCAGACGAAGTTAACGTCGCCCGTGTGCAATTGGGCGGGCATGGGGCATCTGGTCACGACCCTCAGGAGCCGGAGGGGGCCAAATTGTAAAGAGCAACGCCTGAGTGTGTGTGCGTGTGTGTGTGTGTATTTGTGTGTGCATATGGATGCTTGTCTGAGTGTGTGTGTGTGTGTGTGGATGTTTGTGTGTGTGTGTGTGTGTGTGTGTGCATATGTGGATGTACATGTGTGGATGTGGATGTGTGTGACCAGTGGGGGGGGGCATGGGGGGGTTATGTACACCACCGCATGGCATGTGTTGACTTGAGAAAGCAAACAGTGTTAAACAGTAGAGAATGAGATAATATAGGTTTAGAATGCAGAATATTTTAGATGTAGTCCATTTACATATTCTTACATTTGCTTCTACTGTATGTTAAATACATACTCTGGGGCGGATATAAAATATTCTATTCCTGTTTCTAGGACATCCTTTCCTGCCAGCAGTGTGAGATGCATCGCAGGAGACGTATGGGGATGGCATGCCATTAACGTAGTGAATGATTTAAAGGAACATTTGTGTAGGATCATATTTAACGTCAGGGCCTGGCCTATATTAAAGACTAGCGCTTCGGTCGCTATAAACAGAAGCCGTCTGTGTGATGCTATCTGCTAGCCACCACAGACATTTAAAGACTGCTCGTGTTTATGTGGTATTGTGTCAGTAATCACATCGAAGTCACTGCCTTGACACATACACTATGCGTGTGTGAGTTATCGCCTGTCATGCTTGTTCAACTATTATGCTCAGTCTACACACGCACACACAAACACAAACACACACACACACACAAACACACACACACACACACACACACACACACACACACACACACACACACACATACACAAACACGTGCACACTTACCGAACAGTAGTTGTGTGTACAGTGGAAACATGGCGGGTCCTTAAAGTCATATGGTAATGATTAGTCAACACTAAATTATGTTTAGATGATTGCTTGTAAGTGGATTGTAAGTATTTCGAACGATTAGAGTCTCATTGATGTCACACTAAATGTTGAATGATTATGTAAGCAGTACAGCACACACACACACACACACACACACACACACACACACACACACACACAGTGGCCTGTCCTCTGAGAATGGGTCAAATGTTGGTATTGGCTTTGATCTCAGATCTGTAAAAATATATCCCAATATTTTCAGCTGGTGCGAAAGCCATAATACAGCCTGACGAGATTATTGTTGGAAAAGGCAGCCACATCACCAAACCTACTTATAAGAAATGATCTGGGTTTTGTAATGCATTGAGTACAAACACAAAAACACACGAACACACACACACACACACAATACATACACATATACATGCACACACTCATGCTCACACTCATGCAGGCAAATTGTTTGACTGAGTGACTCGTTCACAGAATCAAATGCATTTAAGTAATTTCCATCAGCACGTCCTGTCCTCAAGGACATGCTAATTCCTCAAACCCTCTCAAGTGCCCCTGTTAGCAAAACCACCTCCCAGACTCATCAGTCATATTACAGTAAGAACCACCATGACTCTCACTTCCAACCTAAAGGCCACAGGTTACTGTAGTTCTCCATCCAGCTCATTCACAT